>CM010312.1:1178720-1430362 GCA_001923025.3 Taenia multiceps | reverse complement strand
TAATGTTCTTGATTGTGTCAATACGCGACAAAGCGCAAGTCTTTAAATGCTTCCAGCACAAAGCAAGTATATGGACGTGAGGAGCATGCAAACTTTAGGTATGTCTTTTAACAAAGCTCTCCAGGCACCTGATAAATACTGCAGTAAGAAAAATTAAACGCAGCTCTCATTTCTTACATCCATTTCTCGCATAGACGCCCTTATTTCTGCAAGAACTTGTCATGAACAAGAGCTCTATGGGACCTGAAATCAGGCTATCGTCTGAATCTCGTAGGGTAGGGCGTCAAAGCGTGGGAGAGTGCCAATTTTTTGCTACTGAACTGTCATATTGCAACGTATTGTTGCCACCGTTTAATTAATGCGTTATCAACCACTTGAGCAGGCAAGTAGGGCGCTTTGCTTCGTGTTTCTTTCCCAATCCCTACTTCCCATTCCCAGCTCCCCCTCCATCCTCGACTCCTATCATCAGTCCTTACTAAACACTTATGTGCACGCACACATCTGATTTCTGATCTGGCCCAATTATAAGTTATGCAAGAAAGTATTTGCCGTCTTGCTAATTTTCGGTAGGAGGGTTCTCTAGCGTTGATGGCAGCCTCCTCCGCGGGTTTAGCTCTGAGGTTTTAAGATGTTGACATTCGACAATTCCGTGGTTCACCACTGTCAGTGAATCTTAGGTATGGCGCAGAGAAACACGAAGACATTGGATATTTCGTCTATGCACTTTATGTGATAAGTGAATTTGAGCGAGATTTTCCTCCTGGTCGTGAGAGAGGATTTGATATTGCTTGAATTATGAGGTCTGATATGAATCGAAATGTCAGGTGAGGGTACTGAGTAGAGCCGGTATCGCGACTCCTCTCAAGTGGTAAACAGCACATTCAAATTTGGATTAAACTGTAGCTTACCTGAGTTCGAGCCTCATGTATGCATTTGAAACTCGAGCAGTGCTAGAAAATATTTCATCGATTACACAGAATTTGGGATTGAGCAGTTCCTTTGGATTCAATGACAATTTAACTGTAAGTTCCAGTCTCGAAAATAAATGCTAACTTTCAGGTGAAAAAACGGCCTTCCCAGCCACCTACACCCTTTTTGTTCGATTTTCATCTATTTTACTCGTCATGACATTGTAATTAGTATAATATATAAATTGCAGATTAACAGAAATATGTGCAGGTTGCGTTGCATGTGAATGAAGTGGCATCACTCACTCATACTAAGTGAGGTCCTATGGCGACACTAAACCATTATGTGGGATTCGATGCTTTATAACTACAAAATGGGAAAGGGTCGAGGAACCACTAGTAAAAGTTGTGGCCAGCTCCGGCCTGCTTCAAGCAGGCTTCATGCCAGAGAAAAGCCTAGTATGTTTTTTTGACCGACTACGATTGTCCGTTGGAAAATGTTGATTTAGTACGTACAAGCTTCCGCATATGCTTTCTTTGGAAACGAGGGTAGATCGTTTCGGGACAGCCACAAATATTTTTGTCCCTCTCAGTACACTTAGGAAAACACCGGAGAAGTAAGGGACCAACACGAAGACTTTACATTAGTGTAAAGTGTAAGTAGTGAGGATGCCTATGAGCACCTGCTATTGCATGCAAGATTGTGCCCTTCATTTACTTCATCTCACAATATAAGTGACTTGTTTTGATGCCAACGACTAATTTTATCACTAGCCCAATGTTGACCAGTCACTCTCGATTCGATGCCTCAAAATGAGCTGATTCTCTCAGTTACATTATTAAAGGATCATTTACAGCGCAACGCACGGCCAGTGATCATGGATTAGTCCACCAACAGCACAAGATACTACTTTTCCACTGAATTCGAACAGCGAGTTCTGCAAATCCAGCCCATGCCTCTCCCAAAAAGCATTGCGGCAAATAGAGGAAGAGGTTTGCGGTGCTTTGGAACCAGCCGTGTCAAACTAGGCTTGCGAAGCTGACGAATTTGAATCGCACCCACCATTTTTAGCTGGCACTATATTCGGGTGCTTTTAACAGGAGGCTAAATTTTCGACTTAGGTGGCTAGTGTCATGTTGACAGGTGGTCGCCCATTCTTGCTTTGAGAAGTGCAAATGCCTACAGTCTAATGCATTAAGTAAGTCTCAAAAATTACAACAATGCGCTGCAGTAAGAAATAATCATAAAAGGTTTTAATATCCGTAGTTAAAGGCAATAACAGCAATCTTTTGAGCGAACAATGCTTCCACTTTGGACTTTGGGACGTGCTAGGATTCTACAGGAGGTTTTACACTGCTTTGCATCGACATTTCATTGTGAGTGTCAGGTGTTATGGCGCTAATAAAAATAAGATAATTGCCTCGTGTGGCGGCATGCGTTCATGCGTCAGGATGGGAAAGGAATGTTTTTACTCAGGTCATCATTGCATACTTTATGTCAGAGGTGTGAAAATACGATGTTCCACTCCATGTTTGTGTGGTTTTGACGCATCTACGCCGCCATCCGTGATAATAACTATTGTTGCTCTGTCAAAATCAGAAGTGTTTGCATTCCAGTCCCAATGTTTATCCTTGTAGCTGTTCCACTTCATTCAAGTTTCAGCAAATGCAGGCAAAATCATCTCACCCCTACTACCGATTGACACTACAGCTAAGCCGCCACCCTGCGTTAACCAATCACTGTTCCGAGATGAACACACATGCTCATTTCCAAAGCCCAGATGACGTGTTATCAAATATTCGGATCTCTAGGATTAGAGAGGTCAACGGATCTGCATTTGCTTCGCCTAGCCACTGCGTTTATCAGAGATGGGTAAGTTGATCATGTAAAGTCTGTCGAATGGCTGTAAAATCCGTTATTCTCCGATGAAGTCTATCGTGAAGGCTTTCCAAGGCTTATCTTCCATCGTTTACCTCTTCAAATGGCATTACAGTATCGTGAGAAACAAAAGATTATTCGGATTTGGGCTTGCTAATACGACTGCTCATCTGTTAGGTAATTTGTATCATTCTTCTCTCAGTCTTGGGCTAGAAATGTCTGACACACATACTCTCATGCCCATTTTTGCGTAGAAAACAGTAAGATCTGCCACTTTTCTGTAGAACGTGGTAGTTAATCGGGCGAATGAGCCAACAAATGTAAAAACACAGTAACAGCGGCCGGAAGAATACATAGAGCAGAATTTTCACTCGAGCAACGCTGATTGTTACAATCAGCCCTATCAACACTTTTAAAGGCCAAATGCTTGTAACTCTTAGTCATACTGGGTTTGCTCTTTTTAAAACACACTGAAAAGATAGCCAGGCTTATTTAAAGGAAACAAAAATACATTCTTATTCAATCGCAAACATTATAGAATGCCCTTCTTACTGGACCTTCCTCAGAGAAGTTTTTTACCACAGAAATATTAACTTAAGACATCGTAAGTTGTATTTTGACTCATTAAGTACACAAAGCCTGGAATGGAAAATCGACCTTGTCTTTTTTGGTGGCACTTTGCACCTGATCGTCTCAACGGAATCTTATTCCTTTTCCATTTTCGCTCTTATTTGAAACACATCTCGATGCCTAATTCCTATCGACGCTGCTCTTGTATGCAGTATTCATGTCCAACAATTCTGCTTTTCCATCTCTCTCACGTTTTGATAATAGCCAATAAGTAATACTGTGATACCCGCTTCAAGGACTGATAAATGGCTAATTGCATTCACGTGAAGCAGTGCCTATTCCTCGCTACTGTAACAATTAGTAAATGTAGCTGTAATGTTGGCATGGGGCGGAACTGACTGTTTCGGTGTTCGCAATAGGTTTCAATTAATTTAAATGTCAGATTCTGTTAGGTAATTATGATTTTCTTGAGCAATGTGGCATTCTGCAACCTTGATTCGGTCTCATACACTATAGCGTCTATAGTATGCCATATTTTTTACCTAAAAATGCTGCTATTTTTACAGCTTATCCTTCTCCTCTACGCCACGGCTATTCTGCCTTATTGAGTATCTCAATATAATCCAATTTACAAGTGTTTTAAGTGATTTTCTCCCTTACATTTAACAATGACTCGGACGAAAATAGCAGCAGTATAGACCAACTTCTCTTATATTAAGTGGACGTCTGCTTATTGGATACGTGGCTGACTTTACGTCCATGGAGGTGATTCGGCATGTTTCGTTGGATTGCACTAAAATACAGAGAAGTGAGTGTGCAATTATTACCGTCGCATTCAAACATGCAATCTATTAAAGATCCAATGGTCTATGCTCTCACCCTCAAGCGTTGATCACGCACTATAACTCTGCCGCTGTCTATAACTATGTAAACTACCAACGTGATTAAATGCAATGCTTGTCTTGTCATATCAACCAGACAGTGCTCAACTAAACTCGCACTGCCAAATCCGAGGATATCAGAGCTAATATGACCTCTTTTCCTCACCACACATGCGACCTCCACAAATAGGCAGCCTTTACCTTATTAAGCCAACATTTCCAATTGGAAATTAAACAAATTGGCACATAGCTCAAATAAAACTCACAAATTTTGCTGAAGTGATAGAGCTTCGTTGCGTTCACTCAAGCGCTTTATACCAGGTGCCTGCAAAGCAGAGAAGATCAGGGCGCTGCAGTAAAAATCATGGTGGGAACGCCTTGTAGATGGAGCCACAACTACCAATATCGTGTGAATTCATGTGTTTTTGCAAAGTCCCCATAGCCGCATATGCTGCATAGCATAATGGACAGTAAAAGCGCAGCCCTAAGTTTGCCATTTTTGCGACTGTAGTGCGGTCTACTAAAGTATGAATTCAGGAAGAGTTTGTGTGGGATATCAAAGCTACGGCTAAAGAACAGAGCGGATTGAGTCGGACATCAGCAGGCGCAAACTCGCCTATATGTGGTCTTCTGTGTGATGACGTAAGAGCAAATCGAAGTTGGCGAATGGACCGAAACATTGGCCGCACACATTGTAATTTGCCGCTACAATTAAGTTCCAAAAGCGCCTGTGTTACTTTTGACATGTGACGGCGTAAGAGAAGAACAGTGGAGAGGTTTTGCTTATCTCACCCCTTTGGCGTCGCAAGAGCATCTCCAAAGTTTGGCAAAACGTAGCACATGGGACAAAACAGATTCGATCTTTCTGAAACATATTAGGTGGGTGAAATGAGATTCAGAGGCAGTGCTATGGTTTGACCAAATTTACTACTTGTTGCTTAAGTTTTCGTTACGTACATTACAACAATTTGTGATTAGACGCATAATTCCTACGCATGGGCCCACATATCTGTACATAGGTGTGCACACTTACTTATGCATTGATTCATAGGCACAGTAATGTATGTGCGCATAAAGATGCGTCTTAAAAATGAAACATACCTACCATGATGCGCGAGGTCTAACTGTGGAAGGTACAAGATGAGGCCTCTGAATGTCTTCATGCACAATGTACAAGTGTTGGCACACATTTTGGTAAAGAGGAAGCAGGTTGCCTCAGGTTCTGCCACTGAGCTTGTGGCGAAATCGGTGAGCATGCAAGGCGATTTTTTGAACCTGTCCTCAACTTTGCATGCGATAAGCCCAAAGGAGCAGTATCCGCGCATTTGGCCGAAACTCTAAACCATATGTTGGCTTCTACGTCCTGTTTTTAAGTGGTGAGCTGCTCTAATAATTTAACTGTTCTTACAGTGTCTAGGAAGATGCTTGCAAAAAATTTTGTGTGTTAAGCAATCCGTAATGCTAATTTAGCATGCTTAAATAAATATCTTACCATGTTTTTGTCAGCAAGGCGAAAAACTGTTCTGCTAATCAGGCAGGAAATTTATGATCATTGGCAGCTTCTCGATCCTCTGACTGCTCTTAAACTAGTGTGTGTTAAGGGGGTAAGATTTGCCTGAATAAACTTGACTCCTGTAAGTCCAATGCAAGTTCAAACGTGTCATCTGCTTTGGTAAATTTATAAGTCATGGGCATTAAATGCTGCTAAACCGTGAAGTAGATGCCTCACTTTTCTGCTTGGAATGCGCTCTCGGTCTGTAGATTGCTTGTGGATAAATTACCCTCTTTTAGTGACTGAAACCTACTTGCGAGCAAGCTTGGTTCTTACGGCATCGATGATTTCCCAAATTACCTGCTTTGTCGACAAAACCCTTAAATACCTAGAGCTGTAATGTCCTACTCTGCCTCATCACAGTGCATCAAAGTAATATTATGCAGGTGATGTGCCAAGTTTCCCTTATTCTTCCTCTGTTGCCCCTCATCCCAAAGGCTCAACAAGAATGGAACTTACGGGTCATTATTTCCTTAAGACGATAAAGTCATCCGCGACGATGGTCTTAAATGTGGTTGCACAAAGTGTAGGCCGAGATTAGGACAAATGCTCCGCCTTTTTACTTAAGGGTGCAATTTCAACATCTGAAAAGTGTGATGTTGTATTGCGTTTATTAATAGCCCTAATAAACACCCACGCTAACCTTCAAATTGTATCCTAAACTAACTTTGGTGCATTAGCTGCATGAATGGCAACTCTAACTATGTTCAGAGTAAGCAAAAGTGCCGGCTTCTTTGTCATGCTTCCGCGGTTTTTAGACTCTGGACCTTCCACTCTCCCCTTTACTCGCTTTCACTAAGACTGCCGAGTTCTATTTATTGATGCTTAAACTTATTATTAATCAAAAGACGATTTTGCTTGCGATTCATTTATGACAGCTGCTTGACAATCGTACTGACAGTGTGTTGCATAAAGCAGTTCATGGAAAGGCTGATGTTTACTATTGAGGCAGGTTTATTTATTTGATACGCCTGCTTTGGCAAAGGCTGAACTCTTACTAGATCTTTGCACTAATCTCATCTTCAAGTGTCTCTACCGAAAAACGCCAAAAAGAGGAAGTGTTTTTCACTTTATTGGAGCCCTACAGTGGCTTTAGCAGTGGAAAGGTGTCCAATCAACACTGCTCCATGGCACATGCAACGAAGCATGACCACATAAATGCGCTTACAACCGAGTGAATCCTCTGCCAAAATGAACTCACTAATTCTTTTTGCAACTAAGGCTTTGCTAGGAAGTATGATGCCTCGACTACTGACCACATATGTGTTTATCGGTGAACTGATCGACGCAGTTTTCGACCATGCGTTTCCGCTACTTCCCATATTTGTGCTAATTCTGGCCTGATATTTTGGTTTCCTTACAATTTGACTTGCCAATTTACCGTGTCTAAGCGATAGAGGTAAAACTATAGAGCTTACTGCACTCTCCATCACCAGATTTGATAGGACCGGATGGAATCCCTAGTCGAAAGTGTGTGCCATTAGTTTTGTTGTGAATCTTTGTGAGGACAGATTTGGTGCCGCAAAGGTTGAAGAAAGAGTGGACTTATTTCAAAATCAAATGGACGTTTAGCCTCAGTTAAGAGTGGAGCTCACTCAAAAATCTTGCAAAATCAAACCCACCCAGAAGAACTTTTTGATGAATAGTACTGTGTAACAGTCAAATGGACCGCAAATGATCGAGTCTGCTCAGACATAGTAATAAATTAAGTCAGCTTGGCCTTCACTTAGCCAGAAAACGTTTGGTGTTGACTTGCCAAATCGCGCAATGCACAAGTTGTATCAGTGCGTTAGTGAGCTGTGAGATCAGTGATCCTAATCGCCAGCCATCCCGCAGAAACGAGGGGGACCTGTGGACCAAAGGAGTGCTGAGTAGAAATGTAGGCTTGGACACAAAGCAAAAAGTAGATGTAAGATTTAATGTTCGGCGTCTGCAAGCCAGTGAGGAGGTGTAGGTAAAACAGAAAAAGGAATTGGGCAAATTCTGCTTTCTCTTTTTTGTTAGTTTTTTGTGCTTCATTCGCCCCGTCAGTTAAGAAGTGTACATTCAACACGTTGTGGACCATAGCGGCTACATGTCAAGTCGCTAGAGGCAATTTTAAAAGCTGCTGTACAATGGGTCATGTGATACTGCCAGCATGTCTAAAATTGCTGCGTGATGGCAGTGGTCAGCAATCTTAGTTGGCTGTAGCATACACGAAGATAATACGGTTGTCCGGAAGCGAAATCTGAACAATTATAAAGGTTGGTTCTGTTGTCAGACGTGTACTAGATTCTTCCACCTCCTAAGGCATCAACCTAGCACTTTTCTCATTTTAATTAAAAGGCATTCCCCTTCCTGATGCCAACAGTCCAGGCTAGCATGCAAAGCTAATGGATATGAATGAGGACTGCTGGTATATCTAGCACTAACCACGTGGTATCTCTCCAACTTTCTTCTCTAAGGATCACAGGGTTCGAAGGAAACATTGGCATTTTACCACCTACTTCCTCATTATCACGAAGGCAGCCTAATGATAATTGCAAGCACAACGTTACGGGCTACTTGTGGGACATGCAAAGATTTGAGGGAACCAATTGAGAAGGCAGAAGATGATAGAGCATATGCTTCATGCCTTGTGTAGCGATAAGGAAGCGAAAGGTGCGCATGGCCAGCTCATTGAAATGTAAGTGTGCATTGCCTATCGTTCTTGCTCCTAAAGGTCGCAAATAGCTTAATTGTGCTGTGGAAGACTAAGCTTACCAACGCAATGCTGTGTTTAGCCAAGTACAGCATTCTTTTGGCTATAGTTGCCCAAGATGTCGTATTGAAAGGTGTAGCACTGACATTTCCTAACCACAGTGTGTCCAAAACATTTAATCAGAAGAACGGAGCATGATAATGGTCACCGGACTAAAGTGTAGCAGTGCATATTTAATTCTTTTAAGGGGCGGTTCCCAAGTAGCAATATAGTAGCCACTTCGGATAACGCACACCAGTATTAGTCAAGGTGGCCACTTTTTGGCTATACCATTGGGAGCGTCGTCACTGCTGCCATTGGAGACGTCCTTTTAGATGGCACTCATTCCACTTCCACCAGCGTATTTTGCCAGGGCGTTCCCGCGGACCTAGTAAAGCACACCGGCGAAAGGGCTGCATGAATGGTCAGCTCATCTACAGATTCGGGCCCCTCAATTCGTCATCATTTAACCATCATCCCACCAGTCCATACGCTTTCTTTGGTCTGATATTTCCTCCTGTTGCATTTTTCCTTCATTTAAATGAAGGAGGATATTGTTGCGTTGCCCAAAAGTCGAACAGCTCATAAAACAGCATCATAAAGGAAGTCAAGAATTTGCAATCTCAATAGGGCGTCAGATTCCAATCGAAGCACATTAGTACCATCTCCTCTGCATGCACGATGATGAAAACAAATCGCCTAATGTGAAAAAGCAATACAAAGTGATGCTTGTTCTTACAAAACCACCAACGAGGAATGATGTCCATAGCCCTCACCAGTCGGTGATGGGATCCACCACGTGGTATGTGCAACTAGTCGATTTACGCATGCGGGATTTGGATACCTCGATCACTTGGCCATCCTCGAGTAATGCAGTAAATCCTATTGTCACGTCTGCTTTTACTCGACTTGCGTCACGTTATCCTTCCCACCATTCAGTTCTTCTTTAGTGCCTTCTCCCGCTTGGCAATTTGCAGGCTGGTTGAACTGCTACTTGCTTACCTCTCCGCCTACTCACTTCTTCTTCTTGTAAAGATTGTCGCAGCCTAACGCTTTGCAATTACGAGCGCAGCGAATGAGCTCTCGCCTAAGGTATTGGGACAAACACTGGATGGCTGGCTAACGGACTTGGTTATGCTTGCAATAGCACAAATAGTAGAGTCACTCATCAGAGTATTTAAGTTGCTTCATCTGGCTCCGTCTCAGCCTCCATTTTTGCGCTTATCTCCTCCGTCGTTCCCTGAGTGCTCGGCAATTGGCTCGCCGGCAAACGGTGTCACTGCGGTGTACGATAGAGAGGTGGAAGACCTAGATGCCATCAGGAAGGGTGGCAAGTGTTACCTCACCGAGTTGGTGGCGAATCATAAAACCAGAATGTGACCCAGCTGATTAGTTGATTGCAATGAGATAGTGGCTGGATTTGGATGAGCAGGCGGTGAGGGAGGGAAAACCAGACGTCTCGCAACTTAAATACTCTGATGAGTGACTCTACTATTTGTGCTATTGCAAGCATAACCAAGTCCGTTAGCCAGCCATCCAGTGTTTGTCCCAATACCTTAGGCGAGAGCTCATTCGCTGCGCTCGTAATTGCAAAGCGTTAGGCTGCGACAATCTTTACAAGAAGAAGAAGTGAGTAGGCGGAGAGGTAAGCAAGTAGCAGTTCAACCAGCCTGCAAATTGCCAAGCGGGAGAAGGCACTAAAGAAGAACTGAATGGTGGGAAGGATAACGTGACGCAAGTCGAGTAAAAGCAGACGTGACAATAGGATTTACTGCATTACTCGAGGATGGCCAAGTGATCGAGGTATCCAAATCCCGCATGCGTAAATCGACTAGTTGCACATACCACGTGGTGGATCCCATCACCGACTGGTGAGGGCTATGGACATCATTCCTCGTTGGTGGTTTTGTAAGAACAAGCATCACTTTGTATTGCTTTTTCACATTAGGCGATTTGTTTTCATCATCGTGCATGCAGAGGAGATGGTACTAATGTGCTTCGATTGGAATCTGACGCCCTATTGAGATTGCAAATTCTTGACTTCCTTTATGATGCTGTTTTATGAGCTGTTCGACTTTTGGGCAACGCAACAATATCCTCCTTCATTTAAATGAAGGAAAAATGCAACAGGAGGAAATATCAGACCAAAGAAAGCGTATGGACTGGTGGGATGATGGTTAAATGATGACGAATTGAGGGGCCCGAATCTGTAGATGAGCTGACCATTCATGCAGCCCTTTCGCCGGTGTGCTTTACTAGGTCCGCGGGAACGCCCTGGCAAAATACGCTGGTGGAAGTGGAATGAGTGCCATCTAAAAGGACGTCTCCAATGGCAGCAGTGACGACGCTCCCAATGGTATAGCCAAAAAGTGGCCACCTTGACTAATACTGGTGTGCGTTATCCGAAGTGGCTACTATATTGCTACTTGGGAACCGCCCCTTAAAAGAATTAAATATGCACTGCTACACTTTAGTCCGGTGACCATTATCATGCTCCGTTCTTCTGATTAAATGTTTTGGACACACTGTGGTTAGGAAATGTCAGTGCTACACCTTTCAATACGACATCTTGGGCAACTATAGCCAAAAGAATGCTGTACTTGGCTAAACACAGCATTGCGTTGGTAAGCTTAGTCTTCCACAGCACAATTAAGCTATTTGCGACCTTTAGGAGCAAGAACGATAGGCAATGCACACTTACATTTCAATGAGCTGGCCATGCGCACCTTTCGCTTCCTTATCGCTACACAAGGCATGAAGCATATGCTCATCATCTTCTGCCTTCTCAATTGGTTCCCTCAAATCTTTGCATGTCCCACAAGTAGCCCGTAACGTTGTGCTTGCAATTATCATTAGGCTGCCTTCGTGATAATGAGGAAGTAGGTGGTAAAATGCCAATGTTTCCTTCGAACCCTGTGATCCTTAGAGAAGAAAGTTGGAGAGATACCACGTGGTTAGTGCTAGATATACCAGCAGTCCTCATTCATATCCATTAGCTTTGCATGCTAGCCTGGACTGTTGGCATCAGGAAGGGGAATGCCTTTTAATTAAAATGAGAAAAGTGCTAGGTTGATGCCTTAGGAGGTGGAAGAATCTAGTACACGTCTGACAACAGAACCAACCTTTATAATTGTTCAGATTTCGCTTCCGGACAACCGTATTATCTTCGTGTATGCTACAGCCAACTAAGATTGCTGACCACTGCCATCACGCAGCAATTTTAGACATGCTGGCAGTATCACATGACCCATTGTACAGCAGCTTTTAAAATTGCCTCTAGCGACTTGACATGTAGCCGCTATGGTCCACAACGTGTTGAATGTACACTTCTTAACTGACGGGGCGAATGAAGCACAAAAAACTAACAAAAAAGAGAAAGCAGAATTTGCCCAATTCCTTTTTCTGTTTTACCTACACCTCCTCACTGGCTTGCAGACGCCGAACATTAAATCTTACATCTACTTTTTGCTTTGTGTCCAAGCCTACATTTCTACTCAGCACTCCTTTGGTCCACAGGTCCCCTCGTTTCTGCGGGATGGCTGGCGATTAGGATCACTGATCTCACAGCTCACTAACGCACTGATACAACTTGTGCATTGCGCGATTTGGCAAGTCAACACCAAACGTTTTCTGGCTAAGTGAAGGCCAAGCTGACTTAATTTATTACTATGTCTGAGCAGACTCGATCATTTGCGGTCCATTTGACTGTTACACAGTACTATTCATCAAAAAGTTCTTCTGGGTGGGTTTGATTTTGCAAGATTTTTGAGTGAGCTCCACTCTTAACTGAGGCTAAACGTCCATTTGATTTTGAAATAAGTCCACTCTTTCTTCAACCTTTGCGGCACCAAATCTGTCCTCACAAAGATTCACAACAAAACTAATGGCACACACTTTCGACTAGGGATTCCATCCGGTCCTATCAAATCTGGTGATGGAGAGTGCAGTAAGCTCTATAGTTTTACCTCTATCGCTTAGACACGGTAAATTGGCAAGTCAAATTGTAAGGAAACCAAAATATCAGGCCAGAATTAGCACAAATATGGGAAGTAGCGGAAACGCATGGTCGAAAACTGCGTCGATCAGTTCACCGATAAACACATATGTGGTCAGTAGTCGAGGCATCATACTTCCTAGCAAAGCCTTAGTTGCAAAAAGAATTAGTGAGTTCATTTTGGCAGAGGATTCACTCGGTTGTAAGCGCATTTATGTGGTCATGCTTCGTTGCATGTGCCATGGAGCAGTGTTGATTGGACACCTTTCCACTGCTAAAGCCACTGTAGGGCTCCAATAAAGTGAAAAACACTTCCTCTTTTTGGCGTTTTTCGGTAGAGACACTTGAAGATGAGATTAGTGCAAAGATCTAGTAAGAGTTCAGCCTTTGCCAAAGCAGGCGTATCAAATAAATAAACCTGCCTCAATAGTTAAACATCAGCCTTTCCATGAACTGCTTTATGCAACACACTGTCAGTACGATTGTCAAGCAGCTGTCATAAATGAATCGCAAGCAAAAATCGTCTTTTGATTAGATAATAAGTTTAAGCATCAATAAATAGAACTCGGCAGTCTTAGTGAAAGCGAGATAAAGGGGAGAGTGGAAGGTCCAGAGTCTAAAAACCGCCGGAAGCATGACAAAGAAGCCGGCACTTTTGCTTACTCTGAACATAGTTAGAGTTGCCATTCATGCAGCTAATGCACCAAAGTTAGTTTAGGATACAATTTGAAGGTTAGCGTGGGTGTTTATTAGGGCTATTAATAAACGCAATACAACATCACACTTTTCAGATGTTGAAATTGCACCCTTAAGTAAAAAGGCGGAGCATTTGTCCTAATCTCGGCCTACACTTTGTGCAACCACATTTAAGACCATCGTCGCGGATGACTTTATCGTCTTAAGGAAATAATGACCCGTAAGTTCCATTCTTGTTGAGCCTTTGGGATGAGGGGCAACAGAGGAAGAATAAGGGAAACTTGGCACATCACCTGCCATAATATTACTTTGATGCACTGTGATGAGGCAGAGTAGGACATTACAGCTCTAGGTATTTAAGGGTTTTGTCGACAAAGCAGGTAATTTGGGAAATCATCGATGCCGTAAGAACCAAGCTTTGCCTTCGCAAGTAGGGTTTCAGTCACTAAAAGAGGGTAGTATTTATCCACAAGCAATCTACAGACCGAGAGCGCATTCCAAGCAGAAAAGTGAGGCATCTACTTCACGGTTTAGCAGCATTTAATGCCCATGACTTATAAATTTACCAAAGCAGATGACACGTTTGAACTTGCATTGGACTTACAGGAGTCAAGTTTATTCAGGCAAATCTTACCCCCTTAACACACACTAGTTTAAGAGCAGTCAGAGGATCGAGAAGCTGCCAATGATCATAAATTTCCTGCCTGATTAGCAGAACAGTTTTTCGCCTTGCTGACAAAAACATGGTAAGATATTTATTTAAGCATGCTAAATTAGCATTACGGATTGCTTAACACACAAAATTTTTTGCAAGCATCTTCCTAGACACTGTAAGAACAGTTAAATTATTAGAGCAGCTCACCACTTAAAAACAGGACGTAGAAGCCAACATATGGTTTAGAGTTTCGGCCAAATGCGCGGATACTGCTCCTTTGGGCTTATCGCATGCAAAGTTGAGGACAGGTTCAAAAAATCGCCTTGCATGCTCACCGATTTCGCCACAAGCTCAGTGGCAGAACCTGAGGCAACCTGCTTCCTCTTTACCAAAATGTGTGCCAACACTTGTACATTGTGCATGAAGACATTCAGAGGCCTCATCTTGTACCTTCCACAGTTAGACCTCGCGCATCATGGTAGGTATGTTTCATTTTTAAGACGCATCTTTATGCGCACATACATTACTGTGCCTATGAATCAATGCATAAGTAAGTGTGCACACCTATGTACAGATATGTGGGCCCATGCGTAGGAATTATGCGTCTAATCACAAATTGTTGTAATGTACGTAACGAAAACTTAAGCAACAAGTAGTAAATTTGGTCAAACCATAGCACTGCCTCTGAATCTCATTTCACCCACCTAATATGTTTCAGAAAGATCGAATCTGTTTTGTCCCATGTGCTACGTTTTGCCAAACTTTGGAGATGCTCTTGCGACGCCAAAGGGGTGAGATAAGCAAAACCTCTCCACTGTTCTTCTCTTACGCCGTCACATGTCAAAAGTAACACAGGCGCTTTTGGAACTTAATTGTAGCGGCAAATTACAATGTGTGCGGCCAATGTTTCGGTCCATTCGCCAACTTCGATTTGCTCTTACGTCATCACACAGAAGACCACATATAGGCGAGTTTGCGCCTGCTGATGTCCGACTCAATCCGCTCTGTTCTTTAGCCGTAGCTTTGATATCCCACACAAACTCTTCCTGAATTCATACTTTAGTAGACCGCACTACAGTCGCAAAAATGGCAAACTTAGGGCTGCGCTTTTACTGTCCATTATGCTATGCAGCATATGCGGCTATGGGGACTTTGCAAAAACACATGAATTCACACGATATTGGTAGTTGTGGCTCCATCTACAAGGCGTTCCCACCATGATTTTTACTGCAGCGCCCTGATCTTCTCTGCTTTGCAGGCACCTGGTATAAAGCGCTTGAGTGAACGCAACGAAGCTCTATCACTTCAGCAAAATTTGTGAGTTTTATTTGAGCTATGTGCCAATTTGTTTAATTTCCAATTGGAAATGTTGGCTTAATAAGGTAAAGGCTGCCTATTTGTGGAGGTCGCATGTGTGGTGAGGAAAAGAGGTCATATTAGCTCTGATATCCTCGGATTTGGCAGTGCGAGTTTAGTTGAGCACTGTCTGGTTGATATGACAAGACAAGCATTGCATTTAATCACGTTGGTAGTTTACATAGTTATAGACAGCGGCAGAGTTATAGTGCGTGATCAACGCTTGAGGGTGAGAGCATAGACCATTGGATCTTTAATAGATTGCATGTTTGAATGCGACGGTAATAATTGCACACTCACTTCTCTGTATTTTAGTGCAATCCAACGAAACATGCCGAATCACCTCCATGGACGTAAAGTCAGCCACGTATCCAATAAGCAGACGTCCACTTAATATAAGAGAAGTTGGTCTATACTGCTGCTATTTTCGTCCGAGTCATTGTTAAATGTAAGGGAGAAAATCACTTAAAACACTTGTAAATTGGATTATATTGAGATACTCAATAAGGCAGAATAGCCGTGGCGTAGAGGAGAAGGATAAGCTGTAAAAATAGCAGCATTTTTAGGTAAAAAATATGGCATACTATAGACGCTATAGTGTATGAGACCGAATCAAGGTTGCAGAATGCCACATTGCTCAAGAAAATCATAATTACCTAACAGAATCTGACATTTAAATTAATTGAAACCTATTGCGAACACCGAAACAGTCAGTTCCGCCCCATGCCAACATTACAGCTACATTTACTAATTGTTACAGTAGCGAGGAATAGGCACTGCTTCACGTGAATGCAATTAGCCATTTATCAGTCCTTGAAGCGGGTATCACAGTATTACTTATTGGCTATTATCAAAACGTGAGAGAGATGGAAAAAGCAGAATTGTTGGACATGAATACTGCATACAAGAGCAGCGTCGATAGGAATTAGGCATCGAGATGTGTTTCAAATAAGAGCGAAAATGGAAAAGGAATAAGATTCCGTTGAGACGATCAGGTGCAAAGTGCCACCAAAAAAGACAAGGTCGATTTTCCATTCCAGGCTTTGTGTACTTAATGAGTCAAAATACAACTTACGATGTCTTAAGTTAATATTTCTGTGGTAAAAAACTTCTCTGAGGAAGGTCCAGTAAGAAGGGCATTCTATAATGTTTGCGATTGAATAAGAATGTATTTTTGTTTCCTTTAAATAAGCCTGGCTATCTTTTCAGTGTGTTTTAAAAAGAGCAAACCCAGTATGACTAAGAGTTACAAGCATTTGGCCTTTAAAAGTGTTGATAGGGCTGATTGTAACAATCAGCGTTGCTCGAGTGAAAATTCTGCTCTATGTATTCTTCCGGCCGCTGTTACTGTGTTTTTACATTTGTTGGCTCATTCGCCCGATTAACTACCACGTTCTACAGAAAAGTGGCAGATCTTACTGTTTTCTACGCAAAAATGGGCATGAGAGTATGTGTGTCAGACATTTCTAGCCCAAGACTGAGAAGAATGATACAAATTACCTAACAGATGAGCAGTCGTATTAGCAAGCCCAAATCCGAATAATCTTTTGTTTCTCACGATACTGTAATGCCATTTGAAGAGGTAAACGATGGAAGATAAGCCTTGGAAAGCCCTTCACGATAGACTTCATCGGAGAATAACGGATTTTACAGCCATTCGACAGACTTTACATGATCAACTTACCCATCTCTGATAAACGCAGTGGCTAGGCGAAGCAAATGCAGATCCGTTGACCTCTCTAATCCTAGAGATCCGAATATTTGATAACACGTCATCTGGGCTTTGGAAATGAGCATGTGTGTTCATCTCGGAACAGTGATTGGTTAACGCAGGGTGGCGGCTTAGCTGTAGTGTCAATCGG
Source organism: Taenia multiceps (assembly GCA_001923025.3). Taxonomy (NCBI): domain Eukaryota; kingdom Metazoa; phylum Platyhelminthes; class Cestoda; order Cyclophyllidea; family Taeniidae; genus Taenia; species Taenia multiceps. The sequence goes on along the minus strand of CM010312.1, from coordinate 1,413,290 downwards.
TAGTAGGGGTGAGATGATTTTGCCTGCATTTGCTGAAACTTGAATGAAGTGGAACAGCTACAAGGATAAACATTGGGACTGGAATGCAAACACTTCTGATTTTGACAGAGCAACAATAGTTATTATCACGGATGGCGGCGTAGATGCGTCAAAACCACACAAACATGGAGTGGAACATCGTATTTTCACACCTCTGACATAAAGTATGCAATGATGACCTGAGTAAAAACATTCCTTTCCCATCCTGACGCATGAACGCATGCCGCCACACGAGGCCAATTATCTTATTCTTTTATTAGCGCCATAACACCTGACACTCACAATGAAATGTCGATGCAAAGCAGTGTAAAACCTCCTGTAGAATCCTAGCACGTCCCAAAGTCCAAAGTGGAAGCATTGTTCGCTCAAAAGATTGCTGTTATTGCCTTTAACTACGGTATATTAAAACCTTTTATGATTATTTCTTACTGCAGCGCATTGTTGTAATTTTTGAGACTTACTTAATGCATTAGACTGTAGGCATTTGCACTTCTCAAAGCAAGAATGGGCGACCACCTGTCAACATGACACTAGCCACCTAAGTCGAAAATTTAGCCTCCTGTTAAAAGCACCCCGAATATAGTGCCAGCTAAAAATGGTGGGTGCGATTCAAATTCGTCAGCTTCGCAAGCCTAGTTTGACACGGCTGGTTCCAAAGCACCGCAAACCTCTTCCTCTATTTGCCGCAATGCTTTTTGGGAGAGGCATGGGCTGGATTTGCAGAACTCGCTGTTCGAATTCAGTGGAAAAGTAGTATCTTGTGCTGTTGGTGGACTAATCCATGATCACTGGCCGTGCGTTGCGCTGTAAATGATCCTTTAATAATGTAACTGAGAGAATCAGCTCATTTTGAGGCATCGAATCGAGAGTGACTGGTCAACATTGGGCTAGTGATAAAATTAGTCGTTGGCATCAAAACAAGTCACTTATATTGTGAGATGAAGTAAATGAAGGGCACAATCTTGCATGCAATAGCAGGTGCTCATAGGCATCCTCACTACTTACACTTTACACTAATGTAAAGTCTTCGTGTTGGTCCCTTACTTCTCCGGTGTTTTCCTAAGTGTACTGAGAGGGACAAAAATATTTGTGGCTGTCCCGAAACGATCTACCCTCGTTTCCAAAGAAAGCATATGCGGAAGCTTGTACGTACTAAATCAACATTTTCCAACGGACAATCGTAGTCGGTCAAAAAAACATCTACTAGGCTTTTCTCTGGCATGAAGCCTGCTTGAAGCAGGCCGGAGCTGGCCACAACTTTTACTAGTGGTTCCTCGACCCTTTCCCATTTTGTAGTTATAAAGCATCGAATCCCACATAATGGTTTAGTGTCGCCATAGGACCTCACTTAGTATGAGTGAGTGATGCCACTTCATTCACATGCAACGCAACCTGCACATATTTCTGTTAATCTGCAATTTATATATTATACTAATTACAATGTCATGACGAGTAAAATAGATGAAAATCGAACAAAAAGGGTGTAGGTGGCTGGGAAGGCCGTTTTTTCACCTGAAAGTTAGCATTTATTTTCGAGACTGGAACTTACAGTTAAATTGTCATTGAATCCAAAGGAACTGCTCAATCCCAAATTCTGTGTAATCGATGAAATATTTTCTAGCACTGCTCGAGTTTCAAATGCATACATGAGGCTCGAACTCAGGTAAGCTACAGTTTAATCCAAATTTGAATGTGCTGTTTACCACTTGAGAGGAGTCGCGATACCGGCTCTACTCAGTACCCTCACCTGACATTTCGAATTCATATCAGACCTCATAATTCAAGCAATATCAAATCCTCTCTCACGACCAGGAGGAAAATCTCGCTCAAATTCACTTATCACATAAAGTGCATAGACGAAATATCCAATGTCTTCGTGTTTCTCTGCGCCATACCTAAGATTCACTGACAGTGGTGAACCACGGAATTGTCGAATGTCAACATCTTAAAACCTCAGAGCTAAACCCGCGGAGGAGGCTGCCATCAACGCTAGAGACCCTCCTACCGAAAATTAGCAAGACGGCAAATACTTTCTTGCATAACTTATAATTGGGCCAGATCAGAAATCAGATGTGTGCGTGCACATAAGTGATTTTAGTAAGGACTGATGATAGGAGTCGAGGATGGAGGGGGAGCTGGGAATGGGAAGTAGGGATTGGGAAAGAAACACGAAGCAAAGCGCCCTACTTGCCTGCTCAAGTGGTTGATAACGCATTAATTAAACGGTGGCAACAATACGTTGCAATATGACAGTTCAGTAGCAAAAAATTGGCACTCTCCCACGCTTTGACGCCCTACCCTACGAGATTCAGACGATAGCCTGATTTCAGGTCCCATAGAGCTCTTGTTCATGACAAGTTCTTGCAGAAAATAAGGGCGTCTATGCGAGAAATGAATGGATGTAAGAAATGAGAGCTGCGTTTAATTTTTCTTACTGCAGTATTTATCAGGTGCCTGGAGAGCTTTGTTAAAAGACATACCTAAAGTTTGCATGCTCCTCACGTCCATATACTTGCTTTGTGCTGGAAGCATTTAAAGACTTGCGCTTTGTCGCGTATTGACACAATCAAGAACATTATCCCCCGTGTCATGGCCACTCTTCAACTCAAGGCAGAATTCAATTTCTCCGTGCTAGTACAAGGAGGCAACTGATGTGGAGCAAGCAATCTGTCCGCATCAGTGCTCACTGATTCAAAAGGATACAAGATATGGAACGGAGTGAAACGAAATTGAACATGGGCTCCCACCCTTCAAAGTGCATTCTGATTTTTCGTTGTCAAACTCAAATAAGTGCCAACCTTACTAGGCTTCAAAAGATTCTAAAGGCAGGGTTACACATTTTTATAGACCCCAAGAATAGAATTTTCGCGCAACACTATTTCTGCTATAGTCATGTGTTCGTAACACATTTGTCTCGCAATAAAACTGTTCTTAAATCATAAAAAAATTTCCAAAGTGTTGCTGGGACATCTAACCTTCAGTAAAACCCCATCCATAAGTCGTAGGGTTGGATGCTTTTAATAATCTATACCATTACCGTGTCAGAATCTGATAGGCATAAGACAGCTGCCAAATCACGTTTTTCGGTTCAACTACCAGATCGCGAAAATGATGAGCCAATGGTTCACACGCTGTTCTCCAAGTCATGGCAGCATTCCAAAATGTCAAGAACCATTTAGTACTAAGCTATAATGGAACACAGATCCCTAATGAGGACGTGTTTACCTGATCACGAAGGTAACAGACGTGTTCAAGGCCATCGATTGTTTGCTGCTGGTCTGCAAGTCATTCTGCAAGATACAAAAGACCTTCCACCAAAGAAACGTAGTCTAATGTTACAGTGTTGGCAAGCGAATGCGAAAAGGCATAGAAATCATTAAAACCGGCTGAGATAAATGCTTAGTGCATCGCTCCTTATTTTCCATTCCTGGAGGCAGTGGTTGCCAGAGCCAGAGGACCAAAGCTTAAAATTTTGAGAGTCTTTACGCTTTTCATCAATATACAGTCACTGAGTTGCGGTTCTAATGACACTTGAGTGCGGTTGCATTCAATAAAGTGACGAAATATACCTCAATGTGGGATTGTCTCTTAAGCACGACAGTAACATTAGATACTGGAAGGCAAGCTCGAAAGCACACAACGGATCCATCCAATTAAGAGGCATGAATATTGCATCTTCATCCATCTTTCGTACCTCATTTTCTTGGCATAAATGCAAATAGTGGGAGTGTGAACATCGAATCACACTCTTCTCAAATCAAATCACATTGCGTGGAGACCATGGTAAAGGGATTGACACCTTGTTTATTTTCCTTATTTAACCAAAAGCATACGGCGATCCTTTCATAAACCTGGGTTGCAAAAGTCGCACAACATTCCCCATCACCGCACAAAGGTGACAAGTAGATAGACATAGATATTTGACGCCTTCAAACTCGTCTTTCACTTATTCTTCGTGGTACAAAATACTTTCGGGCTTGTATAAGTGAGTGAGTACTGTTGCCTAGTAAAGGCGAATAAAACCGTAAGTAAGTCAGAGTACCAGCACTCGCGGCAGGAATTAGCTACGCTAAGCCAGAGAATATCCCGCTTATCAAAATGGTATTTAGGTCAGCACCATTGTTGGCGGAAATCGAAGCGCCCAAATTTTCATTCGCTAACATTAAGTACCAAAGTTAAGCTGTCACTTGATTGACTATGCTTCTATTTAATAGTCTAGCGTAATTTTTGCACAGTAAATGCCTTGATGGGTTAGTGAGCTATGAGTTTGTAACTACTGCTAAGGTAAATAGCACCAATTTATATCTTGTGAATTCAGAGGTGGATAGCATGCCTAGCACAGTGTCGTACGTGAGCTCTGTGTCACTCAGTCTGCTGAACCAGAGCTTTGGCTCGGTAAACTTAGAGTCCTCTACGATTTGTACAATTAGTGCAGGAGAAACTCACTCAAGAATAATCAAGTCGAAATGACCAGTTAATCTGGGCCTTTTAAAAGTAATTGGCCCCTGATACATTACATACCGCAATGTGGCGGATTCTGTTTTAACTCTGATGCGGTTGGCTTTTTTTCATACGTATAAGCTTCACCGTCTGCAGAACTGTATTTAGCGGGAGAGAGGGAGGTGGCAGTAGAAAAGGAATCTCGGACCGTGAAATTAGGCATGTGCTTAGCAATGGCATGAGACGTAACATTTTTAGAAGTGGTTTTCTACTCAAGCTCAAAGCTATCCTACATTTAGCAGACTGTTACTTCTTTGCCCAATAAGGCATTGGGGGCAAAAGAGCATTGTTTACTACTAAAGAAAGGCGCTGATGACATTTGTAGGGTATTTTATAAGACCCCAGCAAAATGATTTAGTGGTCTAGGTGCTCTCTACGTTTAGTGTGTCCGTCTTACCAGCGGCAAGGAGAATGGACTTTGTGAGTTGCTGATTATGAACTCGGGCATATTCTCGTGCGAAGGCTTTGATATAGGACAAATAGGCGTTGTGAAGCGCACGAGAGATCTGGCAGATCTAGACTCAAAACTCCTCCAATGCTGGCAAATGTTAATAGCCTAGTCAAAAGGGGTATATGGACGAAGTAATAAGCCCATTAAATCCAAAATGGATCTCCGAATTGTTCTGGTAAAGTATGCTGGGTGCGTAACTCATTAAGGGTTGGACAACTTTCCAGTATCCAGCATTACGTGCTCACTTGACCTTTATAAGGGCGAAACTCGTTTTAAATCATGGAATTGGAATCAGAGTGCTGGCTAGCCAAATTGCGGGATCTAATTAAAGAAAAGAAACAACTTCTACTTTGCCAGACAGGCCCCATGCAATCCAAATGATACTTTTTAAACTCTTACGCTGCGTCAACAATCCGCAAATTGATGCCCAACTCATTACTTGGTTTTTGGTCCAAATATTAAACAACTTATTTGGATAATGTCTCACTTCTATTAGGATTTTCGAAAGTGTGAAGCCAAACTAAATCTTGTGCTCAGTTGGGCTTGGTCCTGTTATGGACACGTACCGATTTTGCTGGGCCCGGTTGACACCCCAGACCATACTTACTTTAAAAGGCAGGATAATTCTTACTGATACTATAAAATGCAAGTGAGGATGTGGTCATTACACACTGATCAGAGAGGTTGCCGCTCACTTTCTAGGGTTCACAAATTACCGCGAGCCTCTCGTTAAAGGTTTTGCAGAGGTTGCAAGAGACTTCATCGCAATACCTGCATCCTTGCATCAGCACTACTAAGTTAACAGTGTTCTCGTCCAACCGCCTGCTTGTGTTGGGCGTACTGTCTGAGGCGTGGTTAAGAAATGTGTCTTTGTGTACTTATGTAAATTATGCATGTGCCTGTGCATCCTCCTGACTTACAGGGTGGTGTATTACTTTTAGCTTCGTGTTTGGCTTCTATCCAATTACTGCCGCCTTTACATTAATTATACTACGATGCACGTATGCGTGCGTCCATTCGTTCACACTTTGGAAATGACCCATTACTTGCCAGTATTTTGGCACGAACCTTGCCACCGAATGCACAGTGCGTTTGCCGCCAGTCCTTCAGCCACCCAGAAGCCTAACGAGTAACCGCACTAATCGAGGAAAGTGGCAGAAGAAAGCTTTCTAGCGAACGGCTAAAGTCTAAATGGGAGATATCGAAGTCAATCGCTACAATATAATGAGACTTTGCTATGTTCCCATGTCACTACCTATCTGTAACTTGTCTCTCTACCTCTAAGATAATCCGTGTCGTATTGAACCATATAGCGCCTTGCACATTCAGTCAATTATATCGAACTTCCGGACTGCTTACGCCTGGCTATCCTCATACCTTCCTCCAATAGGAACCTATCCCTTTCCCACACAGACCCCTCGACTCGATGCGGTAAGCAATGATCGCTCGCAAAATCGTTACCCATTCCGGGTGACGGCGTAAGCAGGCGTTTCACATAACCGCTTGTGCGCTTATGCGTCAACGCACACGCACATATGAGAGCGGTCCCAAAAGCGTCACAGCGCATGTCCACCAAAGGCGACACTTGCCCGAATCAACCACATGCAAGGATTAGGAACACGACACAAGATAACAGGCATAGCAGTTTTACTGGGTTTAATAATTTACAGAGACATGCCAGCTCATTTCAGACCAAGCCAGTCCCATTTAAATGATCAGATTAGTGACTTGATGTCAATGGCGTATGGTCACCTGTGTCAACAACCTAATCGACTTGTCTCCTGCGCAATCGTCTTTTACTTCCTCATCTTCGACACCTCATGCGCTGTACACACAAATGTAGCCACAGTGTGCAACGTCATGCCACCTGAGCGCACAACAAATTGTGGCGCACTTTGGTGAGTTTGAAGTGGTGACTGGGCACCTACTTGATTGGGATTAGAAATCAGACCGCCAGTCTCCTCTATTCTACATCCTGCTAGAAGTTGTGCCGTATTGCGCCGTATCGCACACACACTTCTTATTTTCCTTCTCTTTCTTCCCTACTTTTACTACCTTGCTGTCTGTGCGTCTCTCAGTCACTCAGTAATTGTTCAAACACACACACGCCTCGGCTTCATACGATTGTTGGGGCTCACCTCTTTGGTTGGCATGTTGTTTGTGACGGCCCGCAGGTAAGAGGTAGGATAGACTGAACATGCGACTGTCAGAGCAGAGTGGCGCAGTGGAAGCGTGCTGGGCCCATAACCCAGAGGTCCGTGGATCGAAATCACGCTCTGCTAGTCGGTCCTCCATTTAGTCGCATGCACACAATCGGTTGCGTCTTGCAACGACGTTTCGCTTACCTGGCTCAAAAAGCTAATGCACCAACTGTTTAACTCTCACCTGTCTTCAGCGCTCTACCCCCACTTCTGCTGACAGTATGCTAACATGCTGATTCCCAACGGGCCGACCACTGACCACGCAGATAGGCAAATGCGCGGCCAATAGCGATATGTGAAGTGATAAAGAGCACTTCCTGACCGAGAGTCGGACACGCGCCACCTAAATGAGATCCAGATCCAGGATTCCCAGCCGCTGAGCCATTACGAAGATATTACACTGCGCCATTTCACCCATCTCGCATTGCAACCCTCCTCCTTCCCCCGCCTTCATCACTCATATTTACATACACACATATATCCACACCTACCAACCAAACAGTAAACATAAGCATGTGGACAATACAAGGGTATCGTAATCCACTGGCCATGATAGACCCTATAGCCCACAAGTGAACTTGTGTCCAAACCTTTCCACTTTTATGTTATGATTCTGCAGTCTGCAGCGGTAGTCGGATTCGCGTAAGGAAGGAGAAGTGGGTGAGAGAAACAAGGAGGCAAATGACGGGGGAGAGGTGCCTACTTAAGCGCGTCAGATGGGGACGGATTTAAGTGCGGTAACCATTGGTCCAAGCAAGCGCCAAAGCTGCAGCTTGGATAGCTCAGTCGGCAGAGCACCGAACTTTTAGCCTGAGGGTGCAGGGTTCAAGTCCCTGTTCGGGCGCATCATCATTGGTGGGTTTCCATTCGCGTTTTCGATCCTTCATGCAATGTGTACGTGCCATGCAGTCAAAATGAATGCCTGGCATCTTGCTTTACGTCATGCTGCCCTGACGCGCGGCGTGTTTCAGTATTCTGTGGTCGCACATGTAGCTAAACAGTGCCTCGCTTTCCTGAAGTTTAGCTTTGAAACTTCATCCGCGAAGTGCAAGTTCATAGCATGAGATGCAAAGATGGCTAGCATATTCAGCATAATTCTGTTGTCGCAAAGACATATTGCACGCCTGTTTATCAAGGTCTTCACTGCATTGCTAATTCTGAAGGGCTGTCTTAAGACCAACGGCATCGCAACACGACTTTGTTTGATACTGTGTCCACAGGAGACACAATGGGTCTGGAAACTAACTGGTAGGATGCATGCCTGTTTATATACTACGCCACAGAGAGGAGCGCAGAATTCTCCATTGTTCTTTTAAGGCAAGCTGGTGAACTCACAAAATCTGGTCGCTGGTTTGGGACCTTTTGTAGGAGAAGAGTTTGTCCGTGTCGCCTGCGGCCACCACACCGACAGCTAGATGCAGAGTAGACTTAAGCGTTTACTCTCGCACGTGAGCGAAGAGACCCTTACAAGCCACATTGATGTCGATGAAGGACAAGAGGCGCAGCATTCCCTGCAGTGGTGAAGAGGACATTGTCATTCTTACGATAGCGGTTAGTGAGACAGCGGAACAGGACGTAAAACTGAGAGGGCTGACTACCTAATCACTCACCTTAGTTGAGAGCTGTGTAATTTTAAATTAGCCCTCACTGCTGCGTGCTTTAAATGACCATTCTTTCCCTTTTATATGTTTTGCTATGACTTTGAGAGCCCTAGACGCCATGCCTAGTCCAGTTGCCTTTAATAAATGCGATTTACTTTGCCCAAATTGTCGTTTGTTCTGCACTGTTGCGTAAACCGAATTCCTGTGGCATCTAGGTTTGTCTTTCTGAAGGTCAAAACTGGTTTTCTGCAAAATCTAGAGCGAACTAAAACTTATAAAGGTAAGATGTCATTTAAAAGGAAAAATAGTTCGCAGGGGATAAAAAAACTTCAGCGACGCAGTAGCGCACTTGAGAAAGCCCCACGCATCACAAATTGTGCAGGTAAAAATCCCCTTGTTTCTAGCAGCAGACTGACCAAGATGGCTGCGGTCTTCGTTTTGGAGCCATGAGGAGAGAAAACAGCGATTCGATTCGAATTCCGAATGCAAATCGAGAAGTGCAAACAAGTGCAACACCATTTACGCAATAAGATCCACCATAACGTAAGTGCGATGGATCAGAGCGTGATCCCACATCCAAAATTAGCTCAGCCTTACGCTTGAGACTAAAGTCTAAACGTACAGAACTGCAACTGAGATTTTATAAGGACCAGAAACCCCGAACGCACGTCCAATATAAATAAATACACTACCACATACACCAATATTCACGGACGCCATTTTCCTCGCGTGGGATGACGACCACTACCAGAAGTCGTTTAAACTGCTAGCCTCAATATTCACTGAATGATTGTCAAAAATGTGAAACATTGTATTGACGGATGCACCATTTTGCATCGCAGGCACTTTCCTCCAATATACAGATCATTTAATCTTTACAGATCGTTTAAACTAGTTGTAGTACACAACTGACAGATAAGGTAGAAGCATAATCTTTACTAGAGAAATTGAAGTGGCAACTCAGTTAAAAATCACCCTCTGCGTGTGCGACAATAAAGAACTTGAACGAAATTACTTCAGATAAGACAGACGTTGTCTCAAAGCGTGCAGTAGTTACAGTATTCCGACATTGCCTGTAATTTATAGGAATGAACTAGCAAAAGCATAACTGATGGCGCTTCTGAGCATGAAGGACCGTTCTAAATGCACCATCATAAGAACAGGGCAACATTTCCAATTTGTTTGCTGATGAAGTTTATGGTCAAAAACAAACAATATGATATGTTTACTGACAATGTCAACCCCAATTCTCAAAAACTTTGCCTGTTTGAAATGCACCGATCATATGCAACGATAATAAAAAAATTGGCAACCACATATTCCACTTTTGCGAATGTCCCTTAGTACCATGAATGCGTTTTACAGTCCAACCGGTGTAAAGGATTAAGAATCTAGGTGCAAGATGTAAAGGCTATGCCGTATGCGGAAGCGCAAGCTACGAATAAGGCAGCGCTAGTCTGGTTGCCTTTTGGGCATCGAGAAACGCGGATACCCCAATTTCGCAAATTAAAACAAGCATTGCATAGCTAACATGTGCAGTGGTAAATCTACCAATTTAAAGTGTTGTTCTGCCTTGTTTTACTTTTCAATGCATGTTTATAGTATTTCCACTGTTGTTTTACATTTTGTAACTTTTCGTGAGTATACCTGTAGATTTATAATGAGACTGTTAAGCTTATCTACTAAGCTTACTTTGCTTAGTATCAAAGATAAATTCTGCTACTTTTGAAATTAATTCCCACTTCATAAATTCACAGCCCAACCACTTTCTCCTGTTATGCTGAACAGGTCTTACGCTGTTGGCTCTTGGTAATTTCGAGTAAGCTCGGATTTTAGGTAAATAGGCTGCATTTGTGTGTGGACTGGGAAATTTCTGTGAGCATCGGCTTCACGTGGCGAGCACTGCACTTTTAGCTTTCGGTTTGGCAGAAGTGCGAAAATTTGGTGAAACACTATTAGATAAGCATTACAAACCCGCCCTCGCCATTGCTCATTACATTTCTCAGGTACAATTGGACTGTACTTCATGAGTTGCAACTTTCTCATATAGTGACAGGTTCGATGTGCGCTTTTCGTGCAACGACATGCCTTTGCATTTACCCGGAGGTCCTGACGTATTTTAATGTACAGTGCAATGTTATTGCTCTCATAGCAACAATGTTTGCATTGGTAAAAGAAAGATTGAGAGTTTGGGACGCTCATCACTTTGGTTGTTTATTGTCTTCAAGACCATTGTTTTACGTTGCACTTATCGTTGCGAAACGTGTTGTAGAGCCTCAGAAATCACACAGTTGTACACTTAGCCAAAATGCGCACAAATCCATCAATCTATTCTCGAAGAATTCTGCATTAGCACACTAAAATCATCTCGCAGTTTTCCCAGGTGCCCGATTTACAGAGCTGATGGCATTGGGTGTTGCCACCGTCTAAGGCAATTGCATAGGCTTTTCGTCGTATTTTGGCCACGAGAAAACAAATTTTGTACTGATAGCCACAACAGGTTTTAAGTGTTCTGTCGACATCACGGTCTAGAGGCCGTAACAATAACAGAATTTTGACTTTTCTGCTTTTGAACGTGGTTGCTAGCGCATTTCCACCATGCCTTACGGGATTCCCTTCCACCACAGGGAACTGGGAAGAGACTGCAGGTGCAGCATAATTACCGAGAGGAGTGGGGCAATATGTGACGCATCGGTAGTTTGTAAAATGCCGGATGTTAATGATGGGCTACTTATTTTACTCGCCGTTGCATTTTCACCATGTGGGCCGTCATCAAGCGGGACAGATGTGCATTCTGCCCAAATAGTGTGTCTCCTTTAGTCTTCTTGGAGGCTAGGAGTGGCTGGAGACGATGCTATTGCGGCGCACGCGCTCCCGCGCTGCAGAAGGGAGTATGGATAGAGGTACTGCAGGCGAGTGGGCATGAGAGGTGAGTGATGGGTGATAGGGTGGGAGGTGTGAATTTCGACCAGCGGAATATTTGTCTTGCGATTGTTCTAGTCATAGAACATGCCATTTTTCTTCCTGTTAATCTTTCAATAAGCCGCAGATATGTTCAATTAATGTCCCATTTGGTTTATGTTCGCCTTTCAGTTCATTTGATCAGGATTGGAGTATTTTTCTTCCTTTCTGCATCTCTTCATTCTTTCGACCTCTTTCTTTTGCAGACCCGCCTTTATATTTATTTACAGTCAAACAGCTATTTGTAACTGCGCTCTTTAATGCTGTTTTAAGTTAAGTAGCAGTAATATTTTATGTTGTTGCGCACGTCGTAATCATGCGCATTGTCAACATTTTTATGGGGTTTTGCCGGTGGCCGTGCGAGTGCCTAAAGCGTCATTCTTGATTCTTCCCCTTGTCGTTATTTCTTAGGTGTATTGATGTTTCCAATCATACTGCATGCTTAACTTCACTAACACTTGCGCTCTGCTATGTTCGAAGGTGGTTCAGTTTGGTGACTGCAGTTTGGCGAGCGCATGAGTGGAAAATTCTCATTAAAGCTAAAAGTCTGATCATCGGCACATGTGTAAGCCAAGTCACAATAATGTAAAATATTTCTAGTTTGTTTTACACGCTGTTTGACGTTAATTGATACTTGCCGTTGCCCTTGTTGGTGAGTTTATGCAGCTGTGCATATGCTGCAGCCTTGGGGCAAAAACGGATGTTTTAGACAGAAACCCTGACTTCCAGTGCAATACTTTGACAGTGAACAACAAAGGAGTTCGAGAACGATTTATTGTTGCGGATGCAACTGCAGTCATTACCTGATGGCTGTTTTCCCCTCTCCTCTTCCCACGAGAACTCTCACAATGCAACCTTAATGCTCTTCTACTTGAAACCCATTTGTGGCAAAGTTCAGGGCCATTATGTTCAGTCCGTAGGCAGCTGCTCCGGGATACTGCGGATCGAACACTTTAATGTTGCCTTAACCATAATTCTTAAAGTGCACATAAACACATTGAAGTCCGCCAAACATGGCTTTTCCTGTATAGAGCAGGATAGCAATGTAATGGGTAAAAACATGGCAGTTGACATTTTAAATGGAAAACGAGTGCAATGATAGGTTATGAAACTGGGCAATTTGAGTCAGTACGATAAATGGATGTTAATAAGCACAAAAATTAGAGCCGTAGATAGGTGCTATGCATTCTGTCTGTTGTGGTCCTTCGACGTCTCGAGAACCGCGGGATGGGATGTTGCAACTAACGAGCAGTTGCAGATAGAGAAGGCGGAAGTAGAGAATGTAAAGAAGACAAGAGGCAAGGAGGAACCGAAGCGGGAGGGAGGCAGTGCTAAAGGACTGAATGGCGGGAACGATACCTTGAAGTGGGATAGGTAAAAGTAGACGAAACAACGCCTAGCAGAGCATGTCTTCAGATTGGCTGTGTGATTGACGTGTTTGAACCCCTCACGTGTAAATTGATTAGTGGCACGTGTCACGTGGCGGTTTCCAATGCCGACTAGTGTGGGCTTTGACATCATTTCTCGTTGGCGGTTTCGCAAGGACAGGCATCACTTTCCTTTGTGATTTCCCATCTTAAGCCACTTTCTTGCACTGTCGCGTATGCAAAGGAGACAATACTAATGCACTCTGATTGAACTATCACCCTTTGATGTTGCCAGTAATTGACTTCTTTTACTGATAACGTCCTATGGATGGTAGCATGTTAGGCAGTGGCTAAATGTTGAAGCACCTATAAATGGTTGGCAATGACTAATACAATCCTGTTTCTGAAACACTGATTTCTGTGCCTTACATTTGATGTAATTTTTAAACCTGGTATGGCTCCGTTGCTGTACTGCTCAAAGATCGCAGCAGTTATCCGTGTAAATAGTTTATTGAAGTAAACATTTAAAGTCTCCCCATTTGGTGCATGTCTCATGTAGATGCAAAACCGACGGAACAAACGCCTCTCTTCCCTGCAATGCTTTCATGCTTTTTCTCTCTGATTCTCAAACGACCTCCTACTAACTCGCTTACACCTCATTGGTATAAAATAGACCTTATTCGTCCCTCCGATTTGAATTGTCGACCCGCGTGACAGATATTTGTTGAGGAAGTTCCAAGTTTGGGCCTTATCCTCCCTCTATGGCACTCAACTTCGTTAGCTTACCTTGCATTGCGAAAAATAATGTGATCATGGTGAACATAAATTCCGTCTCATTGTCGATATGGTAAAATGGCCAATTCATTGGTCAATTTGATTTTGTGGAGCATTTGGCATCAGCCCCTAAAGCTAGACATTCTGGCACTTCCGTGGATCTGCCGATTCCTAGCCAGGTCTTTTAGAGCAAAACTGCCTGTTTTTGCTCAACGATCACGACAGATAGACCATCAGTCTGCAGAACATAAAGTGCTTAGGCATTTCCGCCGCACAAAATTCCACTAGTCCTTGGTGCAGCTTCGGTCACTGTGAGCTGATCTGAACTGCCCTTCGGTACATGTGCGCCGCTTGTTATGACACCTACCTTTGTGTGACACAATTAAAATGCATTGAATTAAATAGCAAGAAAGGATTCATTGTATTACACTTAGTATTTACTTCCTCCAAAGTTGACCTTGCAATTTGTGTTTTATTCTCGATCCGACTTGACTGAAACCCATGTATGGATTCGTCTAATAGTATTTTAGATATTTGACTAGAGTAGATATTTTGCAGTCACACCAGGTAACATTTTCTCTTTTTGGATATTAAGCCTTCACCTTACATCTTCTGTGGTAAGACGAAGTTCTTTTGCAGCCAAGTTCGAGGGAGTTATATGTTCTCCTTGTTTAGCCTCACTGATACACTGTGAAAATCATCTGGATGGTTCCGGAGCTAGCTCTCCTCCACTTCTAGTTTGCTTCGAACGCGTAGCGCATGCCGTCATTCCCGAGTATAGCCTGCAATTACCTCATAGGTTAACAAACGTCTCTACCTTTACTCACACAAGTCTCTTCATTGATTTTTCTCTTGTTGAGTATAGAGGATGCATTAGCAAACCATAGCTGTCACATTGCTTTCGCCGTTTATTGGGCTCGAAGGCTTTGAAGTTCCAGCCATTACGCATTGAGTTGCTTTGTTATTTCTGTTCAGCAGACTTCAGAACACTCCATTCATATGCTGGGAAACATTGTTCGTCTACATCCAGAACAAATTGCGTAAAGTGAAAGCATGTTTGATGCTCAGACTGTTTAGCTTACAGTGGAACAGACTAGCGCTGAATAACTCGCGGCTTGTGCATCCGCACATGGTATAGTCTTTACACCTTGCGCCTAGGTTCTTAATCCTCTATGCTAATTGGACTGTAGAACACTTTCATGGTACTAAGAGGCATTCGCAACGGCGGAATAAGTATTCATCCAATTTTTACTATCGTTGAACACAATTGGTACTGTTTTATTTCATTTTACAAAGTTCCAATAGCTTCTAATCGAAGATCTTCCTACTGAGCTATGCACGTAAATCTCTGTATCGTCTTTTGAATAAAAGGAGCAAGCATCCGATGTCAGTAAAGCAGCGTGGAAATTCCCAATATCATGTCTCAAGAGGGCACCGGACACCTTACTTTATTGCATGGTTCCGAGAATTCCACCTTTTAATTCCTGCTTTGTAGGAAGGAGCTGCATGCACTAATGAGGAACGAAACGGTTTACCAAAACCTACACATTGCCTTGTTGACACAAACGGATCTGTTGTTAAATTTTTTACACATTTAGCCAGATTCAATTAGCACAATAACCTTCAGTGTGCTTTCTGTATCATCTCAGAAAAACAGTAGCAAAATACTGCCTTTATTTGGAAAAAAACGGGTAATTGACTCCTAATGGACCCGTTTATGACCACAGCTTAAGAAGTTGGTAACATATGCTCACCATTTTTAATGCCTAACCGTCCACAAACTAACTCGCCTGCAATTCAGAAACTGAAGGACATTCATAATGGTGATATCGGTATCGTGATCATCGTAAGCTTCCGCACCCATAAACGGCGAGCAGATTAATGGCCTGAAGACCAACTTGCTAATGCTATTTAAGTAGCACAACCTGTAGTCTGAACGTAAGCATGTGGGCTTGAATGATCAATCGTCAAGTTAGATCTTTATTCTTCCATCGGCTGTGCAACCACTCGCCTCTAATTCAACAAATACGCCTTCTCAAGGCATTCTTCCCATTTTCCCTCGAACAACAAGACAATGAATTTACTTGCAGTCGTCGTAAATTTAGGTAAATTTCTGAAAAAAGATAGCGGTAAATTTTGTTGGACAGCATTATGTTTTAATCGAGCAGAAAAACGGGCGTGAGAATCCGATAACAGATTACAAGATTATGAGCTGAATATAATGCATGCAGAAGGTCGTTGCGGTCACCCATGCATTGCGTCCTGGGTTATAATCACGAACGTGGTGGTTATTGTTCGATGCAAGTGGTCCTGAGCATGTTTCTCAAAACTGATTTGTGGCCTTGCCTCTGAAGCTGGATTAATTGAGTTAAATCTGGGTGTCGTTGGTGACTTGGATGCTGAATAACGGTCTCGCGTAGATGTCGGCGGTTTTGTGTTTGACAGTGGAAGCCTTAGTACGACGTTTTCCTTAACCCGATATCACCCGCTTGAGTGTGTTGATAAAACTATGCACATGCTTGCAGAATTACATTCGAATTGGAGGAGATCAACCACGCATTATGGCATACTGACCAAAGAAACGACAGGGGCGATGCCATTCAAAATGTGCTCCACGCAGGTAATCAGGGCATCAATCTCACTGTTTGAGGGTCGTAAACTTGACCTCGCCTTAGACACAGCGTTCATTCTCAACTACAAAGTAAGCCCATTAGTTAAGCTTAAAAATCCCGTTGAAATATGTGGGTATACTTGTAAAATTATACAAAATATGAAGCCACAATGGAACTACCATAAACATGTATTAAAAATTTCAACAAGACAAAGTAACACTTTAATGTGATAGATTCACCATTGCGCAAATCGGTTATTCAATACTTAGTTTGATTCAACAATTCAGATCATCCGCGTTTCTCGATGCCCAAAAGGCGAACAGCTCAGTTGGCAGCATTCAAAAAGAAACCGAGGACTGGCAACCTCAATAAAGTGTCACCTTTTATTCAGAGCGCATTATTGCAGTCTGTTGCACACACGAATGTGCATGGAAATGGCTTGAAGTTGGAAAAGCACAAAGTTGAGTGATGATTTTCCTTGCAAAACAGCCAACAAGAAAGGAGGTTCAAAGCTTACACCAGTCGGCATGGCACGCGCAACCAATCGATATACACGTGTGGAATCCAAGCATTTTATTCACCACTACATTCTCCAGCTATGCTGCACTTCATGCTGGCACGCCCTGCATCTACTCATCTTGCTTTGCTTTTTCGTTTCCGCCTTTCAGTTCTTCGTCGCTGACCCACGCATTGCTAATGTGTTCGCAGATCGCCTCTGCAGCTGTCTTCTCCTAGGGGTATCAGTGGAAGTTGTCAGTGGTTTGTACTTTCGCAGTAAACCTTTGATTGGTTTGCAGGGTTCAATGTGAAGTAGCAGTGGGACAAACTTCCAGTGTCATGCATTTCATGCGTTTGCGAATAAATGGGTCAAGCACAATAATAGGTAGCAAAACAACTTAAAGCTCATAGGTGGTGCCTACATTCCATTCAGCCGCTTTAAGTTCCATCATTTGGATTTCGATCACAGAAATACTGGCATTCCTCTGCTTTCTGTGCCTGCTGCTCCACACTCTCATTTAACTCATTCTGTTGGCTACCAACCAAACGCCAATGGCGACTAAGTGCAACTAGGCTGACTTTAATATTCGAAATTCATAATTCGCGCAAAAGTCTGCAAGAGCATTCGAGCGATTCAAGGTTGGTTACAGAAGGCCTCAGTTTTCGTAAATGAAGCAAACATAAAATCGAATTTTTCAAGTTACTAACAATCGTGCTGTCGCTCACTTTTACCGCCATATTTAAAATTTGTATTTTGACGAAAATGAGGCTCGGGTCCCAATTTAAAATTTAGCGTCAGATAGACGCACTGTCTAGCAAAAGAGAACGCAAAGCACAGAAGGGCAGCATGTGCATTAACTGTAAATCATGCCTGCAATAACGACCAACAAATGTTTGTAATGTTCTCATGTGGTGCATTGTACTCCTTGGTGGATTCAGTTCAGATTACCTTCATCACGTCTACCCAGAAGCCCATTACTACTGCCACGGAACTAGGCAGAGTCTTACAAGAAAGAGGCCTAATCATTCGTATTCGTTGAAGTGGACACCGTGGGCCAAAGTTGTGAAGAGCTCACAAGGTGAGGGTAAGCGCCTGCAGTGATCGTTGCAGAAACCTCAATGTAGAATTCCGCATACCTGGTTATCTATGGTGGTGCCACAATATGCACAGCTTTGGGTATGGTCGCAACAATGCTTATAGACGGCAACCACGACTGAGGCTGTATTTACACCGGTTCTGGTGAATTAGTCTACAAGCGCCGTCGGTATGGAGGAGCTAGTCGGTGGCGTATAAGCTCTCCTCTACCTCTCGCTTGATTTGAACGTGTAACAAATACTACTAATGCTGATGGTTTTTTGCAATGGCATTACGAATAATTAGGTTTCTATTCCTGCGTAACGTTTCCCTTACAACGGCCCGCAAATTGTTAAGTTGGACTAAGATTTATCGCGGAAGATCGTACTCAGGTTTTATCCAGTGTGATTGATACCGATTGATCACTTTCACTAGAGGCAATGTCTAATGAGTACTTCGAAATTTCTCTGTAAAATAGAATCAACATGATTTCAAAATGTGACCTAGGAATGCATACATTTTCAGTTATTAATTTGTTGCTGTCATGGCAAAGCTTACTAAACGCAGTCCCCAAAAAATCCTTAATGGGCTTAAGATGCGGAAGACAAGGACCAAAATATGAGACTTCTGTCAAAAGCGAACCGCGTGAAGCAGTTTTACCGAAAGGCCTGCTTTTCACTATCTAACCCACTAAGCGAATAGTGATCCCCGCGCGCCGGTCATATTTCCGCCTGAGGACAGATCTGACTCGGCTCCGTGGTTTGCCGTATTGTGGACACTTCGCCCAGCTCCTCGCCAAAATGAAAGCCTACACCTGTCCAGAATGCTTTTCGACACACATGAACGCTACATTGTACCGAGCACACATGGCACGTGTGCACGATAGTAAGCCCCGTTCGTATCTACTGCGTTTGCGTAAATTCATCAAATCCTCCTAAATCTATTAGTGATTTGATAGAGTTTAGCAAATTAGCTCCAGTTTCGAATTGGCTATCACAAAAAGTGTTTAAATTAAGCAGATTAGTGCCATTGTTGCAGCCGTTTTCAACTTGTTTACAGTTATTTTAATTATTTTCAACATATTGCAGAGAACCTACTCGGAAAGTGTCCGGTTTGCGAGGTAACGCGAGGTACTATTGGAATGGTCTTAGTGCATGAAAGGCGTAAGAGGATTTGAAGGAGTTCTTAGTGATACTTTGTTGCATTCGCATGCCCTTGACAGCGAGGCAGCAATTTTAATTCAATTCAATTCAATTCAATTCTTTTATCTAGATTCGAAACACGTGCCGGTAATCACGAGTTTTTATTCACTGGAAGGACAGGCAACCCACTCAGTGACCACCATGGGAATAATGCACATGCTAGTTCTCATTGGAGACATGTTTGTCCTGGGTAATTCAAAGCCACCTTCATGAAGGCTTGCAAGTCATTTAAAAGAATGCCGTGCGAGCGTGTGAGGGCGAGAAGTTAAGAAATGCAGTAATAGCAGTGTCATAGTATTGTATTGGCAATCAACGTCAGGCGGTGGTAGAAACAGACAAAATATGGGTTACGAATGTGCTGCCTCTTGTTAATGATTTACGACCACTGCTGCCTACAGCTTGTGATGATCAGCAGGCTTCCCTGCTGCCGACATGAAATGATTAGCGACAGTTGAATGAATTTGAGTGCAAGTTATATGATGTGACAGGCATTTAGAATAAATAAATAAATAAATAAATAAGTAAGTAAATAAATAAATAACGGGTGAAATGCCTTGACCAGACTTGCGCAGTTTGTGCACATCCAGAAGTGGGGCGTGAACGCAATCTCCAAGACTGATAGATACAACTTCACAACTCGCGCCATGCTTATACATTCTCTAGCGTATGGGCTAAACAAACCTTAGTTACTAGCCCAAACTTTGCAAAGCAATAAGGGAGATGCGGATTGAATGCTTCACTTTTCCAATAATCCCTCAGTCTTTATTGCGTCATGATTGTTGAAGCAGTCTGGTCAGAACTTTCCCATCGTCGAGGCAACAAGGCTGAGTGTGCCCAAGTCAAGTGGTTGACAAATCACTGCCAATCGCAATTGCTTTGTTCTACAATGAAATACCTTGAAGCCAATTTTGGATGCTTTTCGTGCCAATAAGCGATTGTGTTCGCACGTCCCCACAAGTACTGATGCAGCACCCACTCCATGGAAAGCCATGCCTTGTCGACGCAAGCAAAACAGGAAGAGTAAAGTAGACTTTGCTCACAGGAGCCCCGATTTCCAAATAATCCAAAGAGCGACCTACGAACTAATGTTAATGCTGCTACAAGCTCTCGTGCGCACATGGGAATCAGGGTGGAATTGGGTGGGTCATACGAGGGGTTAACCCATGCTGCATCATAATAAAGCACTTGTAGGTAGTGATAAATGTCGGCTAACTTTCTGTGCTGTATCTGCAGACTCAGTTGGCCTTTCCAAGTGATGAGTAGTTCTTTACGTCATCAGATAAAGTGGTACGGGAGACCAAATAATGGAGATAAATGGGCTAGTTTGTCATCAGTTTCGCGGAACAAAAGAAAGTATCAGGGTTCAGAAATTCGATGTCTAAATTCAAAAACCAGTGTCTTGAATGCTTGACCGACTTTATTGATTAACAGCTAATTAAATACTGCTTTCCGGTATTGAGAAGCCTGGACTAGCTTCATTATTTGGGACGCCATTTGCTAAACAATTTCGTCGCATATGCGTGACGCTGAAAAATGCGCTGTTTGAGGCGATTGACTCACGTGAACGTTATTGTTGCAACGTTTAACAGCCTAGAGTCGTAAAAGATGATTAGCTAAAGTAGATGATGCCTCTTGTTTTTCTGCCTGGGTCAGGTTTGCGCCATAGCCTTAATGTGGTAGGTTGGAGGCGTCTCAAACGTCTATCATTCTTTTCCAAGAGCCGTCCTGTAGATTAATTTATCCACGATGGTTAATTGTGTTTCTTCTTTTCTTAGCCTCATGTTTTACCTGGTGACCCCAAGAGGCAGCTATGACTTCGACCACAACAACTATTGAGGCATCAGTGGCAATGAAGTCGACCGCCCATCAATTCATTCGCATGCATAATGTTTTAATGCCTTAAAGAACTATGCTCTGTGATTCCGTTACGGTTAATGATGCCTCGCCTTCAGCCGAATATGCCAACACTAGGCTATTGACAAGTGTTCGTCATTCTGTCAGAGAAGGAGGTGGGAGTGTTGAAGTGCTGAAAGATGGTCGGCAGTAGCGACCAAGGTCGATAGGCACAACCTTGGGTTCTCATTCTCTGAGAGCGTGTATGTGATTGCATTCTAATTAAAATCCCAAATTCATATTTGGATTCTTACACTGATGGGTAAAGATTAAGCACTGCATTTAGGTTAATTCCTCTTCCTTTGTGAAGCTTTATGAATGGGGCCACTCACAACACAATAAAATCTCTGTCAACATCGCAATCCCTCACTTGCGTAGATGTTTGGCAAGCGGCTGATTAGACAAAAGAAAAAGGCGAGTGTGGACGTAGGTTGACCTGAAACGGAGGGGCTGGGTGGATGCGTGTGAAAGGCTGTGTGTATTGCGAGTTGTGGCCCCGAGGCGGGTGTAATACGGGGCAGAGCTTTAGACCTACTTGCACTGGGTTCGGGTTGATCATCAAGCCTTGATCCCAAATGGGTGCATTACATTGCACTCCACGGTGTTAAAGCCTGCAGTGGACTCGAACCGGGTTCGTTCGGGTCCGTAGTGCTTGTCGCTGGAAACCATTAAGTGCTCCTTTCGTTTTGTCTCACTTATGCCCCCATCATCCGTCGCTCTTCTTCAACCTTCTCTTTGCTCTCTTTTCAGAGCAGCCCTTAAAGTGGCGTTAGATGTCAAAAACAATAGTTCCTTTAGCCTAATTCTTATGTTTCTTTTACTGCGCCATTCTACATATTTATTTATGGTAGAAAGCATGTACCATGTTGATAATGGCCAACCCTTGAATACTTCGCCATCATTACTTCCATGATTTTGCGATGCTTTGCTCATAAGAGTCTCATTAGATCACTGATTCCAGGGTTTGGGTTTCAATTTTTATTTGTTGGTAGCATTTGAATTCTTGCCAATGTTCCTAGGACAAAACTAGCTTAATTGGACAGAGGATACGCCAGTGCCCTGCTTCTATTGGCCTTAAGTGCACCATTCAATTCGACGGTTAGCGTTTGAATTGTCTGTTTAGGCGAAGAGTTCAAATAAAGAAGTCGAAGAGCATAGCATCTTTCCTAGAGGGTGTGTCGATGCCGACTTCCCCACTTTGCTCTGCGGTTTGGATCGAATTTGTCATCACGAAGACTTCGAGCCTAGATAGTGCTAACGTTGTGCTTGACTCTTCTGATGTTTTTGCTATCGTAGATGAATTATTCCGATGGCAAATCTATTCATCCAGCCATCCATTGCACCAGTTTGTCCAAAATTATGAAGCTCGCACCACTTTTCAATGCATAGGCTCGGGACCTTCTGTAAATGGCTTTTATCTCTCATCCACAAAAAAATGCCCAAGAACGACCTTAGTCCAAAGAGTTTGACAAATTTAGCACTCATACTACCCTACCAGCTAGAAATTGTGGTCATTCAGGCGAGCAAAGTTTTGCCACGCCTTGCTTCCCGTGGCTGTTTTGGCTGTGCGTACGACAACCGTCCACAGATTTGTTTAGGGATATAAAGATGTGCTGGAGGAATGAAGATGCCCTGAATTCCTCACGTGCTTTTTACTCATGTTGCCGCCTTGGACAACTCACAGTGTCACAAACTGCTCTTCTCCAAACAGGTGGATGCTGTGGCTCAGACACAACCCAGAACGATGTATCTAAAAACAGCATCACTGTTGAGGCATGTCCAGAATGCGCTTCCGACATCCTGACGATCAATGGCACCCGGTCCACCTAAGGGATCGTATTTACTTTCCATCCTCTCCTCAAAGGCATGAGGTAGATGGTATTCAGCAAGAGTATAGCTAGCACTTGCAGAGGAGAGCAGTCCACTTGGCCTTAAAAACCTGCACTGGCCTGGGCAAAATAAAATTTTCAATGCTAAATAAACAAATATTAGATACAGGCGAAATTTAGGCTCGAGTCTAAGAGAACTTTTATTCTGTTGTTCGCCATTTTGTAATCTACAACTGCAAGATGGTTTTAAGATGAAGTTTGCACAAATTTCGCCTACTCCGCTCATCGTAAAGTACTCTTGGCAATAGATGGGGTCGGAAAATGGCATCGATTAAATGCTCCAATTTCTTAGTAAGCATAATACCAACTTTCCTTGCTTTTTAGGGCAACGTAATGTTCCTTTGTTAAATGCCCAGATTGGAGACCAGTGCTATGAGCGCTCCTAAAATTGGCTCATCATATTTTATCTCGGCTTTTAATGGAACCAATTGTAGCAGTCAAACGATGCAGATCAGTTGGGAAGCTCTTTGCAAAAAATTATCAAGATCTCCTAACAAAACCTATAGCGGTAGGCTCCCACTCAGCTGCCTCCAAAAGGGAAAAGTAATAGATAGAGCGCAGTGAGTAGGCATTTCATCCTTCGCTCCCTCCTCTCCCTCTCATTCATTTACCGATTGTTCAATTTATTTTTTATTTACTTTTCCTACTACTTTCATCTAATGAGGTTGGAGTGTTGTTTCACCTCACGATTTTCGTAAATCATCTCACCGACACACATACGTGACGCATACACACGTATGTATTACTAATGGGTCAATTCCTTTCTAAAACACTATTCCTGACACCGTTTTTCGCCTCGTGCATACATGCATGCATGCATGCATGAATGCATGGATACATCTTCGTCACCGCCAAGGAGACACTGGGGATTGAGTGAGACTTGAGAGGTCCGCGTTGGTTGTGACCACAGCATTTGTCTCTCTTGCACTTGCAGCGTGACATTGACCAGGAAGTTGACGTGCTGAATGGTGAAGCAATCGATTAAACCAATTGCTTAGGTCACTTTATAAGCTAGGTTTCCTCAATACGACTGCTCGCATGACGCGGTTCACTGCTCCCTGGCTGTTCGTCTACCTCCCATTTGTCCTGTTTGGATGTGTTTTTGCGTGGACAGTAGTGGACATTGCAAGTATTATGCTGAGGAGAGGTAGGTGTCCGCCTTAGCACACACCTCTACCAACGCCATTCACTTGCACGTTGCCGAAGAGACAGAGGAGTCTGTCACAAGGCAGTTTAGAGGGACAACTATGTAGATGAGGAGGAGAAGAATTCTACATCAGATTCCAGCAGATGCCCGATTTCTCTGCCATGTTAAGAAGTCAGGCACTACGGTCGATAGGAATGGAAGAAGCCATCAATGCAGAAACCAGCCATGGAATGCCCGAACTTCCAATGCGGGGAAGGAGGAGGTGTGAATGGTGCAAAGAATATTTGCGTTGAAAAGAAGAGGAAATGGAAGGCAAAGATTAATTTGAAAGTGCACCTTCTCACAACAGTTGCGCTTCTGTTTCTATATTTCCCTCAGTTTCCTTAAATCCTTGTTTCATCACTCTCGAAACATAAATCATGGCATATATGAACATGAACATCTTTCCGTAAATGATAAAACTTGCCAAAAACTTACGAAGCAACAGAAGACCAACGTAAGAAAATCATGCTTGTAATTCATAAAAGGAAGTGAGAGAAACATATCCTTTGTTCGTGCAGGTTAAAGCAAACCCTTTCTCTGCGGCATGAATGCAAGGAGAAGTGATCAGGAAAACGCTGAGTGACACTGGGGTGCATGTTTATTTAAACACATGCTTAAGGCTGGGAAGAATCGTTGATCAAGTGTGGCAGTGGAGGTACAATTAACATGGTCTAAACTAGACGAGCGATCGGAGAATGTACGCCTCTGACTCGCGCTTACTCTGTATCAAATGGGTCCTTTCATTTAAGAAGCATGATGTCCGCGAATGAAAAATCGTGCAAACAACTGGCTCCAAACACACTAGCATTTCTTGATTAATTTTAGGCCCACCGGTAAAATTCTCTAAAAGTTGATTTCCTGAGGGTGAAGAAATCTTAAAGGTATCGTCAAATTTAATGCAGCTTTTCCTCCGAATATATGAAGAAACCATTAGACTGCATTAGAACATCAGCAGATTTTTCTTCTATGTACAAACCTGCCTGTAATTTAGCTTCTTTGCTCAGATCTCGCTAGAAATGGCTAAAAATCTGCTGAACCTGAGGTTTTGGACATTTTCCTAGGATACACATGAAAAATGATTGTCTGGGTAGCCAAAGCGAGATACTTTATCGTCAATCAGTCTATTTGCAATACTGTTTGCTTGGTGGTGCTGCAAGCTCCTTTCTGATCCGACTTATTTTGTAGCAGGTATATTGCACCAAAATTTAACACTAGTGCATTGTGCAACTACGGGATAAAATCTGGCCAGAACAACCTACTTCTTGCCTTTAAAATGCCAATCAATCGCTGTCGTGCTCATACTCCGAGTCTCATTGATATAAGTCAAATTATTATAGGAAATATATTTCGTTTTTATGTTTTGCCTTAATGCCGGAAATTTATTTGCACCACATTTCAGAAGGAATTAACAAACTTCATTGACCAACTCACCCAACCTTATGAATGCGTCTAATGTTTGTTTCGGCAGTGTCCTTGTGTGCCGGCATCCACGCATCTGTTTTCCCACACAGTGGCTGCACAATATAGCAGTGGCCAAGTTGTCAAACTTAGGGGGAGCGTCACATTTTAGTGCTAATTTTCAATGCTGTCCCAACGTAAAGGCTTACCGACACGAGGGCACCTGATTCGTTTGTAGGTGGAGCGTAGCATCCCTGTTGGGATTCATGCTAGAGAGGCTTTCATTTCTGCTTAAGAAAAGGGGGAGAAGAAAGAAGAGGTTCAGGAAGCAGGAAGGCTCTCCACTTTAAGTTTGAAGCCCAAGCTGTGTTGTCGCCTTCAGTGTGGTGAGTTCTCCGTTGGCTGAGATTGCAAGATTCGCGCCGTTAAGATTGAATTGCGGTTTCGATTGTAAGCGCAGATTTCCTTCTCAAGACAATAAATAGAGTTGTACAAATTTGGTTACTTTGCAATCACCAAGTTAGAGCCTTTCGCAAAATTATTCTCTTCAAAACCACTCTGCACGGGTTTTCGAACACACTTCACGAAGAATTATTTTACTTGACATTAGCAGTTCAAATTTTACTTGGCTAGACGCACCTATAGTCAAAATGATGTAATCAATATTCACCATACGAACAGCTACACATTTTGGGGTGCTCGTCGTGGAATACCATGCACCTTTTGCGTTCAATCTTAGCTCCTCAAAATGCAAGTCTGCCACAGCTGAAGCGCTGTGATCGTTTTGAATCGCCTTAACTCAGTGATTTTCTTTTTTCGCAATTCATCTTCAAACTCTGCCATGCACCCTGGCGATTTCTGCTCCATTTGTGTTAATTGAGTAGACGCCTTGCACCGTCAGCTAAATAAGCGCTAACTTGACGAAGATCGAACCACTATGGCCACTTTACCGCGCGGGGACACATTAAAATGTTTTAAATTCTGATTATCGTTTGCACCAACTCATGTACCTGACAAAATGCGTGAGTTATAGGCAAAGATGGAAGGCTTAAAATAAATGTCATAGCAAAGCCAATTGCGTTATCATTTCTAGGAATAGACTGCGATTGATGAAAACCGTAATGTTGCTTGATGACCTACTCAAGCAATGATAAGTTCCTGAATAAATGCTGAACGGAACTCGTGTAAGATCTCTGCAAAGCTTGAATAGAGAACTTCGTGGACCCAAATCATGCTTGTGTTACAAGAAGAGACTGCTGCACATGACATTGTGCGAATTTGACCACTCTAAGAGCAAAGATGTCACTCCTTGTAAACAAGCTAGCAAACGTCTTGTAATATACTTGGCTTTGTGCTACGAAATAATGGTTCCTCGCTCCATAGGCAAATGGCAAACGGTCACAAACAGTTCATCATCATTAGGTTTGAAAGCGGCTCTCATAGTGCATGATACAAGGCAGACTTAGTAGTGGTCTATTCCAAACTGAAAAGTTGTGGAAATGCTAGCTGCATCTGTAATGCTTCTATAATCCTTCGTGACTAAGTGCGAAACCGTACCTAAACTTTCACGGTACTTCTTTATTCAAGCATATGTCAATACTTCTAGTAGTAAGTGTGGCACCGAATCCGATCTGGATAACCTGTGTAAGATATTGGCGCAAATTGTCGTTAAGCACAACGCATTTCTAGCACTTCTGCTCCGCCTGTTTTACAATCGAGGGAGGCGTAAATGCAGTCGATGAATTATAGAGTAACTAAAGATGAAAGCGGACGATTTTGAGTTCCTGAAAATTAATAAGCCACTGATAGCACACCTTACCTGACGAGACTCAGTTTATGCAGCGCCAGTGGGTGACTGGATTGCGTGGTAGGATTGGCGCTGCCGAAGTGTACAGACTCTTACCAGCACAGCTGATACATCTGCTTTAACAAGATGATGACTGTGGCACAAATGTATCATTGCTAACTTGCTTAAGTGCTGTTTAAAAGTTGATGAAAATTGACAGCTGAAGTGAAAATCTAGACTGGGGCACCATCACTGACCTCTCGATGACGGCGTCATAATTTTACGCCATATAAGTAGCAAGGGTATGCCGAAAGGGTAAGCTTGCGAGGTGCAATTTATTAACAGAATGAGGAATTCGGTAAAACAGACGCACAGTGTGAGTGACGTAGTTTAAAACCCGACGGCTGTGCGCGTCCATGCGAAAGACGTCGCCTGCGTTGGCTCTGAGTGCGATGCTGCAGCAGGGAGGTTAAGCAGAGCTGTTGGGGAGCCATCGACACTCTTGGATTGGCGATGTGATGATGGTACTAGAGCAAGAGCGAAGATGGTATAACCATTTTCGCTTACTAATAAGGGAACCATCCACTGGCTTTGTTGTGTTGTGCTCCACATCTGTACAAGAAGGAGGGCTTGCAGTGAAGTAAAGATAGGTGGCCAACAAAACATGGAAAAGCATAATGGAATGAGCAACCAAAATCAATTGTCGGGATATCAACTATCAGTCATAAGTTTTGAACTAGTGATAATAACTGAAAACTATCAAAATTGTAAAGTCTGCACATTGAGTGCCATGAAGAAAGTCAGTATCAATAAGCAAATCACAATGCGTGGACACCTTGCAGAGCTCAAGTCAAAAACTGCCCCACTACGTGCCAGTCTGATGCAGCATTGCTCATTTCATTCTTAATAGTAAAAAGACACAACCAAATGGACTTCTGGAGCAGATTGCCCACACCAACTTCCAAATCCCATCCACACTGGAGGTCAGCATTAATGCATAGACAATAAAGCGACACGAGCGATGGCGAGGACACAGGTATGCTTAGGTCGTGACCTACGCTTAGGGCGGTTAACAAATTATGAATGATGTAGTCATTGAAAGAAATAAATTAACTGAATTATGTTAACTTTGTTTTTCAAAAGAGGAAGTCAGATACCCCTTAATACCCTTGTGGCAATTGTAAAAGTTTTGAAAGTACATTTTCATTTTAGCTATATCATATTTCTTTAAACTTTACTGCCTTTTGGCCGAAATTCAAGTCTTAAGGCAGACGTATCACTATCACTTGATGGGGCGAAATTCAAGCGAATCCTTATTCCCATTTTCTTAGTGAACGCAGTACACCCAAAGTTTACTGACGTCAAGCCAAAAGCTATGCGTAGGTTGCTCTATTTTATGCGCGGATGCCACCTCTGCTTTGTGCAAAGACCACCGAAGCCTAGTAATTTTGGTGATGACTAATGTAACTGTCACCAATCTTGTGCCCGGCCACGATCTCCTTGTGAGCAGGGTTGACCCTGATTTGTCTGCAAGTATTTTGGTTTCCAATAGGAAAAAGACCTTCCGTATGTTGATCAGGTGGAAAAATTGTCGATTGGAATGAACGAATTATTCTAAATATTGCAAACTGCCAATATGAATGGAGGCTACTTCAGAGCAACGGAGCCATATCTCGTAATGCTAGTCAGTCAAGAGCTGGCCTACGATATTTATAAGCGCCTTCTTTTTGAGGCAGCAAAGTTGATGATATTTAAGCTACGTCAAGCATATGTCGTGGTTGTTATAATCTGCATCTCGAATCGTTAATTACGATATTTTGTGCCACGCGAAAATGGAAAAATTCGGAGAAGAACATGCTGCATGCTGTTCAGCCGGGACAAAGGGGCATGAAAACATGTAATTTTTGGTAGTAAACCTCAACCAAAATGAGAATTTTAACACTGTCCTCTGGGCTAACCAACACAAAACCACGCGACATGCTGCACAGAACAGGTGCCTCTGATCGATGCTGTGTGAAATAAGGAGAGGAGAATTCAATCACAGTACATGCAATTCGTCATGATGTCTTTAACTAGTAACCTTTGCATCGTTCACCTCGCCTTATGCGCCTCTTCTTTGCCCCGATTCTTTCTTGGCAGTATGCCCCATTTTTTAGCATTATCACCTCTTCCTTCTTTCTCAAAGAACGTCAGTAGAATAGGGCAGAGTGTAAAGAGGTGAGCCATGACATCTTTCCTTAATTCCCTTTTCAGAGCTTTTGTCCCATTTCGCCTTTCTTTGCTTGCATGCGTTGGCTAGTCACTGATTTAAATGGTAACATTCTAAAGCAAGCATTTTCAGAGAGGTCTCTGCCAGTAGCGTGCACGTCATGCTAACTCGTCAGTAACAAATTTTCTTTTGCAAAGGTAGAGGAATGGGAGCATGGCAGAGTCAAGAAAATCAAGAAAGTAGTATCACAATACAAAATATCTAAAATAGTTTTCCATACTGGCCGCAGCATAAGAGGTTAATGAAAATTGGTTTTCTTGCATTTACCTCCCTCTTGGACTTTACGCTTCTTTTGATCTCTCCCCCTCCTACTCATCACCCTACTCTTTAATCTCCCTAGGAGAACAACTATATTCTTTGCTTCTCCTGGAGAGGCTGAGTCATCTCTACTTTCTTCTGTGGCTAGATGTAGGCATTCATGAAAGCAAATTAGCACTTACATTTACCGACAAACCAATTCTGCAAATTCCATGGTTATATTTGGGGGTAAGTAGCAGATCGCGAACCTCATTCAGACTTTGACCCTCCTTATGCCTTTTCATAATTTATGGTGCAGACAAGGAATCTGCAGCGGACGAAAAGAATTACCGTTGCAGATTTACAGTCGTCTACTCATCGCGGACGCACTGCATTAAGTAAACCTGAATTAGGCTAGGACTGATAAGGCATGGCTAGGCCAGACTTGGCTAGGCTGTCCGTTCTAGCAGGCAACCATCGTAGGTCCTCTCGCACTCCATCATTCAGGTAATGTTTCATTTGAATTTTAAAATCAACAAAAGTAGTTAGAAGTCAATGGTAATTTTAATTTGCATCTCAGTTATTAGGGGTCATCGTAGCCACGTTGGGCTCATAGACAACTTCGGGTCAGGAAGGGGATGCAACACCCTGTCTCATAGTTTTCACTCAACTTCCGATTTAGCATCACTGCTGTAAGTGTCTCACTCTTTTTTACTGAGTTTCACGTTCGTCCCCTTGGGAGTCAGCTTTTGCCGACCAGAACATCGGCGACAATGTTGAAATTACTGTGCTGTTAACGATTTGCATCGTTGATAAAGGCCGTAAAATGACGAAACTTGCAATGTAGTGATGCTGTCGGGGGTTTTAAGAGGACTATAGCTTTGAGGCTGCATAATAGGAGCCAGGGCAGTAGTGATCTGCTAAAAAGTTGGTTGTCCTCGGATAGCCACTATGTGGATTATTGTTGATATCAGCTCACGCGTACTGTAGTTTATCGACATTTCTGCATCCAAGATTATTCGTTATCTCGCGTAGCTGAGATTCTGATGTTTTATAACCAGGCGGTGAAGCCAGCGGAATTATCCATGAGCACCCACGTTGTCATTAAAAACTAAAGTAGTGCAGTGTCGAGCCGAGATAAGGTGTAAGGGTTGTTGGTGCATGTGCTGCTAGTGTCTGGTGGGTGCGGCATTAGCAAAATCAACCCTGGTTGCATTTGCTACTGCCGCTCACCCTACTATTACATTCAGATGTAGATGTTTGACCAATCGAACTAGGTGCTTTAGGTGGCAAAATTGGACGAGCACAATTTGGCCACTGACAATGCGCCCATGTAATTGCAATCATCCATTTTATATTGATATTAAAAGGAATAGCATTGCTCATGTTTCCCGCTCTAAGCGGGTCCACTGATTGTAAGGGATTTTCTAGAGTCCTATTCCGGCTATTTAAGGCAGCAAAGTCCTTGCCACAAAAGGGGTTTAAGTGCATTAATTGATTCTTACCCGTCTAAAGGAGCAGGATCAACCATGTCTGTACTATTTTATGCTGCTCGCCCTACTGTAGCAATCGGAAGCAGTTGTTTGAGCACTTCAACCAGGTGTCGTTCGGATGGGATGTTGAGGAATCTCGCCGCTAAAACGATTAACTGATTTTGATATTTTTCAAACTTTAATGTTCTAGTGCCCTCCATTGTTGCAATGGTTTCGTCTCCGCATGCGAATGCTGATTTTATAGTGTGCGCTCTGTCTTTGCAAAAGTGTGGATCCATTCTTGATGTGTCTGCTGAGCCGACTATGCGAAGTGTGGTAGTGGAATTAGTATTGAGTGGCCAAATTGTGAGATTCCTTAGGTGTGTGGGAATAGGCTGTACTGCTCATGAAATATCGTAGGGCAAATAAACTCGTTACAATCGGAGAGCCTGTCAAAGTAAATGAGGAAACTTGATGTACTAATAGCTTATAACCACCACACTCTATCTCCGCCATTCTTTGGCCTGCGCAAAGGAAGCAAAAATACAGTCGGCAAAGCTATCTCAATACGCCGCTGCTGCCTTACGGTCTGCATTCTGCAGCCGTGTCAGCTGCCGCCTTGTTGACTCTGGCCCTTCCCATGACCTTTTTACGTCAATAGGCAAGTCTACGTTAACCCTTACATCATTCAATTTCTGGTGTCAATGGATTCAACCTAAGGAAGACAACATCAAAGTGCGTGGCAGGTCTGTGCGTGATGTCAACGTCGCACTTCATTTGGTCCTATCCACTTGAAGACATTGCCTTTGGTAAAGTGAACCTTTAGAATATATTAAGCCATCATATGTTTAGTTGAGCCAGATTTAGCTCATCAGATTTGCCACTTCCCATGTGCTACGAGGAGTCAGCAAAACATTAGCTTTAGTATCTTTCAATCTTGAGAGGTGCATTCACCAGAACGTGCCTACTTAGCTCCTTCTTCCTGAGACTCTGGTATCTGCGCTGCTCAAAGCAGACATTGCAGTGGAGAAAAGTGCAATAGTCGCTGCTTTGTAATAAGTCTGATAACGTGGTGTCATAGGGTTTTCTGCTACTTGCCTACGAGTAAGTCCTACTGTTGCGAACACTGAGACATTGTGCATCAGTTGTACCAACTGGCACTATGCCAACTGAGAATGTACCTTTAATTTCCCAACGCAGCACGGCTCAACTCAATAATTAGATTGCGCGATTCTTTATGACCGAAGGTGTCCCACTTCTGTTAGTGGGCGAATATAGAGCAGCAAGTCTCTGTCATTACCCTGTAACAGCTCGCAGGAAAGTTTGTTAGCGCGTTTAGTTGAAGGAAAAAAAGAGGCGATGAAATGGTGAGCATTCATTTTAACTTGATTGGTTCAAGTGTAACTTGGCTTTTTTGAGCAGAAGTAGGCTCGCCCACGAATCTCACCTAACTTAGGATTTCAACAAGGCAAATTTCACTTCGCACACTAGAAGTGCCATGTGCGGCTAAATTAAGAGCACACCCACTGTCAAAACTTGAGCAATATATTACAATGTTTGGTAAACCCTACAAGGTTTGACGAGTAAAAATCAAAGATGTTTTCACGCCTATGGTAGTGGCACAAAGCGCTCCATTAAAAGGTGTCGGGTCTCATTTGTATAGTATGTACGAAGCTGAGACTCGATTGCGCGAATATGATACTAAAAGAATGCAAAGAAAAAGACTAAATATAGATGAAGCGCTGGGTATGTAACTGGTTCTTATCCATTTCGGTTTGTAATCTGAGCAGTCCACTGAGTGAATTATGTGCTGAAGTAGTAGGCAGGAGAAAGGACCATTTCGAGCACAGGTATATGAATAATATGATATACTTATGAGTGATGAAGGGATGACGGAATTCGAGCAATGGAATAATCAAATATATGGGAAGATGCAGTATTTTAAGGCACGCAATGGATTACAAGCACAACGCAGGAGATAAATAGGGGATAGAGTGTGGAAGGTAGAGGTCTGCAGTCTGCCCAGGGACAGGCATCTCTAGATACGTTGGGGCGGGCAAAATCATTGCAGTCCTCGCATCCGAACTTGCTTGGGGCACAAAATACAAAACCGTTTTTGACTTATTGAGCATTATAACATAGCTGCGTTAGGCGGAGGCAATAGCACTTGTTATCGCCATAAGACAACGACAAATGGACACTTATCCTGCATATGAAAGCAGTTGCCACCCGTCTGACAAATTGTTGTCCTCTCGATTGTGGTAGCCAAAACTAAGGATGTCTGCTCATCGTCAGAATTGACAGCAATAATTTTGTGGAACAAAGTCTGTGTATTGCGATCAAATTGGCTATTTCTTTACTTTTTTACATATTCCATTTCCTCCTTCTTATAAAGCTTGCACAATAGATAATTAGTAAAATCTTAACTAGCCTCTACATAAACGCATTTCATAGAATAAAATCAAAAGAGTGCAATAAATGCAGACAGATGCAATTGATCAAATTGGCATTGTAGATTTACAGCATTGTTCCTTAAAGTTCCTCGACCGTTTATTAAAATTTTAACTAGGTAATTTCCGCTTTATTAGGCTTAAAACTGTTGCTTCATGGTCGATATTCTGACTTCCTACAGAAGTTATATATGACTAACTCTTGTAAGCCCAACATTTATGAGGAAAATCTTTTTGCGATTTAATCGTAAAAGTAGGTTTTAGTGCACCCTTCCTACTCATTGGTCGTCGTGATCCGCCCAACGCAGCCCTCTTGAGAATGTCACATGTTTTATGGAAGCCAGAAGCGCCTGACTATTCATTATATTCAGCCATGTGATCTTCTGTTTTTCTTTGCATCATGCGCATGAGGGCATGACCTCGGCCTGATACAGCCATGTGCTACTCAGCAACATCACCATTTGGCCATTTAAAGAAACGATGGATGCGCAAGTCCAGAAGTTAAACAGGCGCAAACCATGGGTGATGACCTTGCTCCGACGGTGAAAAGATGATAGTCGTTTGCTACTACCTTGTTTTTCTCTTTCTCGTCGGCCTTGTCCTCACAATTTATAGCCTCCTAATGATTAGGTGAATCACGTCACTTGAAACTCGGGAACGAATCGCAGTTTAAACTATTAGGCGGTCGCGGAGAATATTTTAGCACGCTTGACTGAATTCGCTTAAAATTCCATCAGCTTTTTTGCACACATAACGCAAACAAACTAGCCAGTCCTTTAAGTATACATTTTCCATAAGCCTTTGGTCTTTTTGTTATGCCAGGGCGTATCTATTTCACCCAAGCCTATGGTCAAATTGACACAAGCCTGAATGGCTAACAGCTCAATGTACATCAAACTAGCTAAAAGCATGCTCACAAGAATCAAGTTTCCTTTACACACCTTGCTTTTCTGGCTCTGCTTTGGCAAAAGAATCAATAGCGAGTTGAAGAGAGTTGGTGTTCAGAATACAGTGATAGCAAAAGCAAAGTGGGCGAAAATGGGTACACCCTTATTTTGCTTCCGTTAATAGATGGCAAAAATAGCACAGAGGCATTGCATCAAACTAAATCTTTCAGTTGAGTGAAATATCAAAATTTTGGCTCGTTAGTAAAAGGAGAGTAGCACGTTCTAAAGTCAATTAAGTTGTGCTAAAACTAGCATCATTTGACGCTGTTAGTGCTGGACAGGCAAACGAGATGACATCTGACACACAAAACTTTAACAAAAATAGGCAAACAAATGGACTGGTAAGTATAGGAGTAGAAATACTATTATAAATAAATATGCTCATAATGCGAAGACAACACATGGGTGAGGATATAATGGCTTGCGCAAAGGACGGCGAATTGTAGCTAAAAACGAAATCGGGGTAACGACAAATTTGAGCAGCTCTCAATTGCGTCAAAACTGAAGATTCATAAAGTCTGTCCTGCTTCTAGTTGCCCGATAGATTTAAAAGCATTCAACTCATATCAGTGTAGTCTTCATCTAACAATCTGTGGCTGCCTAATTTTTTAAGCAAATTAAATGAATTGACCCTTGCACAATTTTTGTAATTCGCTGCGCACTGATAACTGCCGCGCATAAGCATTATTGTTGGCTTATTGCATTACATATTTAGCTAAACAAATAATTTCACATCATTTATGCATCTATTTGAACATCTCAGCCCGTTATGCCTTGTTCATCATGGCGGTACCTCCCTTTGGTACAATTCCCCGAGTTAGTTCATCGAAAATAACTCATTATTACTCCACATCTCGCAGAATGCGCATTTTGCTTGTTGACTGGGGCAATTTTGTTGCTCTAGAAAGTTGCGTTAATTCTCTCCCAACTTAGTCGCGCTTCATTATTTTTGGCGTCGTAAGTCTTTTGCCTAAGTAATTCGCTCAGCATTTTCAAGGTCATCAGCGGCAACTGCCATCCACCTCGTTGGTGAATTGGATACCTTGTTGCACTAAAATGTCAAGATTTTAGCAATAACAGGCCACATCTCTAGAGGCATTCTAACTAATTGAAAATGGGATGGTGACAATGACTTTTCGGGAAGTGAATCTTGAAAAGATGTGTTGCGTCTGAGTGGAGCATTATTTGCTGAGCATGGGCCCTTTGGTGCAAAATTCGAAGCCAGGATTCCACTCCTGGCAACACGTTGCACGCAACTTAGTTAAGAATGAAATGTATTATATGGCTTCTTATTATGCATTGTGTGTATCAATTAGCAATGGCCTTCTACTATAAAATTAGACATCATCCCTTTATACTCAGGATTATTATCTTCAATGTGCAGTGAAATTGCTTCATACCAATCACCACAACACACAAATGCGTAAAATGCGTCCAAAATACTTGTCATTTTAAGTTAAGGTAAGGGGAGGTAAGTTTTAACCATGAATGGGCTGCTCACTCCATTTTAGCACCAGTGGAAAGATCTAAATGACATTAGATTTCGACTAGTGGTTTATAACAATGCATGCATAAGACAATATGCATGCAAAACAATCGCAAATTAGCTTAAGTATACTGCACTCCATGCTTTTTCCATTTCGATCTGAAACTGGTCTTGATAAGACTCTGGCTAATGGCTCACTGTGATGCCATAGAAGGCAGCTCTTTTGTAAAAACACAACATTTTGTTTTGTGGCTCTGCAAAGAGTGTCATATTTTCTCGACTAACATTAATTAAAATTCGATATCAAATATTGAGTTACTTCCCCTCCTGTAATATGCAGTTCCAATTTATGGCATTCAGCACTTAAAAGTGACAGCAGTGCAGTGCGAACAATTTTTAGCGTGAATACAGAGATAGTTCAAGCTCATAGGTATGATCCGTTGGCTAGTTTTATCCATAATTATTTAATTTTACACGCAGTTGTTGTCGTGCAACAATGTTTAGGCATGACCGGTAGTTACAGATTCCATACAGACAAAGGAAGCTGCAGTTCACTTTATTCATCTTGCTCAAGAAGTGACTTGAGTTAAGTACGAGCAGTTTGCTCCACTCAGTATAAGCTTATGAAATTAGGACTTAGTCGAGGATAAGAACCCCTAGATAGGCGAAGATTGATATTGCAACCTAATAGGACTAGGGTAGTTATGACAGTGATGAGGATGCAAAATCATTTATTTGCTCAGATATTGATTCATCTGCGTTGATAATATAGCTGCTATAGTAAATAATAAATTAGAGGTATAGATATATAAGTATATATATAGGTGAAGGAATTATAAAAATTGTGAATTTTTACCACACTCGTGTCATGACAACTGCGTGCAAAATTGTTCAAACAAGTAATTGAGGTGTGTAATCTCAAACTCAAGGTAACTTTCAACGGTCAAGCAGACGCATATGTCTTTGTTAAATATATTCTTTATTTGCCTGACCTTGTTGCTCACAGAATGTGCTCATTACAAAGCGTTTCTAAATACTAATTTTAGGCGTAAAGTAAACATTGCAAAATATTACAGGTCAAAAATGACCTTTGGTTACCATTTTGATGATGCCTGTATGATAGTGTTGATATAAAAAATACCAGTAGTTTCTTTACGCTCCGTTTAACTGATGCATTCCATATTCTGCTCAATCCATTGTCTATCAAGGTAACTAGAAGCATTTTTGCGGCAGCCTTATTTATGGCAAACGCTGGCCACTGAATGCACATAATCCAAATCCAGCACAAGCTTTATTTTTGCTTTTGGTTTGCCTAACTCAAAAAATCAACCTGCGACATAGCAGAGTCATTTTACTGGCGCGAACATTTTACAGATAGTGGGTTGCTATTGGATGCCAATCGTTCTTCGTCATAATTGGCTTATGCTACTATTGCTCTCTTCTCATTTCCTTTACTCACATGTATTATTCACGCAATGTCGAAATTGCTATTCAGCTCTCCTTGCAATTCTATCTAGTCACTGTTCTGGCATAGCGACGATTCGAATGTCTAAGCTTTTGGATAGATATGCACCCAAACTTGCGTGCATTTTATTTGTGAGCAGCGTCTCGTCCCTTTTGTCGAAGCGCTCATAGAACATCAAGCGCAGGAAAGGTAATGTGTTTTTGTCGTGTGCATTATTTTCTGCTGTAAACATTGCGAAAAGCATTGAATTTGGAGGGGTTGCTTTTGAAATAGGTGCAGTGGCATTTACATGCGTATTTGTCAGCCTAGTGAGAGGGTGCAAACTGTCACGAAATGGCAGTGAATTAGGGGATTTGGAGGGGTAGGAATTTTTGTGCACTGAATGCAAAACCAAAAGTTTCAGCAGATGATAGTGTGGATGCATGGGGTTGTGGGCATAAGAGAAAAAGGTAGGTAAAGGTGAATTAAGCAGTGCATTTGCCAAGAAAACGAAGCACTAGGTGGAATAGAAAACATATTTCATGTTTGTCAAACAAGTATTTCCCTCCCATTAATGGTACCATGCGTATAGTTTACTCCTTTCACCCCTGATTTCGTTTTCCCTCCTTCCTTTATCACAGCCCATCTGCGTTACTTTACTCACCTCAGTTTTCATTTTCTCCCATTTATTGTTGGTAAATAAGGGTTCCTCTTCATTTTAGTAGTCTTGCAAGGGGAAGGCTATTATGTGTGCATTGATTACACTACTTGAAGTACACGGGCGTCTCCTACTCCTCGCTTACTAGCCAACTTAAATGGCCAATTATGGTGAAGTAAGCCTCGTCAAGATGTTGCTTAGACGAATGCTTTAAATAGGGGATAGAGATTTGTTGTAAACAAAGAAAACAGCAGCAAGGCCTTGAGATACCTCTTCTGCGCTACTTATTGCCCCTTAGATGGAAGAACGGCCGAGAAAAGTCAAAAGAGAAGTCTATGCACACGTTGCCCAAGCCGCCTTCAGGGTTTTGTATTTCTCACTCATTTTCTTGCTATGCTCTTGTAGTTGAATGCTAAAACGAACACGAAGTCCAGACAATCTCCCATTTACCGATCAATGAGTCAGTCGTGCCTACCTCTGCATACCTCGGCGTAATCACATCCAGCTCCTACCTGTTTGGCACCTTTATGTACTACTGCAGCGCAGTCAACCTAGAGAAAAGGTGTTTTCTCTAGGCTTCAATTGGATTTTCCATGATGGGTTAGACCTGCCGAATCGACCTCTCTAACTAGCATTTTAGCGCACTCGTTACCCCCTGCTTCCCAATTTGCTGCCTTGTAGACCTGTCGCACAGAGAGATTTCCACCTCACAAGGCTGTTTAAAATTAGTGGTAAATGCAACGTTTCAAACTACATCCCAGCACTGATTAGCAGTTTTATGCGGAAGCAGAGTGTCTTCACTGCTTCAATTACCATCTTCGTCAAACGCAGTATAGGTGGACACACGTATTTGCTTGCATTTTACCATCCATCTTGCCTCATACGATATCGTCTTTCCCACTATCCACTTTTCTTGCCATCGCCTCAGTCCCG
Organism: Taenia multiceps; assembly: GCA_001923025.3. Taxonomy (NCBI): domain Eukaryota; kingdom Metazoa; phylum Platyhelminthes; class Cestoda; order Cyclophyllidea; family Taeniidae; genus Taenia; species Taenia multiceps. The sequence goes on along the minus strand of CM010312.1, from coordinate 1,373,958 downwards.
CTTCGTTATCTACTCACCCATGATCAACCTCTCATCAGCCACTCCCCTCTCTCAGTCTGTGTGCAACCCATCAACCTCACACTCTCGTTCACAAGACCCTAAAAGGCCCAAGGAGATAAAAATGTATGAATAAAGTAAGTTATGTCACCACTTCCACCAATCCCTGCTTTAGCTTCTCATCCTCTTCCTTACCTAATTTGAGTGTGTCGGTTCAGCAGTTACAACTTGTATTCCAGTGTAAAACACTTATCAAGGTAAAATTACAGGTGGCGCCATCAAGTCTGCCGCTTAATAGAAACATTACTTTACAACTTCGGTACCCACCATGACATTTCCCCATCCTCTTTTCCACTTTCCCTCTGTAAGCGTTTAGCCTTTGCCTCTCAGTTATCCAATCTCTCAACACTTTTAGCCAAATTAGTATACCACTTTCTCCACTAGAGAGGTATCAGCACTACCATTGCTATCCCCGGTGCAAGGAAACAATTAACCAAGAACATATTTCATGTTTCACGTACGGCAGTCTTCTTATACATTGCACTTTGTAGCCAGCGTACTGTTTCGACACCTGCTTTTGCTTTTCTTGCCTTCAGTCCATCATTTTGTTCGGGTCCAAAATGCCATTCTTGGCTAAAATTTCTTCCCCATTCTGGTGGCAACATAAGAATATGGGGGTTATATGAAAATGTTGCAACATTATCGCAAACATTCATGCACCTCCTCTATCCCTCTCCTCCTTACACGATCTCCTACTTAAATAATCATTACTGGTGATGCAAAATTTTACAGAACACTGCTCATGAGAGGCAAATAGAGCAGCCTGTTTTTGAAAATCATTATCAATGCATACAATCGTGCTTTAGGTTATGATGAATGGGAAAGGAGATTTGTTGCTAAGGAAGCGCAAAAGAAGCCTCAAATGTTATCCGCCAATTTACTTTCTTGTCCTTGGTTGGAATAAAGACCGGGAAGGAGTCCTGTCATCTAAATCCGGCTAATCTACATGGCCTTTTCCAACGCATATTTGTTTGCCGCTCTTATGAACTACTGCACTGCAGTCAATCTGGCAGCGTGATGTGTCACCCATGCATTATTTGGACTTCCCAAGCTGAATTTTAATCGTAAGTTTGTCTAATGGATTAGCCTCTCTAACCAGCGTTTTCTTACTCTCAGTGCATGCTGCCAATCATTCTGCTGCCTTGTGGACCTCTTATGCGAGAACTTATCACCTGAACCGCACCGCTCACGCTTGGTGGTCAAATTCACGATAGTGACCTCATCCAAGTACAGATTGATAAACTTAATTGGAACTAAAGCACCTCCTCTGGCTTAATTATACCCTCACCGGTCTCGGTCGTGATTCGCCATCCTCTCTAGGTACTGCACTTCGGCACAACCACAACTACAATTGTGTAAGCCAATCCCGTGTCAACTCTTGTTTTAACTGATTCTAGTTCCCATCTCAACTCACAATGTAAGGGTTGCATGGCACTACCTCGAACTACCTCATACCATGCAATTCTGCTGTGGTAGCTAGCCCATGGCTGCCTGTGCAAGTGCAAGCTAAAGCGGTGCAAGTGAGGAGTCGAGAAGGCTGGACTTGAGTCTTAGAGCATGGATGGCTTAAGCTCGATGCAATATGTGATAGCAGATTTGAAGCGTCAGTGGCCTAATCACTCGATTCACTGAAGTACGTCTGATATGTCAATCGGACAGGCAGCATAGCATTTGTATACATCTTTAGGGTGCCTTTCAGCATCTTACGACCAACATTATGCTACCCAAAATCGTGAGAAAAGTTGATGCTTTACTAATCGGAAATGAATCTACTCCCATGCATGAAGACATCTCTTTGGATGACTTGTACACAAAATGCACTCATAACAGCATTTGGCGATTCCATCGACTTAATGATCCATCGAGCCATTGATTTGATCGGCCAACCGACCGACCAAGTGCTTAGTGTACATGAGCTAGCAGTGAGGCTCGAATCCATGTCATTCGCAAACCCACTCACTCGATCACTCACTCAGCAACCCAATCGGTGTTGGCGGTGCATTCAACACGACGTGTTTTGCTCGTAATTAGCACTAGTGTGTGCGTGAGTGGTTTAATTAGGTAGAAAAGGAGGAAGCAACAGCAGTAGCAGCAGCGGCAGTGCGGTGGCTAAGATTAAGCATAATAGTGTCTACCAAGATGGGTGGACCGCAGGCATTAGGAAATCACCTTAGCAAGAACCGCTTCGAGGGGATACACACTGGTGGCTACAAAAAAAGAGAGAACACTGGTAATTGTCAGTGCATCTGCTAAGCGTTTTTGTCTTCTTCCCTTTGTTGTTTTGGAACGAATTGGCCCCCCTCGGCATTACACCCACGGCATCTGGTGGAAATCGGCGATCTGTGAACAATCAATTTTCTCTTCTTTTCCTTGTCATCCACTATTATTTACTTAGAAAAGTTAAATGCACCCATTTGAATGCTATTCCCCTTCTCAGTCGTTCTCTCAGCCAATTTTTGTGATAAAAAATTAACGGATCTGAAACGTTTGGTTCGCATTATGCCACGGGAACACACTGTCACACCGAGAGTATGTCAGATTTACGCATGATTTTGAGATGGTTAGGGGAGTGAGAGTTGTGGCGGTAGGCTACACAAGTCAAGCTGTGAAAGTAAAGCATTGAGGCAAATGCAAAGAGTTGCTAAAATAATAATGGCAAAGCACAAAAGTAATTGACTGGGGCGATTGAACTTGGGCTGCTTTGATACTGCGACGATGCAACAATCAGGCAGACTGCAGACACAGTGCAGCTGTTGTAAAGCAGCAGAATCTCATTCGTGTTTTATTACTTCTATCATGTTATTCGTAATAAATAGTTGGTTAATTTGTTTAGACCAAAAACAAATGAGCGACTACTTAAGGACTCAGATTTATTTTCCATGAAGGTTGCAGTAATTGTGATAGTAGACACTCATGGGTTACGATTGCCAATAAGAGAGGGTTTTCCATGCTCGGTCATGTAGAACTATGACTTCACACCTTCGCTCCTTGGGACGTTTGATAAGGTTTTGCCTCCTCTGTTCCAATTTTGTATGGAACTTAATGCAAAAACAACTTGCTACATTCCAGCGAGCGAAGCGTAGATCATAATATGCTAATGATTAGATTATATCTCTCCAGTCCTATCGAATCTTTACCATCTAAGGTTAAGCGTCAACTGCATGTTGCCGCTAAATGGATCCTTTATTCAAATGTGCCAATTGCAAAGCTAAAATTTTTTGTTTAGTTAGTAATTTCTTTCTACCATTTATCTCACTGCTTCATGTCAGTCGAACATTCCATAATTGGCTGCAGTCTGGTATTGTTTCCTATGTCTAAGGATAGCAAAAAAGAGGCAAGGTAAGTTTGTTAATTCTTATTCACTGGTGCCATTTAGAGACAGATACAGCGCCAACGATGACAATGAATGCATTAAGTGCAAGGTCTGAGATGATGTCATGAGAAAAGGTCGCTCTAATGTAAACTGATTAATTTTCTGGATGCCAATTTGGTGCCTTAATGTGGCGCAAAAGAAGATATGGCAGGCCTGATTATATCAAATTGAGTAGACCTGGAGCCGGGCAGATTAAATTTCACTGATTGTCTAAGGAACTGAATTTGCTTCAAATGTTATAAACTTATTGCAGCCAGTGGTGATGAAATTGGAGTTTGTTGGGAGTCGTAAACATGTATATTTCCACTGTTACTGAGCAAGATAAAAAAGCAATTTGGCAAAGTTTTTATGTCTTGAGAGACCCTCTCACCAACCACTTAAAAAATGGCTTTAAGAGTGAAGTTAAACTGAAGGGCTTCAGCTTGTACTGTGACTCCCTAACCCGCAATTTTTGATGGTGCCTTTAGCAACAGTATTTACCGACCTAATATCAAAGCCTTGACAACATTTTTTGTCGGACCAATGCACCTACTAACAACTCATCATCTATACTACTTGCAGTGATGGCGCATGGCAGCTAGAATGCGTATTAATGCATAATGGCCAATCACCGACTAGCATTGATGCACTGCTTTCGACGGATAGGAAGAACGCAGGTACTCCCACCTCCGTCAAGTGACCGCAAGCATGGTTGGAAAATGTTAAAATATGTGCACTATTGTCCCCCCTTTTTAGCCGCAAACATTCTTAGTCAGACGCACTAACAACACTGACTGCTTCTGTCTGAACCAGTGGATGCGTAAACGAAGCCTTAAATAGGGATGTGTCAGAGTGTAAAACTAGCATGCCAAACGGCTAGCCAGCTTATTTTTAAAAAATATTTTCAAGCGAACCAAAACTAGATGGCATAGCGTTGGGCATGAAAATTCTAGCGAGATAAATTGCTTGCGCAAGCGCTCTGCATAGGCTGTCTACTTTATACTCGCCTTTGCACTTATTCGGTCGCAAATTTGCAGGGCAAGAGCGCGCTATAAAGAGCTCCCTACCGCCAGGAGAATGCATCCATTCTCCTTGTCACTGAGTAAGTTTTTCAACTGTACCAGTAATTTGTATTTAAAAGCATACTTTAGAACATTCATTTTCAACTTTTCTTCTCCTCTTATGGCTTGCGTTTCCAGTAAACGTAGTTTTATTAGCATCCCATTGTTACTACTGACAATATTTAGCGGACAATTTTAACTCAGCATAACAATTGGAGCAATGTTTTTCCTATATCCAGTAGAGACATGTGAGCGCAAAAATCTTTTTACACACACCGCCCTATTGCCAGCTAATTTAAATGACCTTCACTGCTCACAGAAATACAGTTAACTAAGTTTGACATGGCTATCTCAAGCTAGTACCATTTTATCTAATTTTTTCCACAATTAACTACTTGCAAACACTGACGATTATGGACGGTTATGTTGGCAACTACATTTGTTGAGTAATGAATAGCAAAATTATTTCGTGCGCTAAATATGCGATTGGCAATGGGCCGTAATTTGTACGCTGTGGTGGTTGCTAATAACTAGATGTGGGCAGAACCCTCGTGCATTAAATTGCAAACGATATTAAATTGTTTCGTTGTCATTAAGACGAATTGAGTAAACCAGTTGTCAATTACAGTTTTGCGCGGTGCCTTCATGAAATCCCTGTAATACGCATCAATGTGAATTATCAAGACCTGCCGTGCACCAAAAATTCGGCTAGTGTATTTTCTGCACTTCCAAAGTTAAGAAATAGCAACCGCTTAACCTGCTTTTCCAACCCTCTGAAATATACTTTGCTTACAAAAATGAGTTCGGGACTACAATCAAAATGGGGTTATTGCTTTTACAGGCAAACGCAGAGGAAGAAAAAGCTGTTTAATAGAGTATTGTTGCCAAATGACGAGCATGACTTCTTCGCTGAGGCACTTTCAAAAAGCTTGAAATGTTAACCTACCATGCTGCTTAATTTCTGGGTACGCTGTTTCAAGTGATAAGGCAGTTAGAGTTAGAAAGCATTCACCGAACTTGAGGTCAGGACTAAGCATCCCTATGGCCCTTAATAAAACAGATATGGCGCCACATTTATCGGTGGAAACGAGTGTAAACATTGCATTCTCAATTTGACTTTTTTAAAGCGGATAAAATTGTTTGGAGAACATATGGGTTATGAATGTGAAATCTTTGCAGAAATCGATCAATCACTCCAAGTGAGCGGAGCAAAAAGGCGTCTGATTGCAGGCTGGCCTCGGGTTGAAGTACATACTCGTGTAGAGCTTGTATTTGCTGCCAGATGGATGGAGCTGTGACTGAAAAATAGATGCGTTGAAATTGACAACACTGCCTTAACATTTGGCTTCGAGAATTCCACCTACCTTTTAACTGAGTTTACTTTCAAACGCTTCGTAGTACGAGGAATAGATATTAGGGGATGTGCGGAATTCTGTTGCGTGGTCAAAGTTACCCATTTGCTTAAAGCTATAGAACCTACAACTTTGCTACACAAACCAGCTGATTCTAATAGAGTTGTGTCGCCTGGGCAAAAACATACCGAAAATGTGAGCTGCGTTCATCCTCTCCACTAACTCACAATTCTTGAAACTGTTAATTGGGATGCTTAGACATTTGCCAACACCTACTGCGCCGTTAATTGCAGCAGTTTTTATTTGTACTTTAAGAAGTTTACAAGATTTTTAAGAGCTTTACGAGAGGATGAGCCTTGTATTTACAAATGCAAAAAAAACTGTTCTCCTTTTCTATGCGGTTCTTTGGCAATCAAGCAAAACACCTACTACATCGCAAAGAAAAATATCGTATATCAAGCGGAACGTGTATATATTCACCAACTAACTTCCCGTTGGCAGTAGCAGAGGGGTTAAGAATGTAATTTTTCTTAATTGCAGTTTTATTTGACTTAATTATTGGTCAGAATCTAGTTTAAAAAGCAGAGGGACATTTGCTGCCGTACAATGAATACTTTATGCAAATAAAAACACCTTTATTAGTGTGATGTGGACTGCAACATCATTTTACAGACTCTAGTCTTAAAAGCCGCATTTTATTGAATGCTAATGGCAGCGGTGCTTAACTTTATTTCCTTCCGATATTTAGATGTTGCTCTGCAGAAACATAAGGGTCTAGACGATGAATGAATCAGCAGATGTCATTTAAGCACCGTGTTTATATAAAACCGGTGGTCGTTACCATTCTTTTGTAAATAGAATTGGCAGCGGCCTAGTCACAGAATTGTTGGTGCTCATAAATACTAACCATTTTGCTTGCGGCTTGTAACTTTTATTAGTCTTAAATTCAGTTCCTTCCCTAAGTCTACCACCAAATCGTCCTACACATACTAGAGGTATGTTTCATTTTATTAACCCTTGACAAAGTTGCATCTTATTTTGGGCAATCTTTCCTCGGATCATTACCAGCATTGTGAAACAATAACACTAACTAACTTTTTAGTACGCATATTTTTGTTATTACATGTGTAGAACATTCCTCCTTTTCTCCTCTTCTCTTCTAATTCTACGGCTATGAGAAGATTGGATGCATTTTGACTTCTTTATCACAAGCACAGGCAGGATTTATGGCAACCAGGCCGAAGTAGTAGTAAAGAAGGCGTCTCGAAAACCAAAAATTGACCACGCTCATCCTCGTAAACAACCAGGGGCACCTTTGTAAGGCCGAATCTTATGATGGACGGTTATTGGCTGAGTGCGACACTGGGCATTGCAGACATAGAACTTTCACTACTTTAAAGGTGGCAGAATTTACAATGCCTATAAGCGGATTTCTTGAACCACGGCATCACTGGTGCACAATCAGTCTGTGTTAGCATTCTTCTCTGATGGTGGATTCTAGTAGCCCTACTTATACTTACTTGTCGACTTTTATTTTGCCATTTATTTACATGGTGAAGCTGATGTGTCATCTAAAATTACCTTAAAATCATGCATAAATATTATTGCTCTGGATGTAATGCATCACTGCCTGCGCACTATGGGTAGGGGGTGGATCATTTCAACGACCCATTTTCAACATCATGTGTTCATGCATCAAGCAATGCACTAGGCAGGACAGGCATCTTCGTCGTCTACTTCCACCATAATCGTCGTTACTTTTTTTAAAAACTATCTTAAAGCTATCAGACAGCAAATCCCGTTCTTGCTTTTTTAAGGCCAGAATCAAGGTCACCGGTCTCTACTTACTGACACTTTTTCTTCCCCCAGATGCAATCTGCACGTTAAAGGATACGTCAAATGCGGTGTGCAGTGCTATAGGAAAAATTCATCATGATCCATTCAATGAGCAGATACCAGTTGCGCACGTATGGTAAGATTTGATTGAAATGAGAGTTGGTTGTAATTTAAGAAGCAAGGCATATGCAAATGAACTAGATGGGCCCAGACGCCTCGACCACATAATCTATTCGGTAGATGCCCATGGGTAATTAGAGTTCAGTTGAGAGTCATCTTGCGATTTATTCTACCCAGTCACGCATTGAATTCCTACTCATTGTAAGCAGCCATGAGCATTCAGTTTAGGTGCACGTGCGTTACCTATACAATCATAATGTATTCCTACTAGAGTCAATCTATATTATTGACTAAAAACTCTGCGTAGGCACAAGCGATGTCTGTTACCTAGAAATCTTTATTCAGTTTAATGCGTATAGCTACACTCAGCATTAAGAGAAATTGCGGCAGGCGAATTCCAACTTATGTGAAGGTTAGAAATCAATGAGATTGGATCTGCAATCCAAGACTCGTACGATTCTGAATAAGAAGCTATGGCAATATTCGACGTCCTCTATCTAGCATCTAGCACCCATTGATAGGGTCCGGTTTCTTAGTAAATTTCCTTTACAGACCATCATGTCTGAACACATCTAATCTAATAAATTTCCTTGATCACATTTGTAGCACTTGCGTAAGTGAAGGCAGATGCTGGAATCAATGAAATATCGGAAAAGAGTAGAACCCTATCGTAAAAAAAATTTAAAACCAATCTCACATAATTTACATGGTCACTGGAGCTTGGTGGCTAAACAAATATTTTTATGAATAATTCCACTAATATATTGGGTGTTTCCTAGCTACATCGGATTTGTTGTCGGTGTCCGTAGTGAAGCCGTCCTGACTTCAAGAAGGAAGTGCAGATGGAGTGGGTCTGCAATCGTGAGCTTGCATTCAACAAGGCGTGAAAATTTACAAAGACGCTAATTCCTCCTCTGCGACTGGCCACCGATTTTATAGTCTCTTTGCATTTATACAAACGCATTTATATTAGCGGGTCTCACCAAAGCAAAAAATTTCTAATCAAAAAACTTATAGGCAAATCGTGATTCATCCCGGTTCGTGGCGTTTAACTACAGAAAATTGCAGTTGAGTCGTGCGTCTTTCATTCTTTAGCCCCCCTGGCTAAATCCTTTTGCTTGCGCAAATCTCCCATGTAATGGTTAGCTTTGAGGCAGCAACTCTCAGTCGTTGCTGCATGTCTGCAATTTACCACAAAATATGGAAGTGTGTAGCTGGTGGACTAGATATGCCCATATATCAAATTGTTACCTTAACGTTGAAGGCAAAAGCTTTTTTCCATTACAAACCGTTTAACGAGTTAACAAACCAACTACACCGTCTATAAGAAATGTGCAAGAAGGGTGCATAAATGATATCTATGCTTTAACCACAAAGCGAATTATCAGCTATCCATCCATCAAGTCGCAGAGGGTAAGCAGAACTGCAGATTTTAATCGGTCTCCTTGACAGGCTATGAAACCTGTCATCTCCACTTGTTGCTCCAGTGCAATTAAATAATCTAATGTGACTTGTCGCTGAGGTCCAAAGTAGATGTGAGTCATAATACATCTGCTATAAGACGGGTCGAAAAGCATCCCCTTTAATAAGATACTTTTTCTCTCTACAAAGCATTTGCATTTAATTTAAGAGGATCATAATCCTTTTTTAATTGTCTCCGTCGCTTAAATGCATGATATACTTCACTATTTTGGTGCTCAAGACAATAGATATCTGCAGTTTATTGAGGACATCTATTTACCTCGTCATTTGAGAGAACTATAGCGCATCGGAAAACCGATGCCGCTATTATTTATGGTTTGGCTCCTCCTATGACTTTCTCACATCATCGAGGAAATCTATGAATTTGGCCTAGAAGGACACTGTCAAAGGGTGCGACAGGTTCGTGCCCATTGGCAGCTCTACACTTTGTTTTGTCCTTTCTGCTTGAAGATATTACCGTTGGCAAAGTAATGCCTTGAAAGTTTCAAGTTATATCCTGTTGATTTGGACCATATTTGGCTTATCAGCTTTCACTTAATATGTGCTACGAGGAGTCGATAAGACCTTACATTTGGAGTCCTTCTATTCTTGAGAGGTGAAACAAACAGAACATATTTTTATGGTTTCCCTTTCCCGACACTCTTGTATCTACGCTGCTCAAAACAGACATTGCAGCAGAGGAAAGTGCAATCGTCACTGCCCCCTACAAAACTGATAAAGTGGTGTCAAAGAGGAACCCGTTTCTTGTCTACAAGTAAGTCCTCCTGTCAAGAATGTTGCGGCCCTGCGCATCAGTTGTACGAGCTGGTGCTATTCAAATTGGCATTGTGACTTTGACTTTTTACCGCACTACGGCTCAAGTCAATGATTGGACTGCTCTATTTCTTAAACCCAAAAGTGCCTTACGACATGGTCGTCGCGAAATATGGAGTACCAAACCTCTTTCTTCACCTTCTAACAACTCGTTGGAATGTTCGCTTATGTGTTTAGGTGAGAGAAAAAGAGCTATTAAAATGGTGAGTCCTAATTGAAATGTGAATTGGTTTGAGCATAACTTGGCTTTCTTAAACAAAAGAGGATTACCTACGAATTTTATCTAATCTAATAATTTAACAAGCAGCTTGGGTTTCTACGCACTAGAGGCGCCATGTGTGGTTAAATCTGGGGGCAAATCTATTGCCTAGACCTGAGTAGCCTACCCTACTGATTGATTACCCATTGCAGCGTATGACGAAGAAGGATCAAAAGTGCTTCTGTCCCAGTGATAGTGACACAAAGCGTAACATTAAAGACCCAGGGCCCCATTTGTGTAATATGTACAAAATCAAGGCTTGAATGAGGAAGAATGTTTTTTGATGTGATAGTAAGAGAATGCAAAGAAAGAAGACTTAATCTAGATGAAGCGCTACAATATGTAATTGGTTTTTATCGGTTATGGGGCTTAATTTGTGCATACCAGTGGGTGAACTGTGTACTGGAGTAGTATGTAGGAGAATAAATTTAAGGCCGACTATTTTACACATAAATGTACCAAGGATTTAATATAATCATGAGTGACTAAGGAACAACTGGTTTAGCACAATAAAAGAGTCAAGGAATGATAGGCCGCAGTGTTTTAAAGCCCGTGATGGGACAAAATAAGCAACTGCACTTAAGGGGTTTCAAGAAAGGCGAAGCAGCAGCAGCAGGCTTCATCTGAAGGATAAGGGGAAGAGTGTGGAAGTTAGAGGTCTGCGCTATGCAGACGAACAGACATGCATGGATTCGAACTTGATTTAGGTGCAACTTGCAGAATCGTTGATGGCTTAGAGGGTGCTGTGATGTAAATGCGCTAGGCAGAGGTCATAGTGCTTGATACCACGATGTGAAAATGACAAATGGGCACTGACTCTGTAAAAGAAAGCACTTACCACCCATCCGAAAAATCGTTGACCTGCCGACTGTAGGAGCCAAAATTAAGGATGCCTCCACATCGCCGAAATAGACAGCGATAGTTATTTGCCAACTAAAGACTGCTTATTGCAATCTGATTGGCCATTACTTTCACTTTCTGCTCATTCCCCCTTTTCTTCCCTCCGAGGTTTGCATGACAAATAATTAAAAAACCTCAACCATCTTCTACATCAACTCATTTCGCCGAATGAGGTCAAAGGAGTAAAATTAATGCAGACGAATGCAATTGATTAAATTGTTATTATAAATTTTTAACGTCATTTCTACAATTTTCCCGACCATTCATTAAAATTTTTCACTTTATCGAGCAGGAAACTGTTGTCTCGTAGGGTTTTTAATTTTCTACAGAAATCAAAAACGTTTAGTCCTTGTGAACCCAACATTTAAAGGAAGATTTGTTCTGCCTTTTCAAGCGCAAAAGAACGACAAAATCAGCGTCTTGTTAAACCAAGGGTTAATCTTTAGAAATTATTGTGCATCCATTTGCTAAAAGTCTCAGAAGGAACCCCGTTGTAAAATTGATTGAGCACATGCTGCGACGCTGAATCAATTTAACTAAATTATAACAAATCCGAATCGTTCTTTCGAGTGGAAGGTAAATTTTAGTTCATTTCTTTCATATTTGGCTACCGTAATTCCAACCAACGTGGTCTTCTTGAGGGTATCACGTGGTTAACGGAAGCGTGACATACCTGACTATTCATTAAATTTAGCCATGCGATCTTTTGTATCCTTTGCATCACGTGCATGAGAGCATGGCCTCAGCTGGGTACAGCCATGCATTAGTCAGCAGCATCATTGCGTAATTTAAACAATGCATCTCGTGGGTGATGACTTTGCAGAAATGGTGGAGCTATGGTATTCCTTTACTACTGCTTTGAGTCCTTCCCACTCTTCGGCTTGTTCTCACACTTTATAGCCTCCCACTGAATGGGTGAATCACATCATATGATATTTCGGAACAAAACGCCGTCAGAACCATTACATGGCAGTAGAGATTACCTGAGCATGCCTGACTGGACTTCGTTTCTAAACCCACTAACTCTTCCACACACATTAACGAAAACAAGCCAGTCGGTACAATAATATGCATTATCTCTCGATTTCCAGTTTCCTGTTAAACTAGAGCGCATCATTTTTACCCAAGTGTAGGCTCAAATTGACACAAGCCCAAACGGCTAACAGCTCACGCTATATCAAACCAGCTGAAGTCATGCTTATGTAAATTAATTCTTCTGTATACGCCTTAAGTTTCTTACTCTGTCTTATTAATAGAAATATTAGCAAGTTAGAGAGAGTTGATGTTCAACATGTGATAACAGCTAAACAAAGTACAGAAACGGGTACACCTTCATTCTACTTCTGTTAACAGATGGTAAAAATAGCACTGAGGGGTTACGTCAAGTGAAACCCCCCAGTTAAGTGAAACATACAGATGTTTCGTCTTGTTAGTGGCAAGAGAGTCGCACATTATATACATCATTAAGCTATGCTAAACCTAGCATCATTTGACGTTGTTAATACTTGACAGGTAAAGAAGAGGACAGCTGGCATGCAAAATGTTGATGGACGAATGGGCGAACAAACGGATTGGTAGCTATGGGATGCATATAATCTTATTACTAAATATGCCTATTTTGAAAAGGCAACATGTAAATGAAGATAAAGTGGTTTGTACGAAGGATGGTGAAGTAAAGCTAAAAGAGACATCGTGGCATCGACAAATTTGCGCAACTTGCGATCGCATTGGAACTAAGCCTTTGCAAGATCCATCTTGCCTCTTTATTTACATGGTAGACTTAAATCATTTATGCATCCATGTAAACATTATCGGTTCATTTTCCTTTATGTTCCGTAACAACGCTTCCTCCAGCTAGAATTCTCCATACTAGCGCACCGAAGAACACTTCATTGTTACCTTACATCTCTCAGAATGCGCATTTTACTTACTGCCTAAAACAGCTGGTATTTTTCCAAGAGTTTCCATTAATTCCTTCCCTATTCAGTCAAAACCACATCTTTCCTGGCGTTACAAAGGATAATCAGGCAAATTAAAACCACTGTTTTCGCCCTGAATTCACGAAGAATGATACCTTCTGTCATAAAAGAGAAAGCACCTAAAACGTAATTACAGTCCGTCTTGGAACACAAAGACGTTGGTTGAACCTTTAGAGCCCGTAATTTATATTGCCTTCAACACAGCTCTAGGTGGACTGGGTAAGCCCTTTTGCATTGTTGACCATCCCTTCCAAAGCAGAATCGGTTCACTTAATCGTATTTTTACGCTGCTTATAGTTCCTTGTCCATTGCATCCTCATCTCCCTCTTTGCTTGTATGTCGTTACCGTAAGTTCCATTTAGTAGGCTAAGCCAATTCAGCTAACAAAGTTATCTGCGTTGCTTGCGAAAGAGGCGCATCTACCATTCTTTTGTCATACTTGCTTTTTTTAACCGGGAAGTAACTTGGCTTCCAACAGACATATTGGGTTTTGCCAATATAGCTATTTCACGGGTGCTGCAACTACGACAATTGACGAAAAAGTAAGACAAAATTTAGTAAGAGCCACTTTTTTTCAATCCAGTCCTAAAAATAGCAGCAAAAGTTGGCTTTAAAATAGTGCTTGGTTTTGCTGCTTTACTTGTTCTCTGATTGTTTGGCACATTTCTACACGCACATCTGCACACCTTTTGCAATTATTTTAGATGAGCGTTCTGCTACTGTATCAGCTTACGAGCGCGCAGAACTAAAGAATAAATTTAAAAGAAGACTCATTCTCATCAAATAAGGTAATGCCTAACATGGTTTTAGGTCTCATTTGGTTTTGCCTTAAGTTTTTCAAAATTGTCAGATATTTTCTGATCAGCTGTTGTGTAATAAAAGGGGGGGTAGAAATAAAGAAGAGACAGGAAGCGAGACGGCTAAGCAGAACTTTTAAGGATTCCAAATATGCTTTACACTGCTTGCTGTTTGGTGTCACAGCCGACAAAAATGACGTGGCCTTGGTTCCCCAGACCAACGCATCTGGTCAGGCAAAGGAACTGCATACATAAAAGCACAGGCGCGTGTAACGAACCTAGATGTCCACAGAGAAAGGCTCCTATGATCCCTTTCTTCCTCGAATTTTCACTTGTCAAATACGACGTTTTGATATACTCAGCCCAAGTGGGATAACAAACCGATCTGTAATGAAAACGCTGTGCTAACCAATGGAACAGGAGAACTTGGTCAACCAAGTTTTCATCGATCTTAAAAAAGAATCAGTCTGTGTATACTACTATTTTAATTCATCACAACTTTTTTGCTTGCTGAAAGCAAATCAGCGTGCTAACACTTCCCAGAATTAGTTGATGAATCACGAGGCAAAAGTGTGTAGAAATACTGACCATTCTGCTACATCACATCTTCCCAATTTGTGCATTGTGCAAATAAGGCTGCGTTCAGAGTGCGTGGCCAGAAAAAACTGTAATTCACGAAGGCATGAAGTAGGCATTAATGTCGTCAATTAGTAGCAATGCGAAGTCGCTGTTGCCTCATTGCTGAGCTAATGAACTCACCACGGACCAATCACTCACCCACGGAAGTGCCAATTAACCAATTATCTAAGGTTTTGCTTCTTGACGTGCTTTGACTTCTAATATGAGAAGGCTATGTGGAATAGAAATGGCATGAAATGCCAGGGTGAACAAAGGCATAGGGAAGCGTTAAAAACGAATGCAGCTGCGAAAGGAACGGTTGTGAAACCACTGCTACATGTGGCGTTGGTGAGCATATCCCGCTCCATCGTGAATGAATTCTTCCTCGCTGTCAAGTAGGGAAATCGATCAGTGCGCGCCTTACTTGATTTGAGGTGGTGTCTATGTTGTCTATGGAAACAGCATTAACACAAGTAGGGATTTGGCACAAGGATGTATTTTTACCTTCGTTTCTCCTTTATGCCCTAATGCCGGGCTTCACATTACCTAAATTGAGTAGATAACCTAAATATCTTTCTTCTTCAGTCCTTGCAGCTCTGATTCTAGCTGTATTTTAAGGAGCAAATAAAAAAGGGCTTCGTCTCAGTTTGTAGGTACGGCACGGCAGAGAATACTGGCGGGTGTAAAAAACGCATAGTCAAACAAGGAAATTAGTATTTTAGTGATAAACAACTACGCCCGACTTCAAGCCACGATTAAGAGCCAACTAAGGACGCATGGAAAAGGACTACTCACTCCTGTCAAGCCAATGCTGCCATCAGCAGGCTACTCAGTTGGATCGGTAAAAATAGCATACATACAGGAATCGTCGCATCGAAAGATGGAAAAAAGTTATTTTCCTCTCTCCACAAGCCATTTGTAGTGTTGGATAAAAGTCACCCTCTATTTCTGCTTATTTTAACGCTTTGCGGGTAGGGACCCTTCCATGGGCTGCTTTGGTAAGCATTGTTTATACCTTTGTATTTATTCTTATAAGCGAATTCAGCTTATTAACTCTCTTCCTATAAAATCAACTAATCATTTAAAAGTTCTGACGTGGCAATTCAAGACCGGTACTTGGCGCTATTTAACGAAAATTCATAGAAGTTCTTAGGCCGATTAAATAAACGAGGAAATGCGTTTTAATCGCATTCCTTCCTGGAAATTGACAACAGATCTTTTGACTAAAGACAATCTGCGTAATTTGATGGGCCTAATTTTAGTACCATTAATACCACATGAGGTCTTACTGAGGTCCTAAAACCAGTAAAATCAGTGGCTAAATGGTAATAAAGATTGCATTTGGCCGTCATACTACTGCGCGCGTAATCACCTACTGAGCTTGTGCTTAGCCATGTGTATCCACTTTTCGTTTCCTGTCATGGTTACCTGGGTGTGCATTGTCACCGCAAATTTAATGTGGAATGGCGTTGCTACCAATTGAATGTGCTGCAAATACTGCACGACAAAATTATACCCGTGTGCAGTTTCTAAATCTATTTGCCAAGGAACCAAATTTGGAAATTAGACACTGGACATTGGATCTTTAAAGGCCAGGTTGTTGTGAAGCATGATAGTAATCAACAGTAAGTGTCTGACTACCCCATTATTTCTCACCTAATTACATAGTTACAGTTGTGCTAAATTCAAGCCAATTCATGTGTTAATCATGCCAGCATGAAATTGATTACAACCGTGTTGACAGCTGTTCATGCGCACCCACTAGCTTTAAACAGGAATTAGTGCCATCTTGCTGAGCAAATGTGTATAGGGCAAGCCATGAAGGAACGCTTTATTTCTTAGCACTAAACACACTGATTAAGTCGGATCATTAGCACGCGAGTACGTAATCTGATGAATGTACGCATATTTGTGATTAATGTGAAGTTTGACATGAACATTGGTGCTGCTATTAGGAGTCGTCGACTGGCGTTGTTTGCTACCAACTTGCTTCAATAATGTGGTGGCCGCATCTATCACATTTCCACCCATATATGGCTTCACTATCTCCTGCATCCTCAACGGCACCACCACAGAGATGTACCACTTGTTTAAACACTATCCTAGTGCGGAGACCCATCATAAACTGCTGTTTTCTTCAAAAATTCGCAAGATCGATTGACTTGTGATTCATGCTTGAGAGCATTGCCTCATCGTGGAAACGATGCTATATGTAAAGGGCAATTATGACGATTGTAACAAAAGCAATACTAGAAGGAACTGCAGAACGACGCAGTGGCATGGCTTCATGAGTGCTCTTGCTTTCCTGACAGTACAAGTCTGCGCGAAGCACTGGGCCTCTAACCTTTTACATTTAAACAAAAATCGGGAATCTAGATAGAATGCAATAGAAAAGAAAAACATTTTAACATCCGGGCGATTCGTTTAGGCTGCCTTCAAATTTGGAGAGTGCCATGAAAGCGTGTGAGGGCGAGAAATTGACAGATGCAGTGATCAGAGTGTTGGCCTACTTCAATGGCAACCAACGTTAAGCCTTGATGGAAGCAGACGAAATATGGATTCTAGATGTGCTGCGTCTCGTCAATGAGCTACGGCTGCTGCTATTGCCTAGGGCTTGTAAGATTCTCCAGATTTCTCTGCTGCCATCACTTTGGTGTCGTGCAGTTGGGTAGTAAGTAACTAATTAATGAGAGGCAAAGGACTCTATGAAGAGATTTAAGCAAGGACGCAATAAAAAAATTCGACAGCTGATGAAAGTCCATCAGCCATCCCAGAATGGTATATGAGATGGCGAAGATGGCCTTACGCTAGATTAAGTACACGAACGCTTGTGCAACGTTGTTGTTTAGAAGATTGACTTCTGTGCGACAATCATATGCACCCATTGGTAACAGCTGTGCACAGGACTTTTTAGTAGGACAGCAGATTCGGTAACGAACACGTTTATTGAAGTAAAATTATAATGGTTTTCTATCTGCAAGACATTTTCTGGTAAGTGGATCTTCGCGTCACCTAGAGCGCAGAAAGAGTTTCGAGACTCGTTTAGTGGTAGTGAGTGAAAATATCATCCACTCAGTGGCGGAAAAGTGGTTAGAGAGCAGGAGAATATCGGCACCACCACTGATTATGGTCGTCTACCGAAGGAAGGGGAGATGATGAGGTTAAGTGTAAAAAATGTGGTGAAGCTCAAGTAAACAAGCAAAACTTGAGTATTAAGATAGCAGTGATGAATATCCCAGAGAACTATATTAACATGAATGTAAAAATATTTGAAAGGAGTCAGAGAGCAAAAAATGTAATAAAATTCGGCAAAATAAGTTTACGGTGTCTAAGAAGATGATCAACTAAATGCACACTAACCACTAGGCACCCAAAATGTCTACAGATTGGCAAGGACAATGTTAGATACGATGCGTAGCTTAGTGCTAAGAAGGACTTCGATTTGCAAACACAAAGGCGTGAAAAATAAAATTGCATGGACCACAAATTATTTCGTTCCCTTCTGTTCGTCTCTAAAAATTGGAAGTCGCAAAGCATAGACCATTGAAACTCCTCCGATTGGTGTGCGGATAACTGCAATGCAATTTGGCACACCTTGCCGCAACTTCGAAGTCGAGTGCTCATCTGTTTACTTAGACATACTACATTCCGCCATTACATTTTAAAGAGCATCCACAAGCCAATACGTTGGCTTGTTCAATTTTAAAGGCACGTGTTCGGAGCACAGCGGAAGTGAAATGCATAGTTTATGAATGAAACAGGGAGAGCTCGTGCACCCAAACATGCGCAACTTGTTAGATATAGGCAGCCACGAGGATTTTTCTACGACGTGATGTGGTCTAATACCGGCCAGGTGTCGGGCTGCGTGTAGGGGGACATGGCAGAACACGTGCAAGCCTGAAGTTAGGGTTTAAAAATGCTCATCGCGTGCACGAAAAGCTACGTTAATTTGGAATTGGGTGGCCTTCGTCGAATGCGCTTTCCTTTCATGCGAAGGGTACGACATGCTTTGATGTAAATCAAAAAAGAGCTGTTGTACTTCTCGGAGACCGAATAAGAGAAGGTGTGAGGACACCTAAAAGTTACAACAGAGCCAATCACATGAAATATTAAAGTACAACCATGTGCCATCGTGAGCGCGAATCAGATGACTTCGAGGCAGTATAAGTGGGTTGCACGGTGTTTGTGGTCATGGAAGGAGGCAATTGTAGCTCATGCTCAAGCAATGCGTGCATAAATAAATTAGTTATCTATTTGCTGAGGGAGCTGTACAACAAAAGACAATGTAATGCCAACATTCGGTGATCAGCGGAGAGTTGGAAGGATTGGAAGGAGCTGTGATTGAAGAAGGTGTGCTGGTGCAAAGCGATCTGCAAAAGCTGATACAGTTGCTGTTCTACTTACGTAAATTGCGCTACCAAAGGTGTTCGTGTTGTGGCCAGGCATGCCCCACCAAGACGTACTCGTGTTGTACTCAGACTTGCACCAATAATACCTTGTGAGGCTTGAAGGTGGATGAAGCCGATGGATGAAGTTTGGTTGAGGAAGCCCGGTTGTACTCTTGTGAGGCTCTAAAGTTAAAGTGGCGTCTTTGCTTCTTCGCTGTGGTACTCTATCCAAACCTGACCACCGCGCTTATTTCCGCCGCTCATACACGATAGCAGGCTCTTAGCACTCTTCAACTAGAGAATTTTTTTTGCCTAGTCAACCATTTTTTGCTGCTATTTCTCCAGTATAGTAGATCCGTTTAATAAAGGACATGATCCAAAATTCTTCTCAATGCCCAATGCTTCCACTCACTCCGCCTTTTCAATTTGTTTTCACTTCGGTGATGCTCTCTCTCTCTCCACCCGGGCGGCATTCATCCAGTGAGTTGTGAGAAGTGCTGCTCATCTAAGCAACCAATGTCCTCAAAAAGGCATTGTTTGAAGTGTGCTACAGTTTCTCCTGCTAATACCAACTAGGTGGAGCACGTGATTGGGGTAATTGTGGTGTGCAGGCCATTTGCATACCTTCTGCTAGATGCCGCACATATTCGTTTGCCGGTTTCAAATGTGATCACCCCCGTTACATTGCACCATGATACAGCATTTAGTCACCGGCATTGCGATAGTTGTGCAATTGCAATAAATCGGTTATTTTGCCCCCATCATCGTGGTGTAACGTGGCCTTTTTAGATTTTAACAGGCCACGGTAGTATAGGCGGAAATTAAATCATTAGTCGGCGTAGTCCATCATACATTCGTACGGAAGTTTCACAGGGCAAGGCTGGACTCCAGAGCTGAGTGTAGATGCATAAAATAACGAGAATATATGTAGACCCCTAACTTACATTGGACCTTTAATACTTTAAACTTTTACTGTAACAGCATCCAATCGACAGTTCTTCTCACACATTCATCCATGCATCCATTAATGGACTGCTAGTCACCTCGTATTTTTAAGCACAGACATTGAACCCATCAATTTTCATCACTAGCCTAAGTTGCAAAGTAGAAAGACACCTACATTTGACCACCAGCCCTCTATCGTTGGCAAAAGTGCCTATTTTGAAAAGAAGAAACGCAAAAACCAGACCGTGGCAAATTACACAATTCACTCATTCTATCAAGACCCTAAACGGCCTGAGTGTTGTAGTTAATCTAAATGCAGAGTTAATTAAGAAGAGCCATTAAAAAGCAGCCAAATTTTGCGGAAGCCACTTCTGATCATTAACGAAAAGAAGTTTTGGTAAGCTTAACAGATCAACTCTTTTAAAAACATGTGCTTGAGGTTTAAAAAATAATTGCAGATAACCAGCGGTGTAAAAGCTACCTGTCAATATTTATATTGTGCGCTACTTTTAATTGTTAATCACCAAGTAATGGCTGATTGCGCTTTTATGACTTTATGCTTTGCTGCTGGTTTTCTACTCTACGCCTAGTTAGCAATTTACTTTGTATGCGTACTTGCTTCTCCAAGTAGACGCAAAGGACAAAACTGTAGCATAATTAATAGTTATTTACATTTAAACATGCATTAAAAATAAAACTCAATTTGTTTTACTAAACAAACAACGATATGATTGGCTAGTTTAGTGGGCGAAGATCGCAGCGTAGTGCATGCTGGTGACCATTGGTTCCGATTGATGGCAAGTATTTGGTGATCTTTTGTTGTTTTCAGGTTTATTAGTTGTTACTAGGTCATTTACGTTAGGTCGATAAGACGCAGGCATGCATGCACGTGTGATAAATATCCCGACATTAAGGAGTGCTAAACATTGGGTGGGTCTGTTTATGTAGCGCTGCGAAAGCACAGTAGAAATGGCCATTTCTTGAAGTAATAGCCTTGAATATATGTAGAGGGGGGTATGCTGGCACCGACGCCGTACACAGATGTGGTCTAGCATAATCATAGTAGTGCTTCATCACATTGTAATTAACCTTGCTTTAATGGGCAGAACTGCGGCCAATCAAGCGCTCACTCTCCCTCATGACTGATTATAGGTGATTCAAACACAAGAATTTTGGATTTTTACTCCCAATATCGTAGTTCTGCAGGTGGTGCACCCAGTTATATGCCTGCTCTTCATCGTACGCAAGTCACTGTAAACCTCTTATCAATATAATTGACTACAAGTGGGAAATGGCATCGCTAGTCAACATGTAAAAGGGAATCGATACGCACTGACCAGTGGCGTGACACATAAACGGCTTTGCTGAGGTCAAATTCATCTTTAAACTAAGCTTCTATTAAAAGTTGTTTTGCTCAAATTTTTACTGCTTCCATCAGTGCAAGCAACTGATGTGGTGGTTAATTTTTTTAATTGAATACTATCACAATTTGTGCATCGGCATTCGCCATCTAATACGGCTCGGATTAATCCGATTTAGCATAACGAATGATGGGCATCAAGGACATTTTCCTTACAATAAAATGGTTTTGATTTACAAAAACTATCCCAAGCCTTTCATTTGTTATTTTTCAAACTACTCATGCTGCAAACATCTGTAAAGCAAAAGATGGCATCACAAACTGAGCTTGGTAGGTAAGACATGCTCACAGGGCTGACGTAAACGCATGCAATCTTGTAGTGCTTCTCTCGCTAAGAAACGGCTTTGCAAATGTTGTTCTGGTTGCAACACTCGAACCACAGCATGTATTAATAAAATTTAGATCTGGAGAACAGCTAAACACCCACTGATTGGCTTGTTGACTAATCTCTTGTGCAAAATATTCGTCGACTTCTCATCCACATGCTATCTTCTATTTAAGAGTGAATCAATCTGTAACTTCGTTTTGTGCAATTCACGAGTGCTTTTCGCAAAAATCTCAAACTTATTTGTAAGGTGCGGATTATTTGGCTCAGCATTACACATGCCTTCGCAGGCTAAAATCTTTCCTTAACAAACAATTTGCAGGGTTCGTTGAAGTGATATTAGAAGCTTAACGAGAAAGGTTTAAATCCTATTTAGGTTAATGCACAAATGAATAAGCTTCACACTAAGAGCTGCCATCTAAAGCGAATCGATGTATGGGTCAAGGTTGGGTGATTTGGTGTAATAAATGTCAGACTGATGAGTGGTGTGGTGATAGCCAAGTGGTTACTTGGATGGACGAATTGTGAGGGATATGCATTAATGAGTAGGTCATTGGGCCCAGCAGATGACAATTATGTCTAGTTTGTGGGAAAGCAGGTGTGCATTAATGGCAACTGACAAGTGGACAGGCCTGAAGTGTGGCTCATGATGATTCTTATACGCCAAGGATGGCAAAATGACTGGCCCATTGCTTGCGCAGCACCTTGTCTACTGCGAAATCAACGTACGGACAGCAGAGGCCAATAAGCGACTTCTCGAGCTTTTACGGTGCGGGAGGGTGATCCCTGGCTAAGACTTCAATTTTTCGACTCACCTTGGCAGCACATCTTATGTTCACTCAATCATAGTGCAAGGAAAACCACCTACAATGACGTTATTCATATTTCACACACATTATTTCCCACGGGATATTCAGTGTTTGAACTATGTCATGAGCTGTAGGCCTTTCGAAGAATTGGACCAGTTTTTGGATGGTGAGCTAGCATTAATCTACCTAGCATGTAAGAAGTAGCTTCCCTGCAAACAGTATTTGCTTCTGCAGACGAGTCATCAAAATACCAATATAGGCACCAAATCCTCAATGAAGCTGCGCAAGTCCACTGCTAGAATTTGGTTTTTATTCCAAGGTAGATTAATGGACTAAGGCCTCAATAAGTCTGTAACTAACTTTCGACTTAGGCGTCCTTACTTGCAGCAACTTATCAGCCTCAACAACAAGTGACGCGTCGGGCACTTGAGATTAAGCGGCGCACATGATAGGCGCTGTATTGTGAAGAACACTACATCTCTCACGCAGACGTCAAACACTTTGCATCATCCTGTACTACCGCTTAAGTGTGCGAACTCATGAAAATGAAATGTACAGGCTCCTGTTTATCCCAAACACACTTTTAAAATGGCTCCTTTGAAAGGCTTGAAAAACAAAAATTTGCAAATTTTGAGAAATGCCTACAAACTAGTGCAAAATGAACACCATTATATTCCGTCGCGTTATTTCACTAACGAAACGTTTATTATTAGTTATAGGAGTGAGCGTATAATGTTTGCAGCAATCGGATCCCTGTAAACTGCTCTGCTATATGCAAAAGCTTTTTCAATTTTGAAAATAAACGTTGCTTATAAACTTGCAAGTATTTGGCAAGGCAATAAACAAATTGTGCTACTGCAGTTCATTGTGGTTTTTCAAGTATCTTTACCACATTGCGGTTGCTTACAGATTCATGTGCATTTTACAACGCGGTACCAAACGTCGTGTTGATCACATATAATTTGTGCCCTTGACACACGCCAACTACGAAAGATATTGTAAAGTTTACTTTGCACGCACACACAGATGCCTACACAGTGGTGCAGAATGAATTTAAGTGCCCATCGCACTGCCATTGAACTACACAGCTGACAGTCGGGCAAAAGGTCGTCTCTGTGGCAGCAAGCTTCCCATTATTGGTGGCATCAGTGGTCCTTTCCCTCTTGTTTGTCTTGCCCTTCCCATCAGCGAAGGCAGCATCATTGGTGACGACGGGAGAAGTAGAGCAGGCGGGAATTCAGCCAGAAGATCTTAAATCAGAAGCGTGGAAAGCACTTGCCAAGCAGGCTGCAAATAAGAGCTTTGAGGCGGTCAAGGAATGTGCGATCTGCAAAGTCTTCAAATACACCTGCTATAATGTGGCCGCATGGATTGCGCAGCGTCTAAGTAGGTAAAATACGTCCAATCCTTCTATGCGCTAAAACTCATATTTTTCTGCTTGCTTCATTCAAGGATGCCTATTCTTGCATATGCGACCTTTCCACTTTTCACTCCCACC
Organism: Taenia multiceps; assembly: GCA_001923025.3. Classification (NCBI taxonomy): domain Eukaryota; kingdom Metazoa; phylum Platyhelminthes; class Cestoda; order Cyclophyllidea; family Taeniidae; genus Taenia; species Taenia multiceps. Next base: position 1,349,947 of record CM010312.1, on the reverse strand, counting down.
ACCAGATCTGAAGTAAATGGCACTAAATCGTGCAAGTTAGTTATAGCTGTTTTGGGCTTGGTGAACAATTATATTGACCCTTTAGGCAAAAGTTAACGGACTGTATATAGTGTGGATGATTTAAAGGAAATTTAACATTTTCAATGCAGCAAAAAGTGAATAAGGGGACAAAATACGTCTATGGATATTCGTTGTAAGAAGGCAAATTGTTGCCTTACTTTACCTTCAGTATCTCACTTGCTGGACTACCTTCCTTCGAAGGTGATACTGATTCGTAAGCGTTTGAATAGATCAAGTATTGACAATAGAAGGGGAACTTTCGGTTCTTTGGGCAGCTTTGTGTGCTTGGAGAAACAAATATGCTGAATTAATTTAAGTCTTAATCAATTGCTGTTCTCAGGACAATTTAAACTTGCAAGTCACATCGTTTGATCAACCCATTGCACATTTGCAAGAGGCAAACTTGAACGCTATAGAGCCAGTGGCATAGATAACGTCAGTACAGCGCCCCTGCTTTCCAAAATCAGGAATGGCTGAGACCAGTGAGGACACATCTTAAAGGTGTAAAAATGTGCACCCTGTGTACAATCGTGTACGACAAGGTAGACACAATGAGGCCCGAAAACGATTACTCAAAAAGAAGAAAAGGGCAAAGCTTTCAATAATTTCCTTCATCCTAATGCTAAGAACACAAGAAAACAAGCAAAATAACATATGAGTATTTCGATTGGAGCCCTTCCTTGATTGCCTCTCCAAGAACTTAAATTGAAGGCACTTGAAGAGGTGTAGATGGCATTTTGCGATCAACCATTGAATCCTCTTTCCATTATAGGGCTACTTATATGGCTGTTAACTATAGTTACAGATCCCATCTTTGAAGCAATCTCCAAAATTTGATCAGGTTCTACATTCCAAAGGACACTAAAATCAATATGGCGGATAATATTTATTGCTGTTAGTGGTAAGGAAAACACACCATATCAGTGGGAATTGGAGTGGAAAATGCAGAAATACTGAACCAATGAATGACAGCTACTGGCTGAATGTCAAATGCCTAGAAGAGGTTGGAGTGAAACAGGTCTGTAGGCAACAATACAAATACCAAGGAGTTGCTTATCAGGCCAAAACCGCCCAAAATACTGGGCCGCATACTGTGACTGCACATGTGGCTTTTGGTTTCAGCACCCCTGATTAATATTCTTGCTCATTTGATCCAACTTTGACCACCAACTTTTACTGAGGTTGGAGAGCAGAACAATCGAATTTTGCTACGATTCTAAAACTATCAAAACCTTTGAGAATATGCTTGGAATTGTGTGCTCTGTTGAGAGGGCGAAGCAAATATTCGCTGAAGTTTTCTGAGGGCAACTTGTCCAAATGAGCACGCCCCTCTGTCTAGCAGGCTGAGCAAGTTGTGTAATGGTTTCGCAATGCATTTAAATTATGAAACTTGCTCAGCCTGCTAGACAGGGAGGCGTCTGCATCCACATGTAGATATTTGGCGGCACCACAGATTGCTGGGGCGCGAAGCGCATCGATCTTAACCAATGAGACTGCTGGAAGTTGGCTTGAGGCATTATCACCCTACATGCACTACAATTAATCATCATAATCATGTTCGGCTCCTTGCTATTTGGTTACATGCCTTCCGAAGTAACGAATTATTTGTTGATCTTTTATTTTAAGAAGTCGCGATAGGATAATGGCAGCCTTTGACTGCCAGTCGTAAAAGTAATCATAGATGTAAGTTCTGTGGGCAAATTAGCCTAGTGTAAAATTGCGAAGACGTTTGCTGTAGTTTCCTCGAAGTGCAATGAGTTGCTTTCTCGTGAGCTCCTAAGCAGTGCGAAAAAAGATCAAAGCCTGTTTAGCTATATCAATGCAATGCAGTAAAACGGAGCAAAGGCTTGCAACGCTATGCTTGTTCTGTCTACCGTGTTCGCATCCATTGTAATAATTCAGACTGTCCTAAATTAAATGCACTTAGATATACTCTAACCTGACTAAAACTGATTTTGTGTTTGATGTTTAGTCATCCGTTCTAATGATCTAAGCAGACGAATTTGCAGACGGTAAATTGCGTATGTTGCTGTGCAGTAGGGTTCACCACGATGAATCTTGACCTCCTTATGACAATTTTGCAAGAGCAGTCGATGCGGTGCAGATTCAAATAATCCCACCTCTATTCGACCCACTCAAGTGGCTCAGCATTAAGCATGCTCAAATCCCATTTGATGTGGTCAGATCACACCAATGCAACGAGTCGAACCAAAGGCAAGCAAATGAGTGCTACAGTATCTCACGTTGACTCTTACGTGTGGCAGAACATTGGTTTTAGGGAGTGCAACATTTGAAAGTAGTGAGTGGAGAATATGCGGTGCAACCAAACGGATGAAATACGCACCCTAAGGCTCCTAAAATGCAGCGAGAGCGCTTTCTCTGATGTTCAGGTCATCTAATCTGCTCCAATCGTAACACTCGTGTTATATCGCTTGTAATCACTTGTTAAGATTGAGTGGAAAATTCCAAGAGCTTTCATCTGCATCAATTGCAAAACATCGTCTTAGAGTTGGGTGAATCGAGGGTGTGATTAAGGCAGAATGCCTACTTTTACTGCAGTTCCTACGAAGCAAGGCATAAAAGGTGGAATTCTTATGACTATTCTATAAAGTTAGATGTCCAGCACCCTCTTGAGACATAAAAATTAGGAACTTCCCACTCTGCTTTACTAGTATCGAACACTCGCTCTTTTATTCAAAGGACGATACAGTGATTCACGTTTATAGCTCAGTGAAAAGGTTTTAGATTAGAAGCCGTTCGACCTTTGAAAAATGGAATAAAACGGTACCGATTGCGTACAATGATAACACGAGGTTTGACAATTACCTATTTCTCTGTTGCGAATGCACCTTAGTACCATGAATGTGTTCTACAGTCCAACCAGCGTACAGGATTAGGAACCTAGGTGCAAGGTGTAAAGGCTATGCCATGCGCGGAAGCACAAGCCGCGAGTCATTTAGTGCTAGTCTGTTCTACTGCAAACCAAACAGTCCAGAGCGTCATGCATGCTGTTACCCTACGCAATTTACTCTGTATGCAGACGAACAATGTTTCCTAGCATATGAATAGAGTGTTTTGAAGTCAGCTGAACAGAAATGACAAAGGGGCTTAATGCGTAATGCCCGGATCTCCAAAGCCTTCGAGCCCAATAAACGGCGAAAACAATATAGCAGCTATGATTTGCTAATGCATTCTCTATGCTTAACAAGAGAAAAATCAACAAGGAGACTTGTGTGGGTAAAGGTGAAGGTGTTTATTGATTTATACGGCAGTTGCAGGCTATACTCAGGAATGACAGCATGCGCTAGCTCCTCCACCTCCATGGCATCAAGCGGCTTCTTCGCAAGCGTCAGTGTGAGCACAACCCCGATCGCCGTTGCTGTTTACCAACATTGCTGCGACCATCCGCACGGCTGTGCACATTGTGGCACCACCTCATACGACCACACACATGGCGTCCAACATTGCGGCTTCTGCTCACACGGCAACGCACACGGCGTCCAACATTGCGGCTTCTGCACAGACCGCAATGCCAACTTCTGACCATATTGTGAGCCCTTCACAGCCTCACCCCATGGTGCCCACTTCCACGGATACGAGCACGGCCAACTTCCACACTCCATCTCTGTGTCTGTCCCTGCTTCCTTTCAAACTGATTTGCGTGCTGAGGAGTCGCCTTGTCTCCAACCGTTCCGCGTGATGCTCGTACTCGCCGCATCCTTATTTCTGCACTCGTGCTTGCCGATCTCCAACAATGCTCTCCTAGTCCGACTATTTCAGGTGATGCCGAGCACAATATTTTCCCCTTATACGCAAGAGATAATTAGAAATCAGGCAAACAATTTTATGGATGGTGATTGGCCCTGCCAACGTAAAGCTCGCAGAGCACAAACTGACATCTAACTATGCCAAACCACTAAATTTGGCTCGTCCCTTTTCCATTTGTACTTACGTTAAAAGAAAATAACCCATTGGCATCAAATGCCCTCTCGGCAGTAGGTAATTTATCCCGCCACTAACCTTACAGAGGTTGACCTTCATAAGGCTCAGTGAGTAGCGATGTGATGACCAACCCAAAATACGCGACCATGAGCACAACGGATTCGATATTCTTTTGACCGACGTAGACATTGGCGACTTATATGTGGCAAGATCATAAGTGGGAGAATCATAGTTCTAACCGAAACACGCCAGCCTAAAAATTTTCTTCCATGTGTGTAACTCTTTGTGGTTAACTCTAGGATTTTGAATTGTCGCACCATTACTTTTGCGCATGTAATGCTACACATTGATATCATGCATAGATACGAATTAGACTTCGTCTAATTTACCTTTGCAACTAAATATTGACCTTTTTTGCCAGTATCTTACAAAAGTTAATATCCTACAACCTAGCGCACTGAGCCCTTAATAAAGTTGCCACGATTAATTACATGAAACCTAGAAAATTACCTCATTTATATGTGAAAACGTCTCTTGCGCTGTTTGGCGAGCTAAAGTAAAACCCTACGCAGGTTGACGAACGAGCCATTTCAGACGCTTAGCTTAAAGAACTGCCATCCCTTCGCAGTGTATGCTTAAGCTTGATGAAACGGTGCAGCAGCTACATGTTGAAGCATTTATAAATATTTGGTAATGACTAATACAATTCGCTTTCTGTAACGCTCATTCTCTGCCTTATTTTTAATGCGATTTTTCTACTTGGTGTGGCTCCTTTACTGTACCACACATAGGTCGCAGCAGCCATCCATGTAAATACGTTGTTGAAGTAAATATTCAGTCTCCTCATCTGGCTCATGTCTCATGTGGACGCAAAGCCGACGGAACAGACGTCTCTTTTCCCTGCAATGTTATCCACGCTCTTTATGCTCTGATTCTCAAACGACTTCCCACTAACTCGCTTGCACCTCATCGGTATAAAATAGACACTTTCCTTCCCTCTGCTTTGGGCCGTTAACCTGAGTGGCAGATTCTTGTTGAGGAAGTTCCAAGTTCGGGCCCTATCTTTCCTCTATGGCACTTAACTTCGTCACCTTACCTTGCACAGCACGAAAAGAAAGTGATCAAAGTGGACATAAGTTCTGTCTCTTTGTCGATATATTATATTGGTAAATTAATTACTCAATTTAATTTTGTGGAACACTTGACAACTGCTCTGCATGTCAGGCACCCTGGCACTTCCGTAAAGTTGCCGATTCCTAGCCAAGCCTTTTAGAGCACAAAAATTGCTTATTTCTGCTCAATGATCATGGCTAATAGACCATTAGTTGGCAATGCATAAATAATTTAGGCGTTTTTACCACGCGAAATTTAGCTGGTCCATGGTGCATGTGTGCTGTTTGCTTTGACACCTACCCTTGTGGGACGAAATTGAAATGCATGGATTAAAATAACAGGAAAGAACCCATTGCATTAGGCTTTGTATTTGCTTCCTGCGGCGAAGTTGTGGCCAAAAGGCATGGGCGTTGACCTTACAATTTGCGTTTTATTCTTGATCCGACTTGACTAAACCTATGTATGGATTCGCTAATAGCATCTTAGAAAATTTGGCTGAAGCAAATATTTTGCAGTCACACTAGTCACACTTTCTTCTGTTAGATATTAAGCCTTCACCTCATGTTTTCCAGGGTGGGACAAAATTCTTTTGCTACCAAATTTGAAGGAGTTAAATGCCCTCCTTATTTTGTCTCACTGATACACTGTGCAAATCATTTGGAAGGTCCTGGAGCTAAAAGATTTCATCTTACCTACCAATGCGTAATTAGGGTAGCGAGTGCTGGAAACCGCTGCTTTCATATCCCGGATGTTAACTTCCTCATTGAAACTCTGCGGCAATAACCCCATTCATTTGATAACCAGCGTCACGCTATCTTTGCTCATCATGATAGACAAGTTTTCTCCACAAGTATTTGCATACCTTTTCTTCCAAATTAATTGGGAGGACGGATCACTGATACCTGCCAGACAACTTTTGATATAGTTCCGGTGCATAATAGCCGTCTCTTCATGTCAAGTTCTTAGTCCTCTAGTCTGAATTAATACTGCTTTACTGATTACGTGCGGAAGCTTAAACAGTGTAATTAGTTGTAAGAAGATAAAATATGCCCACACACAAAATCATCTACATTCCTTGCCAGTCATTGTGAAAATCCTCCTCAGAACAATTACCTTAACAGTGCACTCTACTGTTTCACCTGCGATAGTCGTTGTTGCTCTGTTTCAATCATTCCACTTACTGCTTTAAAAGGTTTCTGAGGCTCCTATTTAATGTCTGACATAGCAAAGAGTTTAAATTATCAATTCAGCTGCCTTACTAACGAACTAGAACGAGGAAATAGTAATCATTGCAAGATCATTACCATTTAATGTGGTGCAAATGAGTGAAATAGCGATCTGTAGAAAGGTCCTTCCTCCATATAATGAATACTTCTACGTGGATAGCTGATCGGACACGCACTGCAGCCAATAAAGCTCGATTTTTAAGATCCTTTCTCCTGGTTGCCCTGGTGGTGATCACTATAAGGCTCATTCTCATCCAGATGAACAGCCTTAAACTATTGCTCATTGCTGCATGCTTTGACGAATGTTCTTTCCCTCCAATACGGTTTGCTCTGAGTACGTGAACACCAAAAGCTATGCGCAACCCATTTAACTTTGTGGAATGCAGTCGATTTTGTTAGAATTGTCGTTTCTTCTGCACCGCCATGTAAACCAAATTTAATGGCACCTAGTTCTGTCTTTCTGAAGGTCAGAACTGGCTTTTCTGCGAAACACAAAGCGCACCATTTGTCGGCTCTCTGTAAATTTGTAAAAGTAAGATAGCATCAAAGATGTTGAATGGCTGGTTAGAGCTTTACAAACTTTAGGAGGGCAGCGGCGCACTTGATATTAAATAAGAGATCTCTGCACGTCACAAGTTGTGCACGCAGGGGTGCTTTTATTGCTAGCAGCAGACCGATCAAGGTGGCTGCATTCTTCGTTTTGGGGCCATGGCAATAGAATACAGCGGTTGGACTTTTCACTTTGATTGCAAACGAAAAAACGTTATACTAGACATCAAAGAAAGTGCCTGGTTAATCTGAGTTTCAAAGGTACAAAAGAATAAGCTGTAAATTAATTTACTTCGCTAAAACAATGTACTTGATGATTCGATCCCACGATCAAAGATGGAGGTTTGTTCAAGGAATCAGTCAATTATTTGCAACTTGAAATCGACGTCCGACGAAATGGGAGTGTACAGATTCGTGGTCAGATAAATGATTCACGCTTCATCCACCAGATTTCGGCTAGGGAGCGCCGTGCTGATTTGCCCAGCTTACCCTCTAGATATCAGGCACATAAGTGCTGCACCAGCGATGTTGGTGAGTTGAAGATTGGGGCGCATTTTAAGAGTCGTCAGGCAGTGTGTTTGAGAAGGTGAGGACAAATTTAATTTAATCTCCTTGTCTTACAGTGTTTTAGGCACGATTGTTCCTAATGCTTTTTATTTCCACCCAGCCCACGCAAAGTTAACTTATTTGTGCATCCACTAGCCCCACTCCCTTCAATTCGGTCCAATTACCTGCAGCAAACATCAATCAGTGGTTTTTGAGAGACCGCTAACTGAGATTGTCCAAGAATGACAGTATAGCGATGAAACGGCAAAGGGGCAACGTGGACAAATCCTGTCTTGGTGAGCTTTCTACTTTGCACTGCTCATTCGCAAGTCATCCACCTGCTTATGATAAGAAGTGAAAGCGATTTATGTAGTTCTCATGTTTAAAATGTTAAAGGTTTCAGTCAGATGCTTAGTTTAAGCGTTAGGACTTCAAAAATGAACTCGAAAATGCAACGAAAGTACCCCTATTCATACAGTACAACCGAGCTCACTCCGAATTAATCACAAGATTGCGTACTTAGCCATAGACTTGAGCACCAATGAGTGTAGTATCTAGTAGACTAATGCCGCTTGTGGCAACGGATTTAAAGAACAGCACTGTATAGTGGTCGAATTAGATCCTGATTTAAGCGACGTAGAGCTAGCACTTCTTAACTAAAGGGTAGCATCATTTGTAACAACCAAATCTTGTTTAAACTAGGCATTCGTGTGACCGGATGTATTAGCAGAATCGTGTTAAGGTTAGCTAGATATTCTGGGTTTTTCACAGTGAAAATGATCAAGAAGATGCTAGAGTTAACTTTGTTTCAACAAGACAGCATTACAGGTAGTCGCTTGAAATGGTACAAGAATACCTCGGTTAAAAGGAAAAGCAGAATTTAAGAAAAGAAGGTAAATTGGGAATTCGACAGGGTAAAGGGAAGTCCCATGATGCGTATTAAAAATGTACTAGTAGAAATGCGTCCATCGGCAGTTCTTATATCCCATGAATAAAAATCATAACTTTATTTCGAATTGATTAGTAGAATGCAAATATATTTGCGCTTGTGACGCGCAAACTAAAGCCACTTTGGTAAATGCAGAAAATATCAGATGCGATGAAATGTTACGCAGAGAGTAGCCCATAGGAAAGGACGTAATTACCGCTTGCAGTGGTACACGGAAGCAAAAAAAGTTTTAGTGAATGGTGCAAACCAAAAACACCCGAGGAATAAAAAACGTTAAATTTAAGAGGGATGATTCTCCAACTTATGATCTTGCCACATATAAGTCGCCAATGTCTACGTCGGTCAAAAGAATATCGAATCCGTTGTGCTCATGGTCGCGTATTTTGGGTTGGTCATCACATCGCTACTCACTGAGCCTTATGAAGGTCAACCTCTGTAAGGTTAGTGGCGGGATAAATTACCTACTGCCGAGAGGGCATTTGATGCCAATGGGTTATTTTCTTTTAACGTAAGTACAAATGGAAAAGGGACGAGCCAAATTTAGTGGTTTGGCATAGTTAGATGTCAGTTTGTGCTCTGCGAGCTTTACGTTGGCAGGGCCAATCACCATCCATAAAATTGTTTGCCTGATTTCTAATTATCTCTTGCGTATAAGGGGAAAATATTGTGCTCGGCATCACCTGAAATAGTCGGACTAGGAGAGCATTGTTGGAGATCGGCAAGCACGAGTGCAGAAATAAGGATGCGGCGAGTACGAGCATCACGCGGAACGGTTGGAGACAAGGCGACTCCTCAGCACGCAAATCAGTTTGAAAGGAAGCAGGGACAGACACAGAGATGGAGTGTGGAAGTTGGCCGTGCTCGTATCCGTGGAAGTGGGCACCATGGGGTGAGGCTGTGAAGGGCTCACAATATGGTCAGAAGTTGGCATTGCGGTCTGTGCAGAAGCCGCAATGTTGGACGCCGTGTGCGTTGCCGTGTGAGCAGAAGCCGCAATGTTGGACGCCATGTGTGTGGTCGTATGAGGTGGTGCCACAATGTGCACAGCCGTGCGGATGGTCGCAGCAATGTTGGTAAACAGCAACGGCGATCGGGGTTGTGCTCACACTGACGCTTGCGAAGAAGCCGCTTGATGCCATGGAGGTGGAGGAGCTAGCGCATGCTGTCATTCCTGAGTATAGCCTGCAACTGCCGTATAAATCAATAAACACCTTCACCTTTACCCACACAAGTCTCCTTGTTGATTTTTCTCTTGTTAAGCATAGAGAATGCATTAGCAAATCATAGCTGCTATATTGTTTTCGCCGTTTATTGGGCTCGAAGGCTTTGGAGATCCGGGCATTACGCATTAAGCCCCTTTGTCATTTCTGTTCAGCTGACTTCAAAACACTCTATTCATATGCTAGGAAACATTGTTCGTCTGCATACAGAGTAAATTGCGTAGGGTAACAGCATGCATGACGCTCTGGACTGTTTGGTTTGCAGTAGAACAGACTAGCACTAAATGACTCGCGGCTTGTGCTTCCGCGCATGGCATAGCCTTTACACCTTGCACCTAGGTTCCTAATCCTGTACGCTGGTTGGACTGTAGAACACATTCATGGTACTAAGGTGCATTCGCAACAGAGAAATAGGTAATTGTCAAACCTCGTGTTATCATTGTACGCAATCGGTACCGTTTTATTCCATTTTTCAAAGGTCGAACGGCTTCTAATCTAAAACCTTTTCACTGAGCTATAAACGTGAATCACTGTATCGTCCTTTGAATAAAAGAGCGAGTGTTCGATACTAGTAAAGCAGAGTGGGAAGTTCCTAATTTTTATGTCTCAAGAGGGTGCTGGACATCTAACTTTATAGAATAGTCATAAGAATTCCACCTTTTATGCCTTGCTTCGTAGGAACTGCAGTAAAAGTAGGCATTCTGCCTTAATCACACCCTCGATTCACCCAACTCTAAGACGATGTTTTACAATTGATGCAGATGAAAGCTCTTGGAATTTTCCACTCAATCTTATCAAGTGAAATCGGAAGATAAATTCAGCTTACACCATAAAATTGGTTTCTATTATCAAACGCACCCCACTGCCGCGTAAACTTTAGTGACGCTGATCGGCCGGTATCATGCTGATGCATCGCTACACTGATTATGGTGTTCTAGGTGTAACAGTGTGCCATCAATTGATTCACAACTTTTATAAGCAACTAGTTTGTGAGATTCATTGTGCTTGTATAAGGCGCATTTACGCAAGATTTTCGACATACAGGCATTAGCACTACACTGGAAAATCCAAGCTCCTTTCAGGGCATGAAAGCCAATCAGAAGGATGTAGATACCAACCCTCTCACACCACTACCAGTCCCGTTGCATCCTCCCTTCAAGAAGGACACGTGCCATTAAGAGGAGACACATGAATTTTTTCCATCTCGCGTCGCTTCTGTAGCAGATATCAGGTGGAACAATTACATGACTAAGGAGAGTGTGTGACCATGCTTTACTACCCTATATTTGGCATCAGTGCAAACTCTTTGGCATTTTCGGGTGGCAACGAGCTAAATAACTAAGCTATATTTACTTGCTCCTCCTCAAATCTTGAAGAAAACCCCTTCTGCACATAAAGCTACCATGCTTTAGCTTTAGTTGCACACCTGCACATTGCTCCTACAGCTGGTGCAGGAGTAAGGGCGCGCTCGCCCACGCACATTATGCAACTTCTGTTATAAGAAACGTCTGTCCGTGCATACGCGTACGCCAAAAAATGTATTATGATTCATGGTAGGTCATAGCATAGTTAGGGCGGCAGAGATAGAAATCGAAGTAGATCTGTTAGGCTGAAAGCACAAGTAGGTTTAGAACAAAGGCTACCTTACAAAAGTAGAGGCTTACATTTGCGCATTCGGCAACACTTTCATCCGCTCATGCAATAGGCCATTGGGTTGAACGTTCCATAGGACCTTAAGTTCGCTAATGCACCCGTTCACCCAAAAAGAATACCTTAGAAGGAAGACTGGTGTAGGCTAAAGTACAGGTGTCTAATCATTTATTAAGCGGCTGCAAGCGATAATCAGGAACAATAGCATTCTTTGCGCATTCGAAGCAAGAGAAAAGTAGGGGAGGGCTTGCGCACAGTCGACCAGCTCCACCTCCATGGCATGCAGAGGCTTCTGCACAAGCGTCGGTGAAAGCTCGACCTCGGTCGGGGTTGCTGTTTACCACCATTGCTGCGGCCATCCCCACGACGACCACCATTGCGGCTTCTGCTCACATGGCCACGCGCACGGTGACCAACATTGTGGCTTCTGCACAGCCCACAATGCCCACTTCTGCCCATACTGTGAGCCCTTCACAAACTCACCCCACGGTGCCCACTTCCACGGATACGAACATGGCCAACTTCCCCACTCCATTTCTTTGGCTGTACCTCTGCTTTCTTTGTAACTGACTTGTGTGCCGAGGTGTGTCCGCTTATATGCTAGTTGCTCCGCGTGACGCTCGTGCTCAGTGTACTCTAAGTTCTAAATTCGCGGCTGCCGATCTCCTGCAGTGCTCTCATGATTCGAGCTCTTCAAGGTGATGTTTTAGGTGATGGCCGGCCTGTGATTTGCATACGACCGACGTCACATAGTGTTTATCACTTAAGCGATAAACTTAGTCAGAAACCGAGAAAGCGTCTTCTGAATCGTGCCTGCCCTTGCCAATGTGCAATCGCAGAGCTCAGAGTGGCATCGAACTGTACTGGACACAGTCATTTGTTTTTTAGTGGGATCTACGTTGGAAGAGAAGGACTCACTAGCACCAAATGCTTTCTCGGCTGCCGTAATTTGGCTCACCACCGACGGTGTGGTGACTTGTTCTTATGCCACGTTATTCAGACAAGCATAAATGGTCAATGCTGTTGGTAAAACTGGAAAAGAATATCAGCGAATAGATGTGGGAACAAATTGCCTACCACGATGCGTACAGGTACAGGAGGACTGTGGACCAAATAAATAAGGTTACTGCCGCAGGAATAGTCATCTATTAGGCAAAATATCAATTGTTGCTCACATTTGCTGACGCAAAACGGAACATATTTGAGGTTGTGGCCACCACTTTAGCGGCAGGAACCTTTAACCGCTTTGTGCAGCGTGCCATTTTGGTACCAAATAAAAAATATATTAAGCCCTTCAACCCTGGCGGTAAAAATCACTGCATCTTGGAAGGCGTCATACGAAGTATTCAGACCCAAGGTTAGCAATGCTACCAAAATGCCTATATCTGCTCCAATTAGGTCGGATCGAGAGAAGGAAAGCAAACTTTGATGTCAACATGTATCCGTTTCTGTCGCATCCTTGTCGCAGGAAAAAATTACTACCTGAAACGCAACACTTTTAATTTATTATCTGGTTTTATACATTTTCAAATGTGTTACACAAAAGTACGTGGAATGAACAGGTCCCACACATGCAAGAAAGAATGGTCTAGGGCAGATTACATCGACTATAAACTGCCCCACCTCGGTTACTTTGCATCATTGATGCAGTGAGCGAGGGCTATTTGAATTTGCGGAGGTGGAAAGTTTTTAATGGGTTTGCACTGTAGACCAATATTCTATTTGCCTTGATCAAGAACTAGCACTGGCTATTGCTTTGGTCCAAAAGACTTAGCAAAATTAGCAGCTTTACAGAGCAGTGGAAAAGTAGTCTTTGATGATTTCACAGAAGAGTCACAGTGTTTGCCGCTGCGAGAAGATGTAGAGTGGTCCTCACAATCAAATTGAAAAATGCATGTACGATTCCCTGCGCTAACAATGGAATGACATTTACATTTACTATGGTCTATTATTCTATGCTGCCTTGGGTGAACTAAGGAATTCAGCAGCAATGGCAATAAGATAGTGCCAAAAATTTCGTCTTCATTAGTGAGGCTTTGTGGCTTAGGTCATTGGCCTGGAGTAGAGGAACATAGTACATCTGGGTTGCATTTAGCCCTTAGGGCAATGTAGCGACGTGTTTTTCTAACAAACGCCTCTGGTTGCAATAAACTCGGCTATTCCACCAAGTTTTGGCGATTAGATTCTCCTTCTGTGCGCCATAGGATGCCTTCCTGCGCTTACTCCCGTGTTGCTACTTCACATTCATCGCCCTTCCGTCAGTTTGTGAGTACAGTTCAGACCCACTACTTTGACCATAATGACTTCTTTCGCATCATGTCACAGTTCAAGGTGTTTTAAGATGGAATAATAATTGTAATTTAGGAAAAGTTGTAGCATTTTTAGCATATTTTGGAAACTACATTTCAAAATGATATTCAACCAGGCAGACCAGCCTGCATATTACCACAAAATCCTTCGAATGTTGCAGTTTAGGCTGTTGGGATGCAAGCAAGATTGTAAAGAGAAAAAAGGGAACGATCGCTGCAAGGTTGCGAGGCGTTTGTTCTTTCAGTTTTGGATGCAGATGAGGTCTGCAGCAAATGTGGAAATAGAGATAGGACGATCAATAAATTGTGCTCACACTCGGGTGCTGCAAACATTGCGCAATGAGAACAGTAGTGTAACGGGATCTTAGCGGCCGTGAGGGAAAATCGCATTAGCCATCGCCAAGACCGCTACAAACATTTCTAACTTCTTCACTTTAAATCTATTGCATTTTTTCAATGAAGTTGAGTGAGTGAAGAGAAAGAATTACATCTCTCTTAATTACTAATCGAAGATGGCTTGTTCGTCAATCTGTTTTTTCTGCCACCTGATAAACAGTTCTACTACCAGATTTGCAAACGTGCAAAGTGCTTTCTATTTCTTGTGTGATTGTTTGCCGCACAATTGTTGAAGACTAGGTGCACTAGGTGGCAATATTTTGAATCGTGTCAATTTCTAGACGAAGTAAGTGTCACCAGATTTTTGGGATGGTAAGTTTAGATGTAAAATGAATCGTATTTAGGCATGATATCTGCGAGTTGCTTGTCTCTGGCTAATTTAGATGATAAAAATTTTGTGAGTGCCATGATCTTGAACAGAGAATCATACCCATGCAGCAATGTCAAATCGGCCGTACATATGGTTATTGCGTGGTGCAGCTGAAAGGAAATCTAAATTGTTTTTGGACTGTTCATTATATTGCTAAGCAGCAAGTACTATTAGAACCTGTCACCACACCGTCGGTGGTGAGCCAAATTACGGCAGCCGAGAAAGCATTTGGTGCTAGTGAGTCCTTCTCTTCCAACGTAGATCCCACTAAAAAACAAATGACTGTGTCCAGTACAGTTCGATGCCACTCTGAGCTCTGCGATTGCACATTGGCAAGGGCAGGCACGATTCAGAAGACGCTTTCTCGGTTTCTGACTAAGTTTATCGCTTAAGTGATAAACACTATGTGACGTCGGTCGTATGCAAGTCACAGGCCGGCCATCACCTAAAACATCACCTTGAAGAGCTCGAATCATGAGAGCACTGCAGGAGATCGGCAGCCGCGAATTTAGAACTTAGAGTACACTGAGCACGAGCGTCACGCGGAGCAACTAGCATATAAGCGGACACACCTCGGCACACAAGTCAGTTACAAAGAAAGCAGAGGTACAGCCAAAGAAATGGAGTGGGGAAGTTGGCCATGTTCGTATCCGTGGAAGTGGGCACCGTGGGGTGAGTTTGTGAAGGGCTCACAGTATGGGCAGAAGTGGGCATTGTGGGCTGTGCAGAAGCCACAATGTTGGTCACCGTGCGCGTGGCCATGTGAGCAGAAGCCGCAATGGTGGTCGTCGTGGGGATGGCCGCAGCAATGGTGGTAAACAGCAACCCCGACCGAGGTCGAGCTTTCACCGACGCTTGTGCAGAAGCCTCTGCATGCCATGGAGGTGGAGCTGGTCGACTGTGCGCAAGCCCTCCCCTACTTTTCTCTTGCTTCGAATGCGCAAAGAATGCTATTGTTCCTGATTATCGCTTGCAGCCGCTTAATAAATGATTAGACACCTGTACTTTAGCCTACACCAGTCTTCCTTCTAAGGTATTCTTTTTGGGTGAACGGGGTGCATTAGCGAACTTAAGGTCCTATGGAGCCTTTGATAAAGGCTTCACTTCATAAACGGGTAAAATTGCTGCCAAGTGCAAAACGATATCTAACTCATGACTATGCATCTCATCGCACATATGACCCATTTTCTCCCTTTTATTCAACACTTTTCGATCCTACTTGTAAACGTCTCGTGATATTTGGTGGCGCAGATTGCCTGATTACGTCATCTTCTTTTTATAGCAAGCCACATTCATAAGAATTTGGCTTTAGTCTGACAGAAATTTTGATGTTTTCAACGCTGACTACTGTCTACTTCATTTAGGAAGGCTTACCGCCACAACTTTGCCGTTGATGTCGCCTTGGCGAATACTCTGCAATGAAGCGGTAAAAATGACCCCCCTCCACTTTGCCTTTTTCCTTTGCGCTCCCATTAGCTCCACTTTAATATCCTGCTTTCACATGGATGCCTCACATGCGGCCGGTAACAGTTGTGCTTCTTCGTCACATTTTTTGCATGCGTTTGTGGCAGCTAGGCAGTTGGCAAAATTTACTGATCCTTGCAGGAGAGCTAACGAATTTTGTTCGTTAATGCAGGTGTGGCGGGCAGACGGGACAATGACTGCCCTATACCGCGTTGGTCCAAAGATAAATATGTGCGATATTTACTAAAAGAAAATTAGAGAGGCGTGCCACGTTCTTCGTGAGTCGATTTTACTGCGGCATTTAAGTACTGCCCAGATCAAACGTAACATTGTCCATCTAATCGTTTCGAACGCGGATAGCAGTGATTTGTAAAAGTAATGAAATTTTAAAGTGCGTGTGCTTTGATCTACCTTGGCAGTGCCGTCTTTGTGGCTTCATATTTCTGTTCCTATTGATCACGATCACTGTTCTTTTTATTTCTACTTCAGCGAACTGCTATCTTTTAAACAGCGGACATGAAACTGCATAAAAAACACGTGCGCTCGTGAAATCGCGTGAATTTCGTGAGTTCGTTGCGGTCAAGTTCCGCACATCTAAATGTTTTATGACAAAATCCCGTAAAAGTGATTTATGATGTTAACCCGTGGCTAATCAGACATACTATTATTATTTCCTTTGCAAGCCAAAACTAACTTTCATCTCAAAATCACACCACTTTTACTTGGTGTTTTCAAGTGCGAACTTAATCAAATGAGAATTATTGGATTTGTATTGATCTTTCGCTGCAACAACTAGATGGCGCATCGAAATTAAGCATCTGGGAGAGTTTGCTTCCATGACATCTACCTCAGTGACACGTCATGATGAACGTTGCATGAGGCTTACTAGACCCTTCACGTAGAGGTGGGCAGAGTATCCGCATCCTGGATGTATGTGCGTTGATCAATTTAAGATAAGACATTAGGGCCCGTTAAGGATGTTTTAATGATTCCATAGCATTCATCATGCCCAAAGTGAAAGTGAACGAGCACCATGCCATTTTATTTGCTTCTGACTTGGCTTCGAAAGCAGTCTCGTCTGTGGCATTAGGTACTCACCTTGTGTATTCTCATTCGGCTTCTCTACGGTGTTAATCAAGGACTTGATGGAGCGATGATCTTAGTGCACATGACACCTTTCCTATAAAAACTGTAAGCGCCTCGGTGTATGGGGTAGCAAAAGAGGCAAAATTCCAAAAAGTGCAACCACAATATTTATATTACGAATTTAGCATGACTAAATGGAATGAGCGGAGGACGTCGCATTTAGCATGTAAGCATTTTCCATTTTATACCACTGACAGCCCTCAACGTGGAGTAGCTTCCGATCAACAATTTCAGCTCTTTGTGACCGAGAAATTTGGTAAAGGGATCGAAAGATTTACTCACATCGGTAGTTTGTTCTTTGTCAGGTGGTAAAGTAGGATTTGATTCTTTAGGCATGACTGTGTTCGGAGCACATTCGCATAACTCTTGTTTGCCTGAAATCTTGCATGACATGGGAGTCCGCATCTAATGGCTCCTGCGGAAAAAATCACACCCTTGATTAGCAATCTAGACACTTTAAACCAAATTATGTCATTTTTCGCGAGGAGCTCTTTTATTTGATTAAGGCTCTACGACGTGGAGACATTTGTAGCTGCGAATGTGCAATCGGGCTTATTATTAATTTATGTTTGCATCGAAGTGAGTAGGCACTGAATCATGTAAACCATTAAGCAAGATTTGCTTCATAAACCACAAATTGCTGTATTTGGACACATTTCGTATCAAGTGAATCTTTACCTACTTCCATCAACAGTGACTGCTTCAATGTCAAGCACCGCTTTGGAACCACAAATGAACAATAATTAGTAATCAAAAGGTTGGAATATGCTTTAAGCAAATCTTATATTAAAAGCATGGTGTTAACTGCTTGTGAGCACGATTTATAGGTTTGATGTTTTCCCATCTCCAAAGAGATTGGACGGATAATGTGTTGATTGTTTGTAGCCAACGGACTCAGGCTGTATTCTGGAAGACTCCAGGCCATGAAAGGATACCCTGTGCATCGCAGTTCATTAGATCTTAAATATTGTGGGATTAACTCCGCTTAAGTTATCGTTACGGCAGAGAAATTTTATGCTACCAGCATCACCAGTCGTGTGTAGATGACTGCTTCGTTTACAAGCATGCTGCTGAGCTTTGCTTAGGCCAAGACTACCACTGCTACCCATGACCTTTCAGTTGTTGGTGATATTCCGTAAGATTCCTGGACGGTAACGTTAGTAATAAACGGGTTGAAGTGAACAACAATGGTTTGAAATGCAGTAGTCCCTAGGTAAATCGCGAAGCAGCCACTGTGAGATGGACAGTTCGTGTGGAAGGCTTTATTGCTTTAACAGCAAGTGGGTATATTCTGGCCAAATAACTGCATTGCTGAATAGGCGCATGCTTAGGGAACTTGTGTTAAAAGGAGAAACTACCGATCGTCGTTAGCTTCCTAGCGCTGGCTGAAGCAATTGAAAACATGCTGCATTAATTTGGCGAATTCTGCATGCTTAGGGAGCACAATAGTCAAATCGAAAAAAGACGTTTTGAGAAAAGAACGCAGTGCAAGCTGCATAATTTTGAAAATGGTGAGCGAAATGCAAGTCGACAATGTTGTGGAACAGATATGTTTCCGAGAAAAAGAGATATAGTTTCATTTTGCTGGAAAGTACATTTGCTAATGATTGAAAGCAGCAATTCTCATAATTAGTTCACAGGAAAGGATTTAGCATTTTCTTAAATTCTGGTAAATAAGCAAAATAAGGAATCATCACCCTTCTGTGCTCCCACTTGTATACTTGACCAACCCATACTGCTATCGTACAGCTCTGCCACTGGCTACTTGGTGAGAACGAACATTCGAAATGCGGATGCTAATCGCTTTTGTTGTACATCTATGTATAACTAAATCAAATGCAGCTGTTTTTAACAGTTAAACGAAAGCAAAAGCAAGCAAAAATGTGTTCAGTGTCATTTTGCTTCAGTAATATATGCTTAACAAAAATTTGCATGAAAGGGTTTGCCGAAGCAATGGCTGTTAGTTACTTACATTGATAAATGGACAAAAATTGGTTGGTTGCATGTCGCTAACACCAGACAGCATGATCACCAGATTTGTTTGGGGATACTGCCTGTAGATTGGTGGACTCATTTCGACTTCCATATGGCATTATCACTAGGGGGTTTGTGTGAATTTTGGCATGCTTATCACAGTGGCCTGCTGTTGCATAAATCTTGTAGACTCGTGCAAAGAGGCACTTTGGTTTATCAGTACAATGCTTCTTGGTTTTATCCTGACTTACGCATCGGCAACCACATCAATGGAGACTTTTCGACAGATTGATTATTTATGGATATGTCTTTTGTAAAGCGTTGTTCGCTGGATTAATGAATACCTGATAGGGTTCACTCCAACATTTCATCCATTGCCATCGCTCACGGCGCATCCTAGTGGCACGGCATGTTGCAAGGCGAACGCGCCACCCACTGGGACTGAAGCGATCAAGTAGGTGGGATAGACCTAGATTAGCCACCAAACTATGCACTTCGTTTATGTGTGTGAGGTTATGAAGGATAGGTTGCGGACAGAGATGGGGTCGGAATTCACCTACTTGATGTGGCATAAATGAAAGGTGGGGGACAAAACTTCCTGCTACATAGCAATAAAGCGACCTCCTTTGCAACGCATTTGTGGCGGTGCACATATCGAGATGGCTTTGTACCTTATCCCCTTCCAATCTATTTAAGTGCGTGGAAGACGTTTCGTGACCAGCGGAATTATTGGTTGTGGCAGTGTCTGTTATCGCATGGATGTGCGTGATTGCGCTTGCATTGGCGTTTGTTAGAATGCTACTGTATGCATCGCTCTAGCAAGTGCACGGACAACTGTATTTCGCACTGCGATTTGGATTGAGGAAAAGCTAGGAGAAGGTGAAGATGGTATGGGTCAGTGAGAGTAAGAGAAGGGAAAAGGAAGAAAAGAACGCACAATGTGTGTCAATCCTTCATAATATGAACTATGTACTGCAATGCTGCACCTTGCACCTCTTTCACCATAGCTCGGCTCTAGGCTCTTCCACAACATGACAACCGTCACCACCGACAGCTCACCCACCAGCTCGTATCATAATGCTACAAGATGTTTAGGGCTCAAATAGGCGTACACGCATGTGGTGGCAGTGCACATGATCACGTTTTGGCAACTACGTTTTAGGGACTGTCTAGTGACTTCGAATCCGCCAAATGTTACCTTTAGTCGTCCGTTTAGCAGAGATTTTGGGGCCCCATACTACATCTCTCAGAGCACCCATTTTTGAGTGCTCGCAACAGGTAAAAGATTCCCCTAAGTCTATGAGATCTGTACAAAATTTCATTTCTTTGGGCACTGAAGGAAAGCTGGTGCACCTATTGCTCTACTTTCTAATGAGTTCAATTACACAGTCACACAAATGAGGCCGCAGTAGTTCATAGAGACGATAATCTGACGGAGTTACTGTTGAGTTTTGTGAGATCTTTAAGGGAACAGGACAGCCAATTGCTTCCATGTCATCTAATTGAACTTAGGATGTTGGCACTACTCATCCGGAGGGCGACGAAGACCTCTATTGATTGCTGAGTTCTTTGCTATGCACAGCTTGGCAATTTCTTCCATTAAGGGAAAAGTCTACTGAAGGCAAAGATGTTCACCCGATACAAGAAGCTGCGATGAGTGCGTTTTATGGAATAGGGTGATTGTCCAAAATGAAGGGTCAACATCTGACGATTCGAGGGGTCTAAATGATTGCAAAGTGAAATACTGTTGTGTCCGACAAAGCGAATTGAAACCAAAAGGACAAGATAATTGTCAAGACATAATTTTAAGGCCTAATGTGGATGTGCGTTGCAAAAAATGGGGCTGGCAAGGCATAGTCACCACAGTTGGGGGTGTGGATGAGTGTAAAGGAAATTGCACCACTGAGAACACACTGGATAAACTCTGGGCGAAAAAGGTTTTGTGGTGACGACATGCTTGCAATATTCATATAAGTGAGCGGGAATACTTCTGGTAGTACCTGTCAGGACCAGAGCAGAAAGCGCAAAATTAACTTGTAAGTAGAAGATATCCACTTTGGTAAAGAGGGGATGAGAGTTGCGTAGGATTCTAGGACAGAGACTACGGCGCAATCATCCGGTGAGCGCGGAAAAATCCTGGACCCGTCATCAACCTCAGATGGTGTTAAAACGCAGAAAAGCGGTCGTCTCGTACCGGAGTATATTGGGATCAGTAGGCGCGTGGGGATAAATATTGTCCCACTTACTCTGTTTCGTCAGCATGTTCGTTTATACGATTCTTAAATGAAAAGAAGTGACAAGCTCGAAAATTCACATTAATGTGTTGCTCAACTACTACACCCTGCGCATTTGGAAGCATTTTCACCCACTTATGTAGTAGAGCCTTTGGTTGAAGGTTCCAGAAGACCTCGAATTCGCTAATGCATCCCGTATACCCAAAAGGAAAGCCTCAAAAGGAAGGCTGATGTAGGTTGAAGTACAGATGTCTAATTATTTATTAGGTGGTTGCAAGCAATGATCAGGAATAATAGCACACATTGCGTATTTAAAGCAAGAGAGAAGTAGAGGAGGGCTTGCACACCGTCAACTAGCTCCACCTCCATTGCATGCGGAGGCTTCTGCACAGGCGTCGGTGTAAGCACGACCTCGGTCATGGTTGCTGTTTACCACCATTGCTGCGGCCATCCCCACGGCGACCACCATTGCGGCTTCTGCTCACACGGCCACGCGCACGGTGACCAGCATTGTGGCTTCTGCACAGCCCACAATGCCCACTTCTGCCCATACTGTGAGCCCTTCGCAAACTCACCCCACGGTGCCCACTTCCACGGATACGAACATGGCCAACTTCCCCACTCCATTTCGTCGGCTCTACCTCTGCTATCTTTGAAACTGATCTGTATGCCGACGTGTGTCTGCTTATATACTAGTTGCTTTGTCTCTACTTGCTCTACGTGACGCTCGTGCTCAGCGTACCTTTAGTCCTAAACTCGTGCTCTCGTGATTCGAATTCTTCCAAGTGGTGTTATGGGTGATGCCTGGCTCGTGAATTGCATGCGGCTGACTTTGCACAGTGGTTTCCGCTTAGGCAGTGAAGTTACTTAGAAACTGAGCAGACGTTTTCTGAATAGTGACTGCTTTTGCCAATGCGCAGACAGCAGAGCTCAGACCGTAGTCGAACTCCACTGAACAAAGGCATTTGTTCTTTAGTGAGATCTGCGCTAAAATAGAAGAACACAATATCGTCAATTGACCTCTAGGATGTAGGTAGTTTGTCTCACCACCTACAGTGTTGTGATTGCACCTTATGGTACGCTTTTCAGACAGGTATATTGGTCAATGTTGTTGGTAAGATTTGGAAAGAAGGTATACAAATGAATGTGGAATTAAATTGCACATCACAGTGTGCAAAGTTACTGTTGGGCTGTGAACCAAACAAGTAAGTGTACTGCTGCAAAAATAGTTATGGATAAACTAAAATGGCAGGGTCCCTAACATTTGCTGACGCAAAACGAAGCACATTGGAGGTTGTGAAAAGCAACATATTGGCAGAAGCTTTTGGATGTTTTGTATAGCATGTAATTTTGATGCTAAATAAAAGGACATGAAGTTTCTTCAACTTTGGCCGTATAAAATTCATTACATCTTGGAAGATGTCATATAAAGCACTTAGGCCTAAAGAAAGATTTGCTATTAAGTTGGTTACAAAAGTCTAACTGTATTCAGATTTTGTAAAAATATTATTTGACAAAACTACGCATGTACCTTAACCAGGTCAGACTGAGGGAAGTAAAGCTAATTTTTGGGGTCTGCACACATCCTTCTCAGTTGCATCCTTGACGCAAGAATGATTTGCTATCTAAAACGCAGCAGTATCACTTTTATTACCTGATTTTATACGCTTTTAAGTGTTGCACAAAGGCAAGTATAATAAATGATCACAATGACTAAAACTGTCTCTCAACAGCTGCCTTGCGACACTGAAGCTACGAGCGAGGATTAAGAGGAATTGGAGAGGTGAAAGAGTTCAAATGGTTTTGCACTGCAGACCTATAGTTCATTTGCCATGATCGATGACCAAATCTGGCTATTGCTTTGATCAAAAACTTAGCAAAATTGGCAGATTTGGAGAGCAACGGAACAGTAGTCTAAGATGATTTCACAGAAGAATTAGAGTGTGTACCATTGCGAGAAGATGTGAGGTGGTCCTCAAAACCAAATTGAACAATGTATGTACCATTTTCTGCTTCAACAATGGGGTAGGGTTTGCATTTACTTTGATCAAACATTTTACGCTGCGTCGGGTAAACTGACGAGTTTAGTTGCAATGGTAAGAAGATAAGGTCGGAAATTTGGTCTTTATTAGTGAGGCTTTGTGGTCCGGGTCATTGACCTAAATAGAGAGACAGAGAATATCTAAGTTAACTGTAGGCCCTGAGGCAAAACAACAACAGGTTTTTTTAAAAAACGCCTCCGATCTCAGTAAACCTGGTTATTCCACAAGTTTTGGCGATTGAACTCATCTTCTGTGTGCCATAGGATGCCATGCTGCGCCTAATTCCGTATCGCTGCTCTAATTTCATCCCCATTTTTCAGTACGTAAATGCAGTGCAGACTCACTTCTTTGGCCATAATAACTCCTTTCGCATCATGCTACAGTTCACACTGTTTACAAACGGAGATTAAAAATGCAATTTAGGAGACGTTGTAGCACAATTAGTATGTTTGGAAAACTCAATTTTAGGAAAGTAGTTAGTCAGGCAAACAAGGCTGCATATGACCACAAAAATCTTTTGAATGTTGCAGTTCAGAAAGTTGGGATGTAGGCGAGATGGTAAAGGGAATAAAGGCGAAAGATCACTGCAAGGCAGCGATGCGTTTGTTTCTTCAGCTTTGGATGCAGCCGAGACCTTCACCAAATGCATAAATAAAGAGAAGACAATCAATTAATTATGCTCACGCTTGGGTGCTGTGATTATTGTGCAATGAGATTGCTTTCGAAAAAGGTGCAAATAAATTATGCACAAAAGCGAATTTTGTGCTAGGCAGCTGTGTGATGCGAACTCAGCGATTCCGAAAGGAAATCGCATTAGAAATCGTCAGAACGCCAAAAGCATTTCTAACGCCTTCACTTTGCAACTATTGCATTACTTCAGTTTAATTACGCTAATGCAGAGAAAGGATAACATCTCTCATAATTACTAATTAGGATTAACCTTTCGTCAAACTGCGTAGGTTGTTCCGATACCAGTTCTGCAAACGTGTGAGGTGTTTTATATTTCTAGTGTAGTTGTCTGCTACAACACTGTTGATGCTAAGTGTACTATGTGGCAGCAATTTTAAACATGTCAATTTTTGGACGACGTACGTTCACCATTCAATTGAGGCGGTAAAATTGAATGTGGACTAAATCGAATTTGGGCGTGAAATCAGCGAGTTACATGTATTTTGCTGAGTTAAGCGATAGAAATTTTAAAACCGCAATATAATTTGAACCAAGACTTACACCTGCTGTCTGTGCATTGGCGAAAGCAGTCACGATTGAGAAAATGTTTGCTCAGTTTCTAAGTAACTTCACTGCCTAAGCGGAAACCACTATGCAAAGTCGGTCGCATGCAATTCACGAGCCAGGTACCACCCATAACACCACTTGGAAGGATTCGAATCACGAGAGCACGAGTTTAGGACTAACTTATTCTCACTGACTCCTATTAAGGCTTAAAAACACATATTGCTTAGTCAAGTTTTCAGAGACAGTAGAAGTGATTTTCATTGTATAACCTGCTGGTGAGAGAAGTCTTGACACAGTTGGCCTGCATTCTCATAACAAGTGATTCAGGTCTGTCAGGTCTAACTTATCAGCGCTCTGTCGTTAGTCTTTCCCTTACTTTGGCATTCTACTTCGTAAACATCAGTACAAATAAAAACGCCTTTGGATCAGAATGGTATTACATACAATTGTCAAGTTCTAGTATTATCAGCGGTAATGCTACTACGGCTGTTTCCGATCCATTTGTCCTACCCCGGCTGGTCAATAGGACCAGTGGAGCCTCCAAGCCCAAATGGACTATATTCCTTTTAATGCATACAAAATGCATAATGGAATACCTTACCACTATAACGCAATTAAATAATTGGGTTCCTGAACAACTTCGTCTTCCTTAGATAACGAATCTGTTATAATTAACCAACATGGCGCATTTGATTAAGACGACACATCACAAATCCACTAGGTTTTATAGCATATATTGCAATGGAAAATAAGGTAAAATGCTTACGATACTAATGGAGGTGGCTTAGGTAGAGGCTTATGAAAATTGTCACTGCTAGATAGCCAATAACTCGTTGTCTTCACATCGCCTTCAAATTCAACAAAACCACGATATTCAAAGTGGTAGCCTCCAAGTTCATCCAATATTTCCTTAATCCCTTCACCAACGTAGATTCTGAAGGCTGAAGCAACATTAATATGGGGATACTGAAGGAAAACCATGCTAACCGGCTCCGGGCGACTCCATTTTGAGTGCCCGATTAACGGTATCGCCAAAAAATAATAACGAGGCATAGTAAGCCCAACGACACCAGCAACATAGGGACCTAAAAGAAACCAAAATAACTTTTATCACGATATTGGCTCCCATTATAGAAGCAGGAGCGGTTGCTTCGTTCAGACTACTAGATCAGCAGACATCTTGTGCGCTAAATGCACAAGAATTTAACATCATTAGAAATGAGCGCGCATCAACAGTTTTTGTGGTTTGATTGTCACGAATCAAAATCGAGCGCAAACTTTGAGTTCAGAAAAGAAGACTGATGGTTTCGCACAGCAGATGCTCTCTCTCTATCAGCTCTATCAACCGTATTCTTTTCATAACGTGCCCGCAAGCAATGGTTACCATCCATTTTGGATTATTACCTGACTCAAAATTGATGCAGCAGACAGCTGGCGTTGAGTAGCAAGTAGTCATTTAAAGCATCTGAAAATAGATCCGTTCGATATCAAAAGGCAATTTTAAACAACTTTGCTTCCCCTTGGTGTTTTTAGCGTCATATTTAATCACCACCTCTTGAATAATAGGTGGACATGTGTTAAATTTTGACAAAATTATTAAAGCTAATCTTCAGTCAACAAACAGTCAGAAGTTTGCAAAGGGAGCATGCAAGGCCATGAATAACAAGGAAAGTGAGGACGTCTATTGCGCTACTCACCCATGAGTTGCTCCACCACATAATAGACAATAAAAATGCGTGTTACGCGGCTGCGCTGCTTGACGACCAGCAGAGGAAATCAGGTTCAGTATGTGAGAGTGGGTGGATGTTGCACTAGTGTTGATATGGATCCGTAATACAGCACGAATCACCAAAGCCATTCAGAATATTGCTGTGCTTGGAAAGAGTTCAACTTATTCCTACCTATTCTACTTTAAACTTGTAAAGTTGCACTTAGCATAATCTGTTTATAAGAGCCACTGTTGACATTTTCTTTGTACAAACCGCCAACGAGAGAATTATTTGCAAGTCTGTCACTTGTAACTTAATAACCCCCTTTCACTAGTCTTTCTGTCACTTCAGTATTTAACCTCATTCACATTGGTGCAAACAAGGACGCCTTGTGATTGCAACCAGACTGCATGCAACTCTTACGTTTAATTATAATCAAATGCTGTTCTGCTACTGGCAGTTTGGGTCTATTCATTCTATCCCTGGCAGATCGATGGGGTCTGCAAGGGCTGCACGTCGGAAGGGAACAATTTTAACTAGTGTCCATAAAATGCTTGAAGTAAAACTTTACTGATTTAACACATGTAAGTAAGTGGAGTTCTGAATTCCCTCATCCTTACAAGCAACAGTTCTTGCATGACTAGACAGTGCGGCACGAATTTCCCAAAATTCAAAGCAAAAGCATCCCAACGAGAAACCAACCGGGAAATACGTACGGTATTAACAAAGGTGGTTTGGGTAAAGGCTTGTGGAAATTGTCACTGCCACAGAGCCAATAACTTGTCGTTGTCATGCCTCCATCGGAGTTAATTAATCCATGATGCTTAGCAATGGCAGCAGCCGATTTTGTCTAATAGTGTCTTTGTTTCCTCTCTAATGTGCATTCTAAGGGCTGAAGTAATGTTATCATGAGTTGGGGCCATGGTAAAGGGAAGTAGAACAGGTTGAGTCTCACAAACCGACTCCGGATGACTCCATTTTAAGTGCTCGATTTTCGGCATTGTCGAAAAGACAAAAACGAGGCGTAGAAAGTCCCATAACATCAGTAACACAAGGTCCTAGAAGCAAGTAAACCAGGAACTCCCACAATGAAAACCATAATCCACGTCCGTTATTATCATCCGCATGCAATTCGTTAATTCCCGCTAAGACTTTATGCATGCATTATGTGTAGTTCACTAGCCTTTAACCTGTTATCGGACTCTCACACCCACCTCCCTACTCAATAAAACATAATGCTATTCAATAAAATTTATGCCACCTATTTCCGAAAGATTTACCCAAATTTCAGATGTACGAAAATAAATCCATCTTTTTTGCGTGTGCCATGTATTGCAAACCTTTAAAAAGAATGGAATGAAAACGTCTGAAGCATATGCATTCATTGGATTAGAAACAAAATGATACGCAGTTGATGGAGGAATGAGGATTCACATTGAAGATTAGTCATTCAAATCCACATGTACACGTCCAGACCACAGATTTTGCTACTGAAATGACATTAGCGAGTTTAGTTTCAGACCATTAATCTGCTCGCCATCTATGGGTGTGAAAACATGCACAGGTCACGATACCGATACTTCCCAATGGATGTCCCTTATTTTCTGGAGTGCAGGCACGTTTGTTTACAGGAGGTTGTGCATTTACAACGGCGAGCACATATTACCTACTTCTTAGGCTGCAGTCGTAAAGTAAACACTTAAGAACTAATTACCCAATTTTGTCCAAACGAATGCATTATTTTGCTGCTGCTGTTTTCTATGGTGTTATGGGAAGTACTCTGAGAGTATTTGCGCCAGTTACATCTGTCTAAGTGTTTTCAAAAGCTGTTAACAAGTTTTTTATGCCAGCAAGTTAACGAGTAGAGTTCTTTATTTGTATACGCAGATGATGAAGCCAGTGAGCATTGCTTCGACTTTCCTGTTCTCGCCAATTTCGTCCCATAACTACACACTACACACGTAGCCAATTATTTCTTCAGAAGTTGGGCAACATGTTTGTTCTCAGCTAAAATTATATCGCGAAAGCCATGTCTCATATTCTTCAGTCAGTTCATGGCCCGATAACATTAATCGTTATGTTCTTCGCCCATGCACGGCAAGTGGCAGTAAGCAGTATCTCTGTGGCAAAAAATTCAATAAAATCATATGGCTTCAAAGATATTTATCGACATTTCGAAGTGTTCAGAGTTACCAGCAGTCACAGATGATGAATGAGTTGCAATGGCTGCGTTTGTCACTGTTATTGTGCATATCTAATGCAATGACAAATGCAATTTAGTCGCAATTGGTGTTTGCTTTCCACCAATACAATTGCACCTTTTGCCCTCCCCGACTTAATGAATTCGATTGCAAACCGAACAGTATGGTGGGTAATTGGCGTTAAAGCCGCTTTTGCAGAACTTGCGATCCCTTACTTTGCTTTGTGAATGCAAATTGTTTCCATCGATGTTGGCTGCTACTACCACCAGCCTAGCAAATGCTTTGCAATTTATCTATCGCTTTGCATATATTAGTAGCACCAATAGGTTGAATAGAGTAAGGCAACATGGTCCGTAGCTGTCAAAATGCTCTTGTGATGTAGGTTCACTCTAGCTCAAATTCATTGGGGGAACCTTCAGTCATAAGCATTACATTGTGTCTAAATATGAAACCCAAGAGTTGTGTATAGCAATTCCAATCCCGTGTTCCAAGTCCTATCATAATATGGATTAGTTATACCCTATTTTGTCGAACTATGCACTGCCTTTTTATGTAGGTTTGAAACGCGCAAGAGGAAGTTGCATATGGGGTAAAGCAGTTTTTCAAATAGATGTAACATGGCGATTCAGTCTAAGTTCGCGCAACGTTTTGGATAGGACTTAGCAAGCAATGTGACAATGCCGAATGGTAGTGTAATAAAGGTAGAGGTGGACACCGAAACGTGGAATGACTTACTCCTAGTACTTCGAGACAGATTGCAAAAACTCTCACTCATTCAACACAAGGCGCCCGTTTTTATTTTGCAAATCGCATACGAATATGGATTATGCTTCATTCGCTCTAGTGAATGCGATCTAATTGCCAAGTAGTTGCCAAATTCGTTGAAGTTTAGTTAGCCAACACTGCACAAAGTGACCACTTTCTCCTTGGCTCAAAATGATTAAACACACAAGCACAGCCTCAAAATTTATGCAGCCGGCTCAATTCCCCTACTCTCACTTACACGTCATGCAGCACACTTGCAATTACAATTCCATCCCAAACTACGCTGCCCCTTTAAACAGCAAATTTTGTGATTTTTCGTTGACACACATTGTCCCACGAATCGCTTTAGTCAGTGAAAAGCTTCTACTACGTGCAGCCGTCTCACACATAAGCACATTCATTGGTTAAGACAGTGGAATGAAATGTTAGCTTTGGAAACACCCAAAAGTGATTCACACTGAGGTCAACTTCGTCACATTCGTAAGTTATTCCCTCTCATCCACTGGAAGTGCTGACCATCGATTCTGAGCAGCAGTACTGTGTGAATTATTCTGTCTTGAGACGTAGTACCAAGATTTGCAGGGGATTGGGTGACTCTGCTGCAATACGCCAACAATTTTAATTTTAGCGTTTTACAATGCATATCGTAGACCAGGGAGATAAATGAAACATTATTGTGCACTACGGAAAGAGAGTGGTTCAAATGCTTCAAGTATTTAGATGGTAAAATGGTTAAAATGGAAATCGTAACACATATCTGTGGTGCTCTATGTCGCAGATCGTTATGTAGTCCATGTAAGTTACAAAACAACTGATTCTTTCCAGAGGTTTAAAAATGTAATAAAGGCTGCTGCTGGTTTCGCTGCATCTCTCAATAGAGATAAAGCGAAATTTCTCTTCTCATTACACACACTGCACTTAAGTGAGACAAAGTCGATGAAGATTTAACAAGAGTTCTCTTTTTCACCCACACTCTCGAATTCACGTAAGCAAATTCAGCAAATATTAAAAAGAATTTCTTCTTCTCCCCGCATCCACTGCACTCACGTGAACCTAATGCAGGGAGATAAAGCACAATTTCGCGTTTTCACCCATGACCACTGCACTCGCATGAGCTTACTCCATGAAGCTAAACACAATGTCTCCTTCTTATTTACACTCTCGAAACTCTCATGAGCAAAGCCGACAAATGTAAAGCAAATTCCTTCTTCTCAGCCACACCCACTGCACTCACGAGAGTCACATC
Organism: Taenia multiceps; assembly: GCA_001923025.3. NCBI lineage: Eukaryota > Metazoa > Platyhelminthes > Cestoda > Cyclophyllidea > Taeniidae > Taenia > Taenia multiceps. Next base: position 1,319,600 of record CM010312.1, on the reverse strand, counting down.
TTTAAAATTAAAGAGCAATTTTGCCCTTTCATCCACAGTCACTGCACCCACGTGAGCCTACTTTATGAGGATAAACCACAATTCCTCCTTCATACTACCTAAAGAGAGTAAACCATAATCGGAATGGAGAAGAGGAGCATTGCAACGCACATTATGCGGACAAATTTTTTCAAAATCTTATTTGTAAAAGTGGTGATGTGATGACAGAATTTCAACCTCAAACATAGTTGTTCAGGCATGCAAGTCAAATGCCACCTTCACCTCAACTTAGCCGTAAATTCCAGTGATTGGTCTAATGAGCGATTTACGAAAAAGTGGTGAGTGGTTGTGGTATATGGATTTACTGTGGAATGACTGATAATGTAACGCGTACCCATGGCCATCTTCCGATGGCCCAGTGCCAACAAACACAGTTGCGGATTTGCTTCAGAATCCTTTCAAGCGGCGCTCAAAATGTTATCAAATTTGTTAAGAAACGTCCACAAGGAAAAAAGCACTTGCTTGTGTGCATCAGTTGCCTCTACCAGAGGAAAACGGATTTATCGGCAAAGGTGTGAGGCACAGCTAAGTGTATGAAGAAATAAAGAGCGAAAAGTTGTCCAAAATTCACTTTAGAATCAATTGTAAATCAATGCTTTTGCAAACCCCTGTTTCGTCGAATCGTTCACTCGTGTTCATTTGTTGCAGCCGTCATGTAGTGTCTGAAAAATGAGTTGCATTGTGGATGTGGAGGGGTTCTTCTTTTCCTCCTCCTCTTCCCTTACTACCTTATTGAAAGAAGACCTGGCTTTTCTTGGCATGCTTTATTTAGGAAGAAACACTGAGTGGGTAAGACTAGACTACTGGGCCTCGGTGTCCGGAGCTGGGGAAGAACACGCTGACTCGCTCTCGGCCACGTGCAGATTGTGTTCCCGCCTCCCACTTACGAAGCGCATATAAACACAAACATTATAACAGTGGACGCATGCCTCCGTGAAAATAAGCAAAGATTCTTCCTAAATAGCCCAGCTCGCCTTATTTGTGCTTATCCACTTGAGGGATCCACTTAGTAATTGCGGTATTTATTCGGTCGAGAAATGTAGCGGAATATTATAGAAATTAATGAAGTCTCTTCAGATAATATTTTACGCAGTGTTTGAATGGTGGGTCTATTTTAAATACCTCATATCACACATGACTACGCCTGGCCATTGCTTACGCAGCGTGGAATCCTTCTAGGTAAATTGAGAATGGGTCAACTCTCCTCCATCATGTGCTTGCTTAGAAGCACCAATAAATGGCAGATTAGGCTGAAGCATCCAATCAGGTCACTTCTTATGAATTTAGGGTCAGAAAGAGGCCCTGATGGGTGAGCGGGTTGCACCACGTCCCCTCAACCAATGAAAGGCCAAAGCCGAAATTTCATCTTCATTGGCTACCTAATGATAAATAAGGAAAGCCCGACGGAAATGGATTTCGTCATTCTTGAATCCAGCACAAAAACTGCTACATGAGCGTCTTCTCTGATGGCGACTAAAAAATGGGTTATATAGCCCCTTTTTATTTCGCCTCGCTCACCATCTACGACGCGGGTATGTGCTTCGCCTGCTATCTCTGGTCCTTCCTGCTGGCAAAATCTAGAGACAGATTTAGCAGCAACGTGATTCATTTGATTCTCTTCCGTTGGTGTGGCTACTTAACGTTTCAGTCGGGTGGAGATGTGAAGTAGATATATAGAGTAAATACTACCCGCATTGAAAAGTATGCCTAATTGGGTTTGGCATCTGGCCTTGCCATTTCTTGCCACATCTGCCTGTGTTCTCGTCTTCTTGACGCTTCTGCGTCCCACGCAGGACTCTGAGTGCCCCTGCTATGGATGACTTTAGGGTGCTTAGGCACCCAATTCTGCGCCTATCTCACTGCATGCAAGATTGCACTACACGACGTCAACAGCAGTGGATCTCTGAGTTATTACAGCCATCCACTGCAAAATTGTACCCCTTCTTTACTCGACAGTGTAGAGCAGATGCACATAGATCTAAGGTAGCGACCAATGAAGGGGTCGCTTGCCAATAGACAAGAATAATACAAGTTCAAAGGGGATAAGTGGACTACATATTTATTAAGGAAAGTTGTTACAGGCTTCGGTAGAACCATGCAGGAGCATGTGCCAACATCAACGACAGGCCGAGCACAGCTAAAATTCGAAAAGAAGTTTTAACGCATTATGTCATGCAAAGCAATGGTGGAGGCGATTGAAGCTGTACTCTGCCTTTGCCATCCAGGGAAATGTTGGATACCACTAGGGTTTCAAAGCAAGGAATGGACTCAGATGAGGTGCAGTAGAGGATTAATATGTTTAGCCATTTAAAGGGAAATCAAGTAATGTTGGCCACTGCTAACGATATTTACTGTATTATCATTGACCATGCAAGTAAGGACGCGTCTTATGTGTTAAAATGGGGCAAATTAGGGCCGTTAATGTGAATATTGACAAGTGCAACAGGAGCAGAATGCTCAAACAGAATTCAGTATGTCAACTTACCTAACGACGCGGCTGCCCGATTACAAAAGAGCAATTAATTGGCACCAACTCAAGTCAAACTTAAAGGCAGTGACTGCCAACCACTCTGCAACAAATATCATGTGGGAGTTTGTCTAAATGCTTAAAAGCGTAACGGAATTAAGATAAGACCCCAACGGGTAGAGGGTATGAGAACTTTAATGACTAAGTGCGAAGTTCCTGTGAGTTATGCAAATAGGTGTGGTCTGTGCAGACGGTCCGATTTGGGCAATCGTCGTTCAGATTTACATCCGAGTTGATCGTGGTAATTGGGCTAGCTCAGGGAAAGAGGACGTGCTTACCCTTTTGCCAGGAGCTCAAGCACAAGTAAAAGATTCGCCACGGGTTTGCTTGGTTGAGAAGACGCAGTTGGACAGATGGTACCAATGAAATTCAGTAAAATAGGCGCTTACCCAAGGGAGGTGTAAAGGCTGGTTATGGGACTGCGGCAGCTGCTGTAGTTATCTCCTCTAAAGCAGGTGTTGAATAAATTATATTCATTATTATTGGGATCGATGGATCAAAGTTGTGGAGTAGCCGCAAGATTGCTTAAGTTTATGGCTGTGAGGCATGTTTGCGACCAGTTATCAAAAACCCACAAAGCGTTGTCTTAAGCGAAGTGTTTTGCAAGCGGTATGAAATGAGGAAAGCGTACACTCAGAGCACATAAATGTTTGAGCCCTAACACAAGCTGGATCAAATTTATGCAACCGAAAACATTGACGAACTCCCTTCTTCCTTTTTTTGAAAATTACTTATGAGCTGCATTTATTGGCTAGCTGACTTACTTCGTGCTCCTCCATACCCTGAAAGGCAGAACGCAATTCTGAAGCTGCTGAACTGTGAAAAAAGTAGTGGTAATGCCTGAAGGCAACCATAAGCGGCAAGTATTGCAGTAAATGCAAGTGAAACAGCTTACTTAGCGTGGGATTACTTGCGAGAAGTTACATGTTTTGTGGTACTTACTATTGCATTCCTCCACTTCAGGTGATGTTCCATTTTGTGTGTAATCGACGGTAGCGGTCAAATACGAGTTTCTTGTAAGCCATAAGTAGGTCTCATGTCGCACACCAGGTCGTGGTCTAAATCTTCCGTAGAATGCCCGCAAATCTAAGGGCTTGTGCTTTATCATGGAGACTGATGAACTTGAGAATCAATATTCGTGTTGGCAAATGTGCATCGAGTGGTGGTAAACAAAAGCAAAGCTTCAAAATGAATAGCTAATCCCCTGTGGTGACCCACTAGAGAAAGGGTTTGTTTCCATCCTCCTCCTCATCAGCAAGCGGGTCCATAAATCTCTCCTTGATACGTGGATAATCTAGACTTACCACAGGCTGGATTACCTCGATATATAAGCTGGTCTCCTCTCCATATGCAAGCAGCGGTTTCATTTAGGAATAGCATGGCCTATTTAAAATACATGCGCCATTTAATAAACCGGTGCCTCATTCAACTCGCAAAGTGCGTACAAAATTTAACAGCCTACCCATTTACTGCCTTCTGCTCTTCTAACACCAAATGCTAGTATGAAATCCCTCTGTCCTTTGACATACCGCAAAAGGGGGAACGAGGTCAGCATATCCACTTCACCTTACGTTTAAACGGAAAGAACATGCGTAGCCTTCCCGCCTTCCTTGATGTAAATACAATGATCACACCAATTTACTTGCAGCACATAATCAGATACCTGGTTTGGGTGTTGGAAACCTGCAATAGGGCACGAAGTGCGTGATTGATATCAGCTCCCGATTGATGCTAAAGTCAATGATTTCGATCTTTTCTTGTATAGCAACGGCTTCTTTAGAATGAAAGCAATATCAGGATGGCAGAACAATAAAAGAGCATTAATGTGGATCACAAATTGTCAAACGTTGTGGCAAATGCAAATTTTCTCATCGACTAGTGTATAACCATGACCGCGTACACCAGCGGCTCGTCAAGACGCAAGCCACGATCACTTTGAAGTGCAAAGCATTACTGCTTACTAAGTTGCAGTGCAAATGCCTATGCGATTGCTGATCTGAACAACCAACCCACGCTTTGAATGTTATCGCTTAATGAATCGCTAAGCAACTGAGTTCTTACATACACATTCGGTGGTGAAATTGGATTTAAATGGATAAAGGAATGATCAAGTGTAGGGCAGCGAAAGTGAGCGTATCTTGGTTCTATTTACAAGGACTGCCCTAATATTTGTTAAAGACCACGCACCTGTAGCATTTAGCATATATATCGGCGGTAGCTTTCGAGGTGTAAACACTTATATGCTAAATTCAAAAGTCACTGTGAAACGACGCGGTTAATCGGCCCGATCAAGTCGAGCCTAAGCGCACTGACCAAGTCGGCTCCGATGTGTCGTAAATGCCGTTCGATATGCGAATATCAAAATATCAAAATATCAAAACACCTATTAAATTGCGGTGGCACACTTGCATAGCCTTTCTTGTGCTCGTAGTCTAATGGGTAGGAGACTCCGTACGGCTTCCCAACAACACGGGGACCCCACAATTTGGGGCCTGTATCGTCTACAAAGGAAAAGTCATTACGAGACTTCCTCCATCCTGGCATTACCAACCATTCAAATAGAGTAGGTAGCAGGGCAAGCAGAAAAGGGGGTCAGAAATGAGGAAATGAAGCAGAAGCATACCTAAGCAACGTGCTGCGCACAGCAGTGCCACGATCGATCCCAGCATAATTTGCGTCGATTCCCCAACTAGTGTCTCCGTAAATTTATAATATTCCCACAATGACCTTGTGAGGCTGATTGGACCACCAATTGCAGCACAGGCACTGCAACTGAGAATTTACCATATTTGGGGACAAGGCAGATTTGCAAGCACGAAGGCTATCAGCGTCTTGTTCCCGCGTCATTTTAAGCAATATAGAAAGGTATAGTTTAATTTCTGCAAAGTGTTAAATTTGATGAATATCACCTCATCTTATATGCGTAAGCCATATTGTGGTGTCAAAACAGTCTAATTATTGAAGTGCCGTTGATTAAATGAGCTAATAAAGGGAGAAGCAATAAATTGGGTTGATAATCGAGGTGAGACAATTTTGATCAAACAATCTAGCATGCAGCTGAGCAGTTTAAGACAAAGTTTCCCCTTCCACTGAGACATCTGATTTCAAGCAGCCCCACTTCTGCTCCATTTAATTACTCACATTTGGAAGTCTCACTCACTCTAGTAAATGTGCTAAGAAAAGTGGGATGCATGACAAGGTCAGGTGATGAGATAGCGTACACCACGTACGCTATACCAGTAAAAATTGACTGCTTCGATTCGATCGTATCAGTGCGCATTTACCTCATTACCAAACAAGCGATGTGATTAGAGGGTTCCACTTCATCCGGCTATATACGGTTAATTCATTCATATCTCATTTAATGCTAATGCTCCGCATGGGATTGAGAGTAGGTTATATGGCCTAAAATCTTCTGCATTCCGTTTCTTTTTTAAGCCATGCGAAATTTAGAATCTCAAGATTGTCCCCATTCATATCTGCAAGTATATTTGAGTGTGGCTGTTGACACCGTCAACGGGCAATGTAGCGCGACACGTTAGCTTAGTTCATGTGTGCTATAGGCGCGTGAAATAGTCTGCGCCTTCTAATAATTATAGATTGATGGGTAGGAGTGTGAGTGGACGTAGGGTTTGTGTGTCTCCACACACTAACTTAAAAGAAAAATACAGAGTGAGGACGCCTAAATAGCAACGCAGATTTACTAATGCTCTAGGTCAGTAGATTTGGTAGCCTATGACTCCTTCCCCATAATTAATATAATTCCACGTAAGTCAATGGAGTCAATTCACTGCTTCGCTTATGCATCACGACTCAGTTTCCATTTCCTTCATTCACAAATGCTATAAGGTAGTCATTCATCACACTTGCCAGCAGTTTGCAAGTGACTTTAGGTACGCGTGAGGTGTGGAAATCGTTTGCTCTCTCGTTCTACTCGAGAATACACTTCTTCACATCTGTAGGGGCATTTGGCTGTAACTGTAGGCAGCATCAATGTGGGATGCAAAGTAACGCTTACATCCAGTTCATATGTGGCATTACCACCAGCCATTCTTTAAGGCCTCAAGCGATTCAGCTTAGTGAGGTGACAGTGTGGGCGGATCTGTGTGTTTCCACGCAGTGATCTGATAGAGACGTGTGAGCACATAAAAAATGGGTGAATAAGAGTGCCCAAATCATCAGCCTTAGTTGCTGCGGTCAATATAAATAGCACCCGAAGCACAGCGAAAAAAATATAACTCCCAAATCAGCAATTGGTTACCCAAAATGACATTGATGACCGAAGATCAAATTATGCACAGCCAAAATGTGTCGACCGTTTCGCACAGACCATTAGATTTCACATTGCTTGTCAGTATATTCTGAATAAAATTGCCACTGCTTTTAGGCACTGATCTCATTGAACGAGTTAAAACCTGAAGCATAGGATAGGCTGGTGTGGACTTGCATGCACAAAATTAGATCCTGGATGACCTCCTTTACTCGACCACTGCTCATTTCTGCGCCATAAAATGCAGAATAGTCGGTGGTTCTTGTATAGACAGTTTAAAATCCCAAACCTACTAGCAGAACCATGTACAAAGCGACGGCAACGACCAATGCGACGCAACCTCCTACACCGTCCATCAATACCATGGTCTCACTACTAGATCCAGTGGTTTCCACACCAATAGGTCTTTTCACACCATTCTCTAGCTCATCTGTCCTTCAAACTCTATTGCTGATCTCACCTCTGGCACCCTTTACCCCTTTATTTGGCGACCAGTTATTAATTTACCACCAAATATCATACCTAAGTTAATGACATTATTTAAAATGGTATAGCACACTTGCTTTAATCTTGACGTCATTAGCCTGCTAATTGAAAAAATTCCCTTTAGCCTCGTCCTTTCTTTGGCATTTCTTGAGCTTTCAAACAAATTCAACTATCTGTACTGGTGAAAAGCTACGACAGCCTGCCTGTCGATTACCAAATAGGCAGCTGTAGACTCCGTATCCGCAAAAGATGCAAGGGCGTTTATGACCCATCCTCGAAAGTATGATTGCCATAGTGGCATCTTTATGGTTACTTTTCAAAAAGGAATCACCAATGCTATGAAATTTAGACATCAAAGTGCCTAGCGAGTATCAATTAGAGTTTAGTTCCCACCACACAGCAAACAGAAAGCATCGACTGAGTTGCACTGGATTATTTCATAACTCAAAGTGCGATGCAATCCTGGGTAGATTAATCAGTCTGCCAGATGCGGATTCGATGAACACATTTTGGTGTGTATGCTAGCAGTCAAAAGCGCCACGCAGCGTGCGGTTAATAAATAATGCAAATTGTATGCAAAGCAATACAGCAGAGTCAGTGGCAGCATTTCCTACATTTTTAAACCACTGAGACATGCTATTTGTTTATGTGCCTTGTGTGAGCTACATTCCACTCTGTGCCCTAAAGTGCCTCGAGAAATGTGCCACATTTTAAGTTTGAGCCATTTTTTTCATTTAAATGCTTAAAGGATTTCGGATCGCTTGCCTTCCGTGGTGCATAACGTGTTTTGATTATCTTCACAGATTGCAATTCGCATTTTTAAACGCCCAAACTAGAATGATCGGCGCATTACAATAGAGTCAACCGGTCCCCTGTGGACCATGGTGTCATTCCACGCAGACAGAATGATCCCCATAGAACTGCTTGTTAGATTCTGTGATCCACATTTGCAACGGATGAGGGGGAACAACCTACGGGTGTGTAAAGGCTGACCTCAGTGTAAATCACCTTTGGGTGTTCCCAACGCTGGCATTTCATTCTGCTGCACTAACCAATGATAGCGCTCGTGGGTGAAGCGATTGCACGTAGTAGGAGGCTTTCACCAACTAGATCGATTCTCATGCAAGGTGTGCAGCCGTATAGTCATGAATATAGCTGCTTAAATTGGCAAGGTAGTGTGAGATGGGATTATAGTTGCGAGTGCACTGCAAGACACGTGAATGTGGGGTAAGGGAATGGAAATAGCTGCAGAAAGACTGAGGTTGTGCCTGTGTGCCAGATCATATTGAACCAAGGAGGGCCAGCTATACTACAGCAAGTTTGGCAATTGATTGGTTATTGGACCTATATCTAATCAAGTGCATGAAGAATTGTCTATATTCACATACGAATTGCAAAAGTAGGATAAAATTGTTACGTATATTGTAGTTAACCTCCGCCTTTTTTCCACTACCTTTTACCATCATCATATTGCTAACCAAGCTGCACACATTGTCCCGAGAATCGATCCGTTTAGTGAATTTCTTCCACGACGTGCAATTGTTCCACTCACAAGCACTCTCATTGGTTTGTGCAACAAATTGAAACGTTGGCTCTGGAAGCACCCAAAGGTGATTTACACTGAGGTCAGCCTCAACACACCCGCAACTTGTTCCCTCTCATCCATTGCAAATGTGGGTCACGGAATCTAACAAGCAGTTCTATGGGAATTATTGTGTCTGCGTGGCATGATACCATGGTCCACAGGGGATCAGGCGACTCAATTATAATGCGCCAACAATTCTAATTTAGGCATTCAAAAATACGCATTGTAAACCGTGGAGGTAAACAAAACATTAACAAGCACAACTAGGGAGATTAATCTATTACCATTTTCGTATTTATGCTGAAAATGGTTTGCATGTAAAATGTAGTGCAATTCTAAGCATACTTGAGATCGCAGAGCAGAATGAAACTCACACAATTCACAACAACGATTAATTCAGAGTAGTGGTTTGGAAACGTAATAAAGACTGCTACCAAATCCGCTACATTCCTTTGCATGCCATTTGCCGTATTCTTTGGAGGCACACTACGCAACGCAGCTGACTGCAAGTATACCCACCGAAATGTGTTCACCAAAAACGTGGTTGATGGTTTTTAGTGGTTTATTTACCAAAACAGACTGACAGATTTGACCACTTTGTGGCCTACACAGACTGCACAGGATCAGCGGACGTTATCATTGCTAAATTTATGGACTAGGTAATGCACTTGATTCGATGCTTTTTGATTGCTCTGTGGTGGGAACTGAACTATAGTCGATAGCTGCTAGGCTCTTTCACGCATTAATGTCATAGTATTGGTGGTTCATTTTCGGAGATTAACCAACAAAACGCCACTATGGTAGCTATATTATCAAGGATAGGTACGAAAGCGTCCTCGCATCGTTTACCGAATCAGAGTCTAAGGATATTATTCGGTGACGAATAAACAGGCTATCATAGCCGTGTATTAGCATATGTGGTAGAATTCGTTAGAAAGCCCCAGAAATGGCAAAAAGAGGACGAGGCTAATGAGAATTTATTAAGTAGCGAGGCGGTGACATGAATGTTAATAGTGAATGTGATTGACCATTTTAAATTAAGTCATTAACAAAGCTGAGATATTTAAGGAGTAAAGTAATAACGAGTAACCAAATAAAGGAGCAATGAGTGCTAGAGGAGAGATAAGCAATCAAAGTGGATAAAATAGATGAGCTGCAGGATGGCGCACAAAGACATTAGTGTAGCAACCACTGGAACTAGTGGTGAGGGTATTGCATTGGTAGACGCTGTAGGAGGCTGCGTCGTACTGATCGTCATCGGTGCTTCCATTGATGCTGGAAAATTGGTAGGTGCTGCCAATGGTTAGATTGTGTTGAGTGTTGACGGAGCCTGTGTATGAACTGCATCATTAATTGAATCAATCGTCTCTAACGCCTGCGTTGTTGCTGGAGAGTTGGCAGATTCTATCGATGGTTGAACTGTGCTGAGCGTTACGGGTGCTTGTGTTTGAACTGCATCGTTGACTGACAATTCCGTAGATTGCGTTGCACTGAGCATCACAGGAGCCAGAGATGAACTTGCGGCATTAGTAACCGCTAAATTCAATTCCGTTGCAGTGGACATTATTGAAGTCTGTGTTAAAACCGTGGTGTCGGCAGGCGTTACAAGTGGCTCTGTGACATTGGGTGTCAGTGAATTTGGTGTTGATGCCACCAGATTGGTAGTTGGTGTCGATTTCTTGATTGCATTGTGTGCCACTGGTGCATGCGTTATAAATGTGACATTGGTAGGAGGCGAAGTTGGCACCGTTGCATTCGCTGCTACTCGGGCCTGTGTTGATGCTGTTGTATTAGTAACAGATGGCACAGATTTCACCGTAGCAAGCATTTTTAGAGCCTGCGTTGCCACTGAGACATCGGCGGTGGTTTGACGTTCAGCCGTTGCATTAGGTGCCGCTAAAGCCTGTGGTGGCACTGGTCCATCTACCATTGCTCCTAAAACCTTTGCTTCCATCGTCATTTTCTTGTAGGATGCGGCCCTGTGCGCAAACAAACCAAGAGTGAGTGTCAGCATGAAAAAGACTCTGAATGTCTGCATAATGATCTTGGGTTCTACGCGGTTCTTTTACAAATCTGGTTGCATTTATAGCCTGAGTCGATTCGCGGATGTCTTTTCTGAAGTCTTAAGATGATACCGCCATCTGACCCACTTTCGAATTTGCTGATATTCTACAATTTGTTTCTTCCATTCCAGCACGTGCGCACTTACACATACACAACAATATCTCATATCAAATATCAGCTTCAAATACATCAAGGGTGAAGACCCGGCACTTCTAGAAAAGTGCGACTTTTATTCATGGAGCGGAATTGGTAGTAGCCTTCATTAGGTTTTCAAACGACTAATACGCATTATTTGTTTGCATTTATTATGTGAACTTCATCTTGCTTTGTGATCTCGAGTGCCTCGAGGAATGTACCACACTTTACGTTGGAGCCATTTGTCCCAAGTAAATACATAAAGAATTTCGGGCCGCTCGCATTCTGCGGTGTTCAAAGACGTTTCGCTTGCCTCCACGGCTCGCAATGCACATTTTCGAACGCCTAACTTGGAATTGTTAGCGCATTATAATTGAGTCACCCGATCTCCTGTGGACCATGGTAGCATGCCACGCAGACAGAATAATCCACATAGAACTGCTTCTTAGATTCCGTGACCCACATTTGCAATGGATGAGAGGGAACAAGTTGCGGGTGTGTTGAGGCTGACCTCAGTGTAAATCACCTTTGGGTGCTTCCAGAGCCAACGTTTCAATTTGTTGCACAAACCAATGAGAGTGCTTGTGAGTGGAACAATTGCACGTCGTGGAAGAAATTCACTAAACGGATCGATTCTCGAGACAATGTGTGCAGCCATGTGGTCATGTAAATAGCTGCCTAGAGTGGCAGAGTAATGTGAGATGGGAATGTAATTGCGGGTGCGCTGCAGGACACGTGGATGAGGGGTAAGGGGATGAAGTCGGTTGTATAAGGAGCATGCATATAGATGTTGACGAAGTGTTGCATGAATGGTTAATTAGCAAATCAATTCAAAGGAATAACTGGAGTCAGGATAATTGAATGCAGCTGCACCGACTACAGCGTTTTACTTGCGCAGAATGCAAGCACAGTGTATTTCAAAGCGAAAGTACTTATGATGGCAAACGCACCTCTCTAAATGACCAACTATATCTCTGCTACCATGTTATGAACTAAAAACTATACCTTTATTAATGCTTTGCGCTCCCGTCTTGCCGGTCCTAGGAGCGGAAGCATCAGTTAAATCCACCTGAATGATCCTATCGAAAGCTTCGCTTTAATTACCTCATTCTAGCAAATGTGGACCAGACATCATAAATTAGACATCATGCGACTACACCGAGAAGTGAGTTTGAGACTACGTAGAGCAGTAGACAGCCTCCACACAAAAGTAGCATGAGTAGATTGTTGGCTTTTAAGATCTAGCTGAAAATTTATGCAGACAAAGGATCACTTATCACGGGGCCATGAGTCAAGCCGAGTATTCGAGAGAGATTGGAAAAAGAGACGTAAGATATAGCCACACTCAGTCTTGTGGTTATTTTCTCAAAACCTCTCCATATGGTCGCCGTGGGAGACGTCGCATGCCTGAATGGGTCTCGGATGCTTCATGATGTGAGATAAACCAGCACTTAAATACCTCGTGTCTTAAGGGTATTCATCAATTGGGTGAGTGAATTTGGCACTCTCTAACACCACGGGTCAAACTTTTCCCCTGATAGGACAAGCCTCTAGCTTCACAAAAGCATCTCATTTAAGCAAAAAGCGTGTTAAACATTACGGCGCGAAACTCTTCTGCAGTGCAAAAGTCTTCGACTCAAACAACTGATGTATTCACTGCCTCTCACCTCTGGGATGCAGGACTGCTAGTCAAATCTCATATTTTAGACAAGCAGAGTGTGGGTCGCAAATCCAGAAAATGCACTTGTCTCGATGTTGGGCAGAAACAACGAGTGCAGATCAGGCACTAGGATCAAAGAGGTATTCACTAATAATGTATTATGACTTACTTTAGGACCAGCGCACAATTTTATCGTCCTATCAATATGCGTATCTGATTAATGAACAGTTTTGTTCTCTTTGCTGGCAAAATATGTTGGGGTTCTTTTAATGCGTCAAAGAGATCTACTTAAGAAACAACTTCCCACTTATGCATGGAAAACCAAATTTAAAATGGTTGTTCAATTAGAGTACGGAACGAAGATGCAGGCATTTGAATTGAGGTGAACTTTGATAGCGTGACGTCATTGGCAGAAATTTTGCTCGAATAGGTGACTACCGCTCCCCTGCTTTTCATTCACCTTTAGTGCTGAGGATTAATTCGTAAGGTCCCCTTGCTTATCTGCCGAATTCATCACACACTTTCTTGCAAGATTCTGTGCAGCCCAGCATTCTCTGCTTTAAAATAGACGGCCATGCTTGTTCGTTGTGCTCCGCTGTATCCAGAAGCACCATCTTTGTACTTACACATTTGGTTCGATACCATCGTGGTAGGCGCCATTTATTTTTTAATGTACTTCTTTATGCGTAGCCGTTTCTATGCATGTGCACGGGGGTCCTTGTTTGTCGATATGTGTTTCGTCTCAGCTTAAGATTAAATGTAACGTATTGAGTTGAATACTCTTATATCAACCAAATGATAATGAATAACAGAACGGTTGGATAAATCGTGTAAATTGCTCATGATGATAGGATCCCAATTTGTACGTGTTTAACGTGTTTTAGTAGCCTATGGTGTAAGTTGTACGCTTTGCTCAACGGTTCTGGGATCTTTCAGGAGGTTATTGTATCATCAAAAGGGTAAGAGGAATTTCAAACCAGTCAATCGCTCTTTCATTGTGCCCTCTTATGTAGCAGTAAATGCAAAAACGCTTTTTTTTGAACACTGAAACAGTTCAGAGGCACTATTTGCGCCACCTATGCCTCTAGCCACTCGAAGACCTTGATTCACTCTGCGCGCATTTCTTTGAAGCGCATTTTTGTAAGTGTGCGCCTAATACACTCCTGTGAAAATTCAATGCGTTCTCTGATTTAAGGCCACAGCTTTGAATTTTCATGCTTACGCCTTACTTTACAATATCCTAGCTGGAATAACGGATGGTTCAGGAACAAGCGCTTACTGTGCGGAATGCTTCTCACAACACCCGACACTGGGGCTATGTTTGACCATATGCGCTCAAGACATTCCCGTCGGTACCCTTTTGTTCAATGGATTTAGTTTAATGTAAGGCTTATAGTAACGCCCTGATCTCCTCCAATTTGCTGGTATTTGGCGCAAGATATTTGGGTAGAATGCAAACAAGCGCTATTAAATCAGCGGAATCTGCAAGTTTTTTGACAATATTTACTTAAAATATTATTAACTTTCTGATTAAAAATGATAATATGGCAAGGTTATTTAGTAGTTAGAGATTTTGTATTAACTGTGGAAGCTCTAAGCTAGGCAGTCTGATTTTGTGGTAGTTATGACAAGACACACATCGAATTGCATTGCATTGCGTCACATCACATCGGTAGCCTGGATGTTTCCAACGATGACACAGTAACACCGCATGGTTGGCATTTGAGCGTACATCTATGAGGTACTGGATTTGAATACAAACTTTATGCAATTGAAAATTTCTTTGCGTTTTGGAGCTCTCGAATAAGTTGTTTTATATTTTCCCCATGGACGCATACTTTCCTATGTGCTTTGTGACCAGGCATGGGCTCAATACAAGAGGAGAGTTTTGCATTTACTGCTGTTGTGTGTTATCCTAGTCACTGTTACACTCGAGGGTGGGTTCTTGCTAAAATTCAATATGATTAGAGTAAAATGCTGACTTGTGTAAAGCATCGAATAATTTTGCGCTAGAAGAGACAATGCCATTTTTGAAGTTGTGCACTGCAACATGGCACAAACAAATCAGCACTATACGGTGGGACTTGGCATAACAGTGCATATTATTTCATAGCAAACACTGAAATAGTTTTCAATGCTTTCATTGAAGCTATACCTAACAATAACTACATAAGAAAATAAAAGGCACTGCGTCATGCTCGTGCAGCCTTGTCGTTCACAGATCGTCGTGATACCTGCCAAACTTTTGCGCGGTTGAGGTTACTGAGAAAGTTGAGGCAAAATGTAGGCGCTTTAGAGGTGACAAGACATTAGGTACGATGTCTGTAAATGTAAAAAGCAGCTGTCTAAGAGAAGCAGGATCCGCGAAGTGGATCAGTCAGGAGACAAGGGAAAGACAAGAAATAATTTAACGAAGATAGCAGAGGGCAATGCGTCTTTAAAATGCACAAGGCAAACTGTGCATTTGTCCACAAACGAAAACAAATTTGGGATTTTGAAATCAACAAAATTAGGACCAAATATTTTGAAGAGAAGGCCACTTTACTGGTAGCAGCACTCGAGCATAAGCCAGGTTAAATGGCATCTGCAGCCATGGTCGAATAAAGAAAAACAATCGTTAACACTGCCTGAAGTTTTTTTCCATAGTTCGGTGTGGGCAGGTAAAGCATAAAATCATGCTAAGAATTCCACTAAAATGAAATCGAACAACACAGTAACGGCTTTTGTGATTACAGGACGCGTTTCCAGTACATTTTTCAGTACCATTTGGAACAGCCAAATCAATCAAATTAGGCCCTATATTTTCCGCAAAGAAACGATTGCTCATTTAATTTTATTCACTTTTTAGTGCAATGTTACACTTCCCTATAAGCCTTCAATTACTTGCGATTAAATTGTTAATATTCCTCCAATCCTTTTACATTTTCTTCCCCGTTATTGACTAAATGTATTTAAATGGAAGCGAAGAACAGCATGTTACGAAATTTGATGCTGTATTGCCTTACCGACTCTGCGTTCCATTGGTTCATTTCATAGTTGCCAATGATAATCTATCTTTATTGGCTGGTTTCACCCCAGCAAATGCATTTAAAACTTATTTCCTACCGAATTGCATCAATATCAGCTATGATTTTGACGAGAATAAATTTGAGGTCTTTGTTTTAAGAGTACATGTGTTGTTAGCTGTTGACACTTATGGTTTGTCTCGTGGAAGGTCAGGACTTATGGTCCATGACGGCTAGGTTTGCAGTTTCTGAAAAGGTTATCGTTTCACGTCGTATTTATGGAACTGTATCAATAGCGTTTCGCAGACAAGGTGGTGGCTCCCTCGGCTACGATCGGGTTGGACGTTATTGACGTCAATTCGCATGCATTTTTGGGTCTTTTTATTTGGCCCTGTGAGGGACTGAGTCGGCAATTTCGAGGTTGCGCAGAGGTTTACTGACTGCTAATGTCAGCTTATTTTAGAGAAACAAAGTGTCCTTGAAATCTAGATATGGTGGCAGTTACAAGTGGCTGTGATTATGCCATTCAAGGACTCTAAGGCGGCAAAATTGTAGCTAAGCATCCGTGCAGTTGCTTAAAAGAGGCTTGGTCGCTTTTTTTCTCGAATATACATGAGTTTACGGTGATAGGTGCATTCTCGTATTGTAGTAAGAGGGTGGGGTCGTCACATGCACACTGCAATGGATAGGTACACCGTTACCTTTTTGCCAGGTAGCGAATTTAGTGGGTGATTGTCAAAGAAAGTGTGGCCTTGCAGTTGATAGCTATCGTTTGTTCATTATGAAGAGCGTTGATGTTAGAGCAGCAGCTGCCCTGAAACCTGAGGATGCGATCACAGGTGCTATGTTGATGTTATCTATATCATCATTTCGTATTGTGGGCACGAGTTGGATCATATCAAGCTAATCAATCCCTCTCACTGTTCATGGGGAGCAAAATGAATGTTGCATCCATTTACTATTGCTGTTTTCCCGGCCGTGGTCTTCGAGCGTTAGTGTTTGAATTCCTAAACTGGATGTTTTCTGTAAAAGAGGAGACAAGATCTCACCCAATAAAGCATGCGTCTAACTTAATCGCGCCTTTTATAAGTTATTCTGCATTAATATGCTTATTTCACTGAGCTTTTTCAGTCTTACCAATGGTGATGGAGCAGCCATATTTTACTCCATGTTGTGATTATTACAATTGCTGCATATTTGCTGAAGCTTAAATGAATGAACTGCTGAGCAATTGTCTGATCAACACCAATGCCATGTAAAAAGGCAAATGGATGAAGAAGTTAAAACCATCAGGGAAGTCGCCCTTATTCTCTAGCCACACCAATTTCTTTCACGAATTACTTGTTATTAAATAAAACCTAGTAAAATGAATAAGCCGACCGAGATTCTTGGCGCGCCAGGGAGCGGCATTTTAATGCGAGTTAACAGAAGTCCAAATTGACAAGTGAATGCGACGTTTGCTGCAATAAAAAGGTGTCACTCCTCACAGACGTCTCTATTTAATGCGATGCTTGCCCTGTAGTATGAACTCTCGTTTCCTTGCACTGCGATAGTCTTGCATGTTCGTTTTGATTTTGACCTTTGCGACATGTTCATCGTCTTTGCTAGAATGCGATGGTAATGGCGATGATTAGATGGGAGCATGTGAATGCATGGGAGGAAAGTGCCGAAACGTAGCATGACAACCACACTTGAAGCGGTTTAAGTGGAACTGCTGATCCTTAGGCGAGTGAATAGGTGGGATATCTGTGCCACTAGTGTCAGCAACCACCCCCATATGTAGGCTAAACTTTAATATACGTGGGTTAAACTTCGCTAGTTTAATGTGCTTGTGGTTGGGATGGATAAAATTGGTATTGCGAGCGTAGCATAAGGTTATGAACCGTGGTGAAACTGCACAGGCGGTTAATTGTTAAATTCCCAACCGGTTACTCTATTTGACAGATGCTGGGGCAAACTGCGACTGAGACGCCTCAGAATGTGCAGGGGATCGAAAAGGGGGCTAATGGTTACTTTTTACGGTTGGTACGTGGCAAAGTCGGGTATGAATGCGCATGGGTAAAATCAGTCCTCATTGCCATCGCAGTGTTATAACTGTTTAAACCTATAACTCTCTTTCTGCCATTTACGATCTAGGGACCTATTTTAGCAGTCTTCAAACAAAATACGGTGCCTTTTTTACAAATAACGACAAGGTAGCTAAAAGAATTACTTTGGGATTAATAATGCCTTGATTGCTCAGACACTGAGTACTGCCAATTGCCCATGCGCATATGTCACCTAAATGGCTCTCTCAGTACGCATGATTATAGAGATGTTGGGGTATCTTCCAATAGATGCTGTTTAACGGTACATATAATCATAGACAGTTATTCTTTGCTTCTTTAGAGAAAAATGTCTCATTGCTTTTAGAAGAAGTTTAAGAATGCTTGCAATTTGTAGACACTAAGACCAAACATTGGTGCAGCAATATGTTCCAAGCTGTGTTGTGTGGCATTGTCGGTTGCCTAATTTTTATAAGTTTTGACTTAAAGTTTGCAATTAAATGCATTTCGACAGTGATTTCAGTCTGCTTTGCATAATTAGCATACCAAGGATTCTATATTCCCCAACATCAAGTCGAACTTCTCCGCCCGCATTCACTCGTTCAGTTCATCTTTGATTAAGCACATTTTGAACAGTACAACAATATTGGCTGTATTATTTGTCGAGATCATACTAAAATCTGGCAAGTTCAATTATCCGGCCGAAAGACGCACGTGCTTGTGCAACTAACCGACCTAGTATACGTCGTTGAAGATGTGCAAGTGGATTTTCATTTGACAATAGGAAAAGCCTCGTGAAAACGGATGGCCATTTATTCATAAAGTAATTGCTATACACTGTCAGAGAGTATGCACGCCAACGTTCAGCGCTCTCCCCATTTTAACATTTATAGGTTTCCTCACAAGCGTCGGTGCAAGTATAACCTCAATTGCGGTTGCCAACAGCCACCATTACTGCACTCGCCCCCACGACTGCCAGCATTATAGCGCTAACACAGACGACAATGCACATGGCAGCCCCATTACGGCTCCTGAGGCGACCACAATGCGCACTTTTTAACACTTTGCATACTCTTCACAACCTCAGCCCACAGTGCCCAATTCGACGGATACGAGCATGGCCAATTTCTACACTCCTTTTCCTTAACTGCCTCTTTGCTTTCTTTGAATCTGACTTGTGTGCTGAGGTGTATCCACTTAAATACCCCCCCTTTACACTTCGTATATCATTCCTGTTATTAAAATTTGAGGCTAAGGAGAATGGCTATTATTCTGCTACTATTGCAGTGCTTATGTTCTGTAAATTTGCCCTGTAGATAAGAGGCAGAAAGGCAAATTGATCTAGTTCTGCGGTAGAGCTTCGATTCTTCAGACGTAGAGAGTCCTACTCTTCCAAATGCATCCTCAAATACAATAAAGATAACTGTGAATAGTAAAACTTTTCTTACAAATGGCAACTACAAAAAGGCAAAAATAAAGGAAGAAATTACTGCAAGTGCTGCACTTTCTCTTTACGGCTACCTCAGTCTCGCATGTTGCGAGAAGACGAATAGGCGCTGAGGTGGGGCTACACCGAGGGGCTTATCGCTGAGCAATATCAATGATCACCTTGACAGTTGAAGAATCCAAGTGACTACATAAGTTATACCTGCAGCGTAATCACTAAGGAATAGTAAAATATCGAAAATAAACAAAAGTTAAACACGCCAATCATCTGAATCTGTGAGGTACTTTTTCGTCAGTCGAATAAGTAAGTGGTCGGCTCCGTTTCTAATCCGATCGTGCATGTACGGTGCGGTGTCAAGTGGCACTGATGAAGGCATGCTATCACTAGCGTAACAGCAAAGGCATGGCTAGTAAATAACATGCTCTACCCTAAGCATCGAGAAAATGACGGTCGTAGTTAAACAAAGAGCCATGATTTTGCGAAGGAAATGTGCCGTTGTTTGCGGATGTTGGGTACATTTACCAAGGCTTGCCGCATGAAGCAAGAAAGTCTTAGCAATGAATATGGGCCAAGGCGCCTTGCGGGGGGATAGGCGTGAAGAGAGTTGTGCACGTTGCCATTTATCTGTACTTACCCTGCAGGATTTGCACAGTGAGATCCATTGCAGCTCAGGCTAAGTCAACGAGCTGCTTTTCTTTGGCAGGTCCTATGAGGGCCTAGAAGACAGAAGCAATTGAGAGAAAGCGATCGGAATGCGGCTGGAGGCTTATTGTTGGATGGCTGCATTGAATGTCTGATACGCTGCCGATCAGTATGCTGTCGACAGCTGGCTAGTCCAAGATGACAGGCGTAGAAATAAAGCTCTGTCATACAGTGGACGACTTAGCTTTTACACTGTCGTGGAAGTTGTGCTTCGCCGTTGGAACTGGAGAAAAATGGTAAACAGACACTTGCATGCACCAGGTTGCAATGTGTAAATTTGAAAGTTTATCATAATTTTAACTGATTGTCGTTCTCTAAGAGAACAGGCAACCACGTGTTTCTGTTGCACAGTTCTGATACTTTGCAAAGGAATGCATAGGTTTAGTTCGCAGCATGTTGGATGGCTACTGACTACGTCTTGATATGTGGTGTTTTCGTAACGTTGGCAGTATAAAGAGCCATATGCTGGGCTGTCATTTGCCTTGGTTTCAGTAACGCGCATCTCTATATAAACAACTCCCCTGTCACCTAAGTCCGCACATAAGAGTGACAGCAAGACTTGGTCCGTTGGGTAATGCCGTGGCAACCACGATGGTTCAAGTGTTGCCATTTGGTTCCCGTGGACCGATTTAAAGGAAGTCTTTACGTAATTTGGTTATTTGTAATGGTGGTTGGGAACGTTTGCTGCGTGGGCACAAGTATGTTTGAAAGATGCTAAGGCTTACAACGAAACTTGTAAAAGGATTTTAGTCGCTCACCTGTGTTAACCAGCCAAAGGCTTGCTTGGAGTCAATATCATGGTCAGTTGGTCGTTAATTATGAATAGTGATCAAAACTCTGAAGATAAAACGATTTTATGAGCGTTGCTTCAGCTATTCCTCTTTCGATTTCCACAGATTACTGAGTGCAAAATGACTAAAGTCGAAGAAGGGCGTGCCTCAGTAGCATGCAAGAAAGCTTGGCAAAAGTTGCTGTCAAGGCACGAGGACGTTTCTAATGTGAGCACTTCTTTTGCTATTGTGTTTGTGGCAGAATTGATTTAGACACTTTGAACCATATCCTTCAACAACCTAAACAGTTCCATGCTTTTGCATCTTCTCTAGCATGTGAGCGTACAAAGGAGGCAAACTGATATTCAAAGGACTTAATGATAAACATCAAAACAAAATTAATAAAAAGCACTGGCCACTTACTGAATTTCGGCATTTTCAACGAGTTGAGCCCCGAAATTCTTCGCTAACAAAGCTAGTCATCCACTTAAATGTTCGCCCGATGAAGCAAATAACTCTTCAACGTTTTACAAAGTTTCGGCAAGCTAAAAAGCTTTCACTAATGCTAAACTTTTGCGTCAGATTTTAAGAATTCAATATGTAAACACTCTAAATTAAAATTACCGGATGGATGTGTAGTTTGACTCTTCTCATCGCCTCATCGCTGACTCATCCACTTTGGATGACTGGCTGATCAATGGGTCAATAAAATCGATAAAACCGCCTAGTGAATATCCATTGCGTACTGGTTATCTGCCTAGTCGGTAAGTTCATTCACTGATCCATTTGATCCACAAATGGGTGAGTGCAAAATGATTCCAGTATTTACCCAAGTTTGTGCCATGTAGGGCTCTCAAGTGTTGTAAAAATGGACCAATTTTTATAGCGCATCGTAGAATTCGATATTATTGCGGCTCCGTACGAGTAATTAAACTCACCTACAATCTTCTAATGAGAAGCAAATTTTATCTATTTAACTTATTGTGCATAGCAACCAGGCCATTTTAAAAACCAACGTTATTATTTATAGGTCCGCCACTCAAACGAACCGTTTCACGTGCACCGAGTAAATAACAGTTAAGGCCTAGGGCAATCAGTTGATATTGCAAACAAAGATGAGCTGCAAGGAACATCGTCAAACCTTACGATAAAATTTGTGCACGAGATAAAGCTAGCATTCGTCTGGCAATAGTTGCTGAAGGTATCGATTCGTAAGGCATAGCATTGGCAGTTCGAGTCAGAGCATGTCGAGGAGCGTCAAATTATAAGGGCATAGCGTGACAATGATTAGCGGATTAAAATGTAGCAGCCCATTTTTAACACTTCTGAAGTGTGTTTTAAAAGCATCAAGATGATAAAGTCCTCTGTTTGACGCGAACAAGCGTTAGTCAAGGAAGCGTTGTCAAGGCCGCCACTGTGGAAGTCTCTTTAAATGGCCTTAACGCGCTTTGCCATGACATTCCTGCAAACTTAGCGGAGCACATCGGCGAGAGGGTTGTATGAAAAGTGAGTTGATTTATTGACATTATTTCTCCAACTAGTCATTATTCAAACATCAACCGACCCTCCATGCTCTTACAATGGCCTAGTTTTCCACATGTTGCATTCTTCTTTCGTTTAAATTGAGGCAGGCAACTCGTAGTGGAGAAAGAAGTGTCACAAGGTCCAAAAGTTGGTAAGCTCAAAGGGCAGCTTTACGGCACAGTTCTCACCATTCATTTCTTCGTCACTGCCTCAGTTCCATTACGATTATTCCTTGCCTAGGGTCTTCAAATAGTACTCGACTTCCGCCGCTTCCATCCAAACTGCTCGTCAGTTCCAACCTCTCATTACGCCGTTCTCTAGACGTCAAAGAACCACAGCGGACATATTTCAGGGAAGTTAGATGTGATTGGTAATATCAACCCTTCCTCCTCCCATTGTGCCTTCTTCATTTGCTTTATCTTGCTTAATTTGCGTACGTTATTTCGATACCTTCACATCTGGTATCCAGTGTAAATCGCATATCAAGGGAAGGCTATGCTTGGCTTTTTTATGTTTACTGCTAAAAAAGTAACGTTGCATCCTTCAAATCGATTTTATTGGATTAAGCTCAGTTAAATGGCTGGATAAAAGGTAAATGTTTCAACTCGTAAAAAGATGGTAGAAAGGAGGGCGATAAAAATTCTGCACCACAGCACTGCGTAGAGTGATTCTATGTTTTAGTGTTGATAAACAAGGTAGTTTAAATCTTCACAAATGTGTCGGTTATACGAATGTTGCCAAGATGCTTGTAAGACGTCATTTGTTTGTCTTTTAAAAGAACCTTGTGTTTCGCTCCCAAGAAATTGTTTGACCAGCCAAATCGCTTCATGGAATAGCGTTAGATTATTCCTATTACCTTCTGCCCTTGCTACTGTGAATAGATTATTTATGTTGCAAAATTGTGTGAGGCGTCGAGGTTCGTTTTCCACTCAGGTGTCCATGGCGCCTGTTTAGTCACAAGATGTGCACATGCACAGGCCCCTCGTCTTCTGGCACAGCTCTCATCACAGTGCTCATTGTAGTTCGCGCTTGCTTCCTCCCGTGCAAATCGCGTCCTTCTACCCAACTGAAGACGCGCCTATGTATGGAGGCAACTTATATTGAAAAGCTCTATATAGATGGTGTTCTTTGACACAGTGATGTTCGGCACTTAAAATGCACTTCTGCTGCGCGGATGATTGGAATGCTAGGTGATCTTGGGAAAACTGCACCTTGCCTCTTAGAGTGTTGCGTTAGAATAAAGCTCACAGTGCTTCCGCCGAGTTGTATCCATCATATTTAGCTAAGTTAAATGGTTATATGATGAAGCGAATGTATCACTTGATGAAGAGATGAAGAGCAAGGGGATGAAGAACGCTGCGCCACAGTACTTTGTATGGTCATCCTACACTGTTTACTTCCAGCCCTCTTTTCTCCTCCCCGCTCCCTTTTTTCCGTTCCCAAGTTTTCTCATCTCTTCGTCCATAACTCAATCGTTCCCTTGTGTCTTGCAGCTGAAGATACATGTTTCTTCACTTTCACGGGAGTATTATATCCACCGCTGATGTCGTTCCTAATGAGAGGCAAGGATTCGTCCAAGCGTAGCATTGCGAATTCGCACCAAAAGCGCCCATTCATTGGTTGCATAAAAATCTATAGGGGCATAGCGCCAATCTCCTTGATTAAATTGATACCTTGCACTGCATTCACCCTGTTGCACTTGATTTTATTGGATTTAGCAAATGCTGAAAATCGCTAAGTAAACAGCAGCAGAGGCAGCACACTCACTGAAGTGTAACAACTTACCTCAAATCCATGTCCCAATGTGGAAGCACTGTAGTGTGAAAGTCGAGACTGTGCCTAATTAGCTCAGGCCGAATTGCACCGAAATAACAGAGGCTAGGTTATCCACCATAGGCTGGATTATGACAGGCGTGGATAAATTAGGAAAAATGCAGCTGAACAGGACCTCATCTTTCGAGGTGCCTCCATACGTTACCATTCAAGTCAATCCCACCACATATTCGACCCGCCTAATCGACCCAACACAATTCCATGTCATATGAAATAAGGCCCTCTTTCTCTTCCTCTCTGACATTAGGCATCAAAATGCATGCGTAAGAACTATGTCTGATGGCATCCTCAAAATGGAGGTATGGGTGCTCACTTGCCTACCTCCCTTTTATGCGCCATACTCCAACTTGCCTTCGATAAGTGTCTCCTTCGTCTTCCACCAAGCTCTATATGCTCTTAAGCATTGCGCCCTGTATTATATCCCACCATGTGTGTCCAAGAATTCAACTCACCCGAAAAAGAGGAGGAAGTAGTCACCTACATTTCATTTCCTTGCCTTTGTTTTTCTCTTTAGCGCCACAAGAGCCTCTTGCTTCTGTGGTTGCCTCATGTTCTTTTGACTTCATCTCCTTTGAACTTAACATCCCATTGTCACTGTCTCTTCTTCCTCCCCTTCTGTCCCCACCTACCTCATTCTCTGCCAGCGCTCTCTTGGCAAGTCTTGTATATCCTTCCACAAGTCGCCTCTTTGATTGTGACATGATCAAGTAATGAAAAGATCCATAACCTGGACCATATTAGCACTGACTAGCCTAAATTTGACCAAGTCACTTTACTAAGGACCAACACTTGTTTTAGCATGGCTTAGTTTGGATCACCAAGTGCTTTTCATCTCCATCAATTTATTGTCGCTTTACTTTCTTCTATCCCGTCACACCATTTGTTTCATCTCCTACGCCCACACTTACTCGCTGAAGAGCGAAGATGAGCGCGTTGCTCATACTTCCTGCTTCGTAAATTTCAGGCTGACCAAACTACCACCTGCTTATCTCACTGTCCACTCAATTCATTTTCTCCTTGTAGATATTGCCTAAGCCTGGCGCATCAGATGGGCTCTCGACTGAAGTATTAAGACAAACTCTAGGTGGCAGGCTAAGTGGCTTGTTTCTACGTGCAATAGCACAAATAGTAGAGTTACTCACCAAAGCAGTTTAAAATGCAGGATGTCTTGTGCATTCCCTTCCGCAATCTTCTCATCACACCTTCATCCTCCATTTCTTCTCCTTCTCTCCTTACATCTGGCTTGACCCCTATCGTCTTCCGCGTGCTTGACAGTTGGCTCGCCGGCCACGGATTCACTGTGGTAAGCGACTACGACGCGGAAGGGTTGGATACCATCTGGAAGGGTGGCTAGTGACACCTCTCCGCCTGCTCAGACATATCCGACCACTGACACGTCATAGTCAAATAGTCGGACAAGTCTCATATCGTTTTTACCATTCACTACGAATCCATCCACGTCATCGTCGTCCTACGCTGGTCTCTGCTGCTCCTTGTTGTGGTTGTCCTTCGTCCTATTGTAGCGAATGAGGCCAAAGTGAGGGCAAAAATACTAATAAAATGGATATGGGCAGGCGAAGCCGAATAAGGTCCAAAGACTGCGGCTGCCTTAAGCGATAAGGCAGGTGAGTCTGTGTGTGACCATTTACACACGAGCGGGTTGTCTTCTGCAAAATTGCCTTGTCGAAAGCAGTTCAGTCGGTTAGAGGGGCAAGGGGAGGCGGAGAATCTGTGAACACCTTAACAGCAGTTCAGTACCCCAAAAACGGCTAATGGGCTACAACGCGCAGGGTAATGACTGCTTCACTGATGCGCTAAATTAAACTATCTATCTGGTTGGTCATTAGAGGATGATAACCGTAAGAAGGGGTGGTAGGTGCTAGTTACATTTTATTCACGACTTAGTTAAATAGTCGGGCAGGTCGCATTCTGATTTTTTCACTCACCGCCAACCCAACCACGTCACCGTCGCCCCACGCTCGTCTCTGCTGCTTCTTGTTGCTGTTGTCCTTCGTTCTATTGT
The DNA here is from genome assembly GCA_001923025.3 of Taenia multiceps. NCBI lineage: Eukaryota > Metazoa > Platyhelminthes > Cestoda > Cyclophyllidea > Taeniidae > Taenia > Taenia multiceps. The sequence goes on along the minus strand of CM010312.1, from coordinate 1,293,485 downwards.
AGCGACTGAGACAAAAGTGGGGGCAAAAATACTAATAAAATGAATATGGGCAGGCGAAGCTGAATAAGGACTGAAGACTACTGTAGCTGCAAGTAATAGGGCAGGTGAGTCAGTGTGCAATCACTCACACACGAGCAGGCTGCCTTCTATAAAATCGTCTTGTTGAAGCAGTGCTGTCGGTTGGAGTGGCAAGGGGAAGCAAAGAATCTGTGAACGCCTTAACAGCAGTTTAACATCTCCGAAACGGCTAATAAACTACAACGTGCGGTGTAATGACTGCTTCATTGATAAACCAAATTAAACTATCTGGTTGGTTATTAGAGGATGATAACCTCAAGAAGGGATGGTTGGCGCCAGTTACATTTTCTTTAATTCTATTTCATCTCGACTTTAGTCCTACTCTTTGCATAATCATTTATGTTGCTGTTCCGTGCTCATATTGCGGTTTCCGAATCATATAACGTTCCGCCTTGGTGCACTTCCGCTAGTATTTTATGAGGGTACTAAGCCTACCAAATGAGTAGACTTCGAAAAGTCAAGCATTCAACGTATACTATCCCTTATTTATACAATAATCAGGCACTATGTAAGTTGCCGAATAGCGACCAAGTTTATACTGAAAATGGCTAATTAGATGCTAACTCGAATGAAGACATTAAAGGGTAGAAATTGTTCAATGATACGGTGAATGGGGTACAGAAAAGGGAGTGCATATTAACAATGTAGACGCCCTGTCCCAAACACAGAATCCGGCGAAAATCGAGGATGTTCTACCATAAACCTTATTTTTAAGCGAGCTCTATAGATAGCATTAGAAAAATACACACAGCGAGCAAGGTTCTTTGCACCCTCTAACTAATTAGCAGTAAGAAAAACAGCCTTTCAGGGATAGAAGCCAAAGGGACGTCTGAGATGATTCAGTGCATCCTCAATAGGGTTGAAGCCCTGTTGTACCAAGATGGTGTTAAATCACTTGAGGATCCAATGTCCTGCAACTCTTTGCTACAAGCGTATTTCCAAATGCTATTTTAGTGTCTGCACTATCAAGGAGAAAGAAATGCTGAGAGCCTCGAACGAGAGGTGTTGGCGGTCTTCGCTGTCACCTAATGTAAGTGAAATGTGCCCAACCTACGTTACGTGGAGCACTGTGGATACCAATTCGATAATATGGTGTACTGGTTGGAAAGCGTAGCAGAGGACGCTCTCATGAAGACACAAAAAGCTAAAATGGTTGCGTCACCCTATTTTCTAAATTGGCCCGCCATAAGTGCCTAAGAATGACGCAGGACAAAAGGCATTCTTTGGAATGGTGCTTGAGGAGTCCCTTTTCTATTATTTTAAATGCTTTTTAAGTGATTTTAAATATGGATACTAAAGCTGAAACTGTGATGAGAGGCTTTCGGGAAATGAGACGCACGGGCAAGCGTTGGAACTTAACAAGTGGTATCTGAAGTAGGAGAATGCAAATTGTGTTTAAGCCAGACCACGAATCTCAGAGGCCAGGGCCTCTCAAATTCAGCCTGCATAAAACTACTGGGAGGAAAAGTGTCCTCAAATTACGACGCAGTTATAACAAAAAATTTCTTTTACCCATTATTGACAACATCATATATCTCTTGAGAATCGAAATTCACATTTGTGGTACCATACCCAAAAGGAAGTTTTGCCACCACGCCATCATAGCCCACCATGAGTCGGCTCCTTATTTTATGTTTCTCGTCACGTGATCCGGTGTCGATACGAGCAACACTCGATTTGGGCTTTCTTCGGGCAGCTTGCATGGTCCTTCGTCAAGTCAACCCCCAAAGGACCTCAATGCGGCAATAAAGGATGAACGAAGGCTACGTATTTGGAGTCTTGACTACATCCTCAGCTAGCTCACCTCATACAATTTAAGCGGTAACGATTTGCAGTACCTCTGTATCGTCTGGCTGGCCAACGCGTCAGGTCGCTGACTCTTGATTAAGTCTGGAAGAGCATGTTAATCCGCATTAAGCTGAATCAAATCGCATCTTTTCTAAACCCTCCTGCAAAGTTATAACCGATACTCTGCCAAGTTAAGCTAAATTATGGTCGATCTCGAGTACTTTGTTTACTTCCCCGGAGGAGGCGAAGCTTCAACTTTGCGTCTCCTCTGAAAAATAGTTCATAGCGAAGAGCCAGGAGTAATTAGCTTAGGTATTCTTATTGAGAACGTGGTCGATGCTGCCATTAAAATTTGAAATATATTTGTCCATTTTGGCACAATGCTACCACCGGATGATGTCTAAAGAACTTATACGCAAATGCAATCGTCACATGGTTGTGCGAAAGTAATGGTCGTGTTAAAGACAAGCTTTGGGCACCAGGCCAAACCTTATACATTTTTAGATGACATGCATAATTTTAGGTATAATCGTAAGGAAAATGTCTCCTTCGTCAAACACATGCGACTCTGCTCGTCCGCCCCTTTTTAAGTTGCCTTTGGGGCTACACCTCGCACATGTTAAATCAAATTACTTAAAAATGTTGTCAAATTAAGACATAAAGAATGATGTCCTCCTAACTTTCTGGTAATTTTTAGTCAGCGTTGCCAAATTTTTAATCACTGCCTTAAAATTGCCATCTGCTCACCTTCCGACTTGTCTTTTATGATCACTATATGAGTGCAACGACGTCGTGGCGGCCGGAGTTGCAGTCAGGTCTTCATGGTCTCTTGATTCAAGCTCTAGCGCGATTACTGACTCAGCTGCCTTCAACTCTCCGGAGAGTTATTTTGTTACAGCGGGACCAAAGACTCGGACTGCATTCTGAAGTGACATGCCATATGTCAAGTCACAAGCAAAACCGTTACTCAATAGTTGGTTCCACACTTCATGCTGCCGATTAATGGTTTCTCCCAGCGTTGGAGTAATCCTCGTTTCATGACCATCCTTTCAAACGGCCAGTTGTGCAAGGGCAGTTTTGCTAGATCCCTACAATCCTTAAGACGACGGTACAAAAACAGCGTCTAGGTGATCAGAAACTGCTTTTGGAAGTGACAAGAGAAAAGTGGGAGTCGAAGAGCATAGGCACCGACCCCAACGTGACCTGAAACGCAACCTTCTGATCTGGAGTCAGACGTGCTACCGTTGCGCCACGGAGTCAGATTATTGCTATGGCACTGCAATACCTATAGTCGGTTACCTCAGCATCATCACATTGCACATTGTGTTTACCGTAATTCTAGCAGCAGCAGTCACGTGAACACACACATTGGTCGAGTGAAGGCACTGCTGCAACTGTGGGTGGGGTGCAGAGGTGTTATGCGCATGCGACATTATAGCAAATGCTGTGGTTTGCAAACTGATTACTACCATGCTGTACTGGCAGTTTCGGCTGGTGGATCCTCGCTAACCTTTCACTTTCCATCCCACCTCTATTCCGACCGCACCTTCCTCACCACAACTCGGCTCTACGCACTTCCATGGCCTGTCATCGCCACCACCGACCTCCCACCCACAGGTACGTATTACAATGCCACCAGATATTTTAGGGCGCAAATCCTACTCTTTGGTCTCGAGATGGAAGGCGATTATTTCCAACGCAAATATTGTCAGCCATGTTGTTAAAAACCATTCATAATAATAATAAAATACATCTCAGTTAAGGTTTGCGTCTGGTCTTCAACTGCAGCATTTGTAATCTCTTTGATATTGGTGGTCGAATTACTCAGGCTGGAAGGTAAAATTAATTCCTTGAACGGTGTACAACTGTTGTTTAAAAAGGCAAGCAGAAACAATCCTTGTGTATATCATGTAAAATGATGGCAGCTCTGCAAGTAGGGCAGCGAATGGGTAGACTCCTCCCTCAATCGCTCAAAATTATTTTGCAAAAGATAGAGTAACACTATCTCCTTAACAAGGGTGACCTAATTTCTTCCTCCAATCGCTCATCTTTGACTTATCTCCTATCTATCTAATGAATGCGGATGGTAGCAATACAAGCAGGTTGACGGCTCAAATTTGGAGGGCCAAGCATGCAGCTTGAACGTTTTAGTAATTTTAACGGAAGCATTAAAGGAAAAGACATGCCGATGCGGTTAAGATGGCTATGTTAGCAAGTTGTCAGTGTCTCGTATTTTGCCGCACAGGGCTCAAAAATGTTTAGAAAAAGTACCGATTCATGAAAGCAGATGTGGGCAAAGACGGCGCTGGCATCTATTAAATACTTCTCATTTTATTTGATTCCCAAAATGAATTGCACTTCCACTTGGGTAGAAGACATTGTACAAGATTTCGGGGCCCGAAAATCCCTGCATGTTATATTAACAGTGTTGCCTTTTGGAGTTGAGGCACCTCTGGCAGTCTAGTGTTTGCAGTAGATGCTAATTTTAGCAAGCATTATTTACGAGAAACTTAGTGGCTCCTGAAATAATGCATTGGTCGAGGGATCGGAGTCAACATAAAGGCCAAATGTGTCGGCGGTCTGTGACCATTAGACGGTAAAGGGAGTATTTGGCTGAATTTCATGACGATCTATAAGAAGCAAACTTCCTACTTCTCCAGAACTGAGTAGAAGAGGGGTATTAACTGCTAACGTTTGAAAGATGCGCTACCGAAAGCAAGGATCCCATGTTGTTCTCCATAAAATGAGCGGTTGCCTTCAAATTGATTAGTCGCATGCCTTTGCACGCCCTGACATGGTAATTTGGTAAATTTAAGAGCCATGTCAGTTAATCAAACTTGCATAAGTGTCCAGCGCGCTTGAACCCCAGCTAACGCTAAAGGCTTATTGCAAGCACCTGTTCTCATAGAAGCGATCCGATACGCATGACTTTGTCGTTTATTTGCATTATGTGTCCACCATCCGCTATACTTTTATCGGTTACGATTGCTATTTGAATGAGCGCAGCTCGATTACCAATTAAACAGCTCCAGTCTTACTGATTAATCAGAATAATAATCCCGGGCCTCTTTTTGATGCTTTTCAAGTTATCTTTTACCTTCCCTTTTAATACATCACAATGTCCAATCCTTCAGGACATTTAACTTGCGACATCGCGTTAATTCTCCTGAGGAATTGTTTCGTAGCGTGGCTTTGGGTCACTGGGAAATTCCGATTTAGATTCAGGGCAAGGACTTAGCTTCAGTGAGCAATAGATGGGGCGAAATTTCGTTTTAATAAATACTCAGGAAAATTTCCTTCGGGAGTGACTTATGCTGTCGGCACATTGATGCAAAGTAACATTCGATCCCGGTGTCTCCGAAACACATTCCTGCCCATTTATCTTTTACTAATTTTACCATCACAATTTATGCTCAGTATAACCATATGCAATCAACTCACCAAAGGCTGATTTACATGTCTCCTCTCTATCCATCCACACATTGGCGTCTCCCAAACATGCCTTTGAGAATATTGAGTGTACTTACTTGCTGTTAAGGCACAGGTGTCGTTTCAAGGCGCGGAATAATACAGAATGGCCTTCCACACGGACTGACCATCTCACAGTGGCCACTTCTCGATTAACTTGGAGTCTGCTTCATTTAGAATCCATTATTGCTCACTTCAACTTGTTTATCACTAGCGCTGTCTTTAAAGAATCTTACGAAATATCAACAACAACCGAATGGTCATGAATAGTGGTGGTAGTCTTGGCTTAAGCACAACTCAGCAGCATGCTCGGAAACAAAGCAGTCATCCACACATAACTGGTGATGTTGGTAGCACAAGATTTCGCTGGATAACGATAATTTAAGCAGAGATAATACCAGAGTACTTAAGATCCAATGAATTGCGATGCACAGGGGGTCCTTTCATGGCTTGGAATCCTCCAGAACACGACCTGAGCCCGTCGGCTACAAACACTTAACACACTTTGTGTCCAACCTCTTTGGAGATGGGGAACCGTCAAACCTACAAATCTTGCCCACAAGCAGTTAATACCATGCTCTTAATACAAGGTTTGCTTGAGGCATATTCCGGCCTTTATTACTAATTGTTGTTCATTCGAAGTTTCAAAACGGTACTTGACGTTGAAGCAGCCACTGCTGATGGAAGTAGGGGAAGGTCTAATTGATACAGGATGTGACCAAGTACGGCCACTTGTGGCTTGTTAAGCAATTACTGCTCTGTAATTCAGAAGATTGAGTGCATGCTAACTTCAATGCAAATGTGAATTAACAGCAAGCCCGATCACGCATTTGCAGCAACAAATGCCTCCAGACCGTAAAATCCCAATCAAATAAAGGAGGCTCCCCGTGATAAACAACATATTTTGTCTAATTTGTAACTTTAGAGCTCCGATTTCTTCTGCAAAAGCCATAGATGTGGAGTCTTCTCTCATACGAGATTTAGAGAAAAGGGCAGTTATGCGAATCTGTTTGAAACGCAGTCATGCCTAAATAATAAAATCCTAATTCATCACCTGTCAAAGAAACAATAACCGATGTGAATGAATCTTTAGATCTCTTAACCCAAGCTCTAGGTCAGAAAGAATAGAAGTGGCTTATCAAAAGCTACCCAACGGTGAGGACTATCAGTGGTATAAAATGAAAAAAGTTAACTTGCCAAGTGTTTCATTCCACGCTCATTCCACGCGAGTTGGTCGTGCTAAATCCATGAAATAAATATTGCAGTTGCGCTTTTCGGAATTTCATCGCTTTTGCTGCCCCATACGCTGAGACGCCTACGATTTGTATAGGGAAGGGGTCATGTGCACTAAGAGCTTCGTCCCATCAAGTCCTCGTTTAACACCGCTGAGGAGCCGAATGAGCAGACATGAAGTGAGTAGTTAATGCCACAGACGAGACTGCTTTCGAAGCCAAGTCAGAAGCAAATAAAATGACATAGTGCTCGTTCACTTTCACTTTGGGCATGATGAATGCTATCGAATCACTAAAGCATCCTTAACGGGCCCTAATGTCTCATCCTAAATTGACTAACGCACATACATCTAGGATGCGGATACTCTGCACGCCTCTCTAGGAAGGGTCTAGTAATCCACACACAACGTTCCTCATGACGTGTTGGTGACGTAGGTGTAACCGAGGCAAACTCTCACAGATGCTCAATTCCGATGCATTACCTGGTTGTTGCAGTGAGAGATTAATCTAAGTCCAATGATTCTCATCTGGATAAATTTGCACTTGAAAACGCCAAGTGATGAGTGGTGTGATTTTGCGAAGAAAGTTAGTGTGAGCACTCCCTTTGAGTAGCGCGTGCTTTTCCGATCTAAAAAATTGTGCATAAATCAACATGGAAGTCGTTGCGCAGGATTAACCGGCAAGACAACCAGAGTATATCAGATTCTTAGTCGCATTTAAACTAATGCACATTTAATATAGCAGTTACTCACTCTGGTCACTGCCGCGATGCCCTTGCGTTCTACCGTTAAGGTGATGATGTGATTGTGGCTCAATATTGATGGTCAAATTGTAGAACAGTCATTTACACCCTGATGGTGACTCAAGTAATTCTAGCTTGACTTTTCCTTATTTTACACTCTTGAAACAAAAGCTTTCCGAGGTTGGCCTAGGCTCATTTGACATCGCAAACTAATAGAGACTACATGAAAGTAGCAAGGCGCACACTGCCTCTGATTACTTACGGAGGATGACAGTGGAAAACTTTTAGGCATGGTGGAATGACTTCGATTAGAGTTCCGTGTACGCAGGTACCTAAGGACTTAATCTCATTAACCTGAACATGTCGCATGAGTAATTCCCCATTAAGTCGCTCTCCAACTGAGCTTCAATTGCCAAGTAGTTAAACTAAAAATTTTGATGACTATTTTGCACGTATCTTCGTATTGGAAATAAGCTTTTGCTTGCAGTCGAAGCACACAACGTTAGCATTTGTTCAACGTACTCTATGAGAAACTTCGTTACTGGATCTCTTTTCCCAGACATTATGAGATACGTGATTTGTGCACTTGGAAATGCCGTTCTTCGTAAAAAATTGCCATGTCTTCTCGATAAAATTATTTCGTCTCCTACGCCATCAATTCATCGCGTGTCTCGGTTTTCGCTGCTAAGTGCCGTAGCCACAATTATACAAGCACGTCTGCAACTACTCAATGTGTGAACATGATGTTGGACAATTTAAGGTTGTGGCCTAAATCTGATTTCAAGCCTGTCTTTACACGCAGCACCGGACTAGTGGTCTTGACTATTTTACGCCTGCACAGAAAAACTCGACATGAGACGCCAACTCACCCAAATCCCAGGTGCGGTTACACCAGCCATTGCCACAGTGCATTAAATTGAGGACAGCAAAAGGGGCCTGGATCAAAAAGACTTGCATAGCCTTTGCTCTGGATGTAGGAAGCCCAGGGTTAGTTTTGGCAGCTATGGCTTATGTTCGCCAAGTTTGAGTCTTCGGTCAATATCGCCTTGACTGGAGATCCATGTGCATGGCACTGCATCCCTGCACTTGGTTGGTTGGAGGCGAAATGTAAGGAGTGGGTGATTTATTTTTCTTGTTCTAGTGGTTTGCTTGGCCTTGCCATTATCCACATGACATGCTGGAGTAACGCATCGTGTCCATTTGCCTGCCCTCGTTAGCGCTGCAGATGGCCAATGCAGCTGTGTTAACGTCCATTTGGCCAGGATGGAGGTAGTTTTGAGGGAGGTGACATCGAGGGAGAATAGATGAGTTGATGAGGGTGGAAGGAAAAGGCAGTTGCAATTTGGTGTTTTAGCAACGAAGAGAGTGACACCTATGGATTCAGCCGAGAGTTGAACCCGGGGGCCTCATGCACCCGAAGAGCGGATCATATGCCAATGTAAGAAAAAACATTAAAACTGGTAGCCAAATAAGCAATTATACAATGCTGCGAAGCAGACGTTTTGATGAAAGAAACGATGTGGTCTGATGTAGCTACCAATTAGGTTTAGACCCATTTTATTGCATTTCTTGTCATTTTAAGCCAACTGCAAACAGGATTGAAGTTATTGCGAACTTATTGCACTTAAATTTTTGGCAGAGATATTAATACTTCGTCGCTCAATTTTGCCACCAATACCACCACCATAATCTTACAATTAAATGTTGTACTTACACCAGCAAACGCGTCGTACTGTCTAGTCCCTTGCGAATAACGGATCACAACATCTCCAACAACCAAGCACTGTCATTTTAAGGCCATTACGCCTACCTTACCATTTGAAAGGCTATTACGTTGTGTTGATTTCTGAACAAATGTCACGTTTTTTACAGTGTGACGTTTGCCTAAACTTATGAGAAGTAGGTGGGTCCGAATACCACCGCTGCCATTCTTTTCATTTTATTCACTCATTACAGCACTTAATTTTTTGCAAAATTATTGTCTCTGCAGGGCAGAGTGTTTGAGTGGTGAGAATTGTCACAATGTAGAAGGTTACGACTAGAGCACTTAAATAAATTGCAGAATTCTTTACAGCTGATCAAGCACCTAGGACTTTGTAAGGCCTTTATGGAATGTGAAACAGCTGATGGAGGACCCGCCGGTGAATACGAACAAGGTTTGGTGACAGATGGTACTGGTGAACGACTGAATATTTTCGAACAGCTCTTCTAGGTGACGCGTTGACAAAGTCGTCTTAACGCTCATCTGCCATGGTGTAATAATCGTCAGTAATCGTCGAAGTGGGAGCAAAAGGGAATGGAAAAGAAAGGGTGTATTTTTTCTTGAAAGTGGCAAAGTGACGACAATGTAGGCTCGTGCATGAATGACATGTGGTGACTGCCGGTATTGCTTGAAACATCATTTTAACTTGCGTGTTAATCCATAATTTCATAGAATGCTGAAACGAAAGAGTAGGTAATTTGCCCAAGTTTGACCCCTGTTTATTAACCGGCCCATCCAGCCTTAGACCATCCCTCTCACCGCACTATGACACGCATGGGGTGCTTATAGAACCGAAAGCTATAAATACATGCCTCTGATCGAATGACATCCGCAGCATCAGTTTGCTGTGCATTCGGTTAAGACCTCTGATTGGTCGAAGAATGTAACAGGCAGTATCTAATTTTCTGACATTTGGTAACGTGACGTTGGCGTAAAAATTTTAACCACTCATGAGGCAAGGAGGTTTGAGCATAACGTTTTGGTTGTTCTTTCACGAACACCTTCAGCCATGATTTCAGTGTGATGCTGCTTCAGATAATGCTGACGAAAATCGATAGGACACAGGTCGCCATTCTTTGTATTAAAGCGTGTGCATCCAGCTGGTAAATAGGGTAGTCTTGGACTACATAGCGAAGCATGTCACCAAGAAGGCTAGTGCATGATAGAGAAGGTACCTACTATCAGCGTGCAGTAAGCCAAGTCGAAAAATAGGTGGTGAAGTGGTTTAGATGAGCACTTCCATTTGACACAGCCATGAGAACCGCGACCAACTGATTGTTTTATTCGCACACAAAGAAGCACTGGCACAGCACTTGTCGGTTCGACACCAAAAAGAACCAACCAAATACACTGATCGGAGAATCCGACTTTGAATCTACAAAGCGTATACGTAACTATCAAATGCGTGAAGTCGACTTCTTGAAGACAGCATTAAGTAGTACTCAGAAGGCAGTGAAGGCTCACACAGCTGACACATGCATTCCCGACAGTTGGCAGCATCATTCTATCCTGGTCCTGCAACGCACAGATTTGGTGTCACTTTCTCAAGTCTGGTAGGATTTCTGAACTTGAGATCATTCGGTAGCATTGTGGGTAGCTCAACTTCCGAAATGAACCCAGTGGAACTCTATCTGACGTGTCCACGACGCTTCATCCCTTCGCCCTTGCCATCGAACATACAATCTGGAGGAATTGACTACAGGATATTATGTAGGCCTCGCAATCATCGCCACTACTGCTGCCAGTGTTCCTGATTTCTGACTAGGATGAACGATTCGATCGTTCGTTTTAATCAAATTACTTGTTCTCTACTGGATGACAGGCCTACTCATTCTATTTTCTTACTTCTTCAACGCAAACACAATTGTTGTCCTTTGTGGTTCCTCAATGTTTCCGTGGTGCCCTAAATTAATCAAATTTTTATGCAGGCGAGCGTGAGCAGGAGCTTTGCTTATTCGCCTACTTTGTGGCGTTGTCCTATCAACCAGCTCAAATTAAGGCTGACTTAATGAAAGCCCATTAATGTCCACTGGCTTAGTTCTGGGTTGGACGCAGCTCCGCGCAATTGGTTAGCGTGGATTATCTGTGGTTGGAACAGAAGGCCTCTGGATCGAACTCTCTTGAGGGTGAAACTGACTAATAACACAACTTAATTGGGCCAGTGCTGCCATTGCTGTCAGCTGACATGTAACTTTAAGATGCAAGTGGAAATGTATATCTTATTCTACCGTGGAGCAAATGCCCAGGAGAGCGAAACATTATCCTTGCAAGTTTTCGATCGTTCAGTCAGTGTGTCAGCTGGGGCCTATTTTAATAGAGGTCAATTGGAGGGCAAATATGAACTGCTTAACAGTGTCTAGGCACATGGTGACGATGATCGTAAGCAAGGTCCAATAGAAATATGGCTTATTATTCGAATTGCGAAGTGTCCTGCATCCTCACATATGATCTACCGACATAGACATAATGGAATTAAAAACAATGGACTTTGGTTGCGCACAAATATTATAGGAAATAAAAATGAAGGTCACTAACAGGAAAAGCAAAAAATTTAGGTGTTACAAAAAGCAAGATAGACATCTCAATCTTACCCAGAAATGTATAGAACTGTAGCGGAGGCGAATTCTGTATCAGGGTTTTTGAAAAATGCTAGTTTTCGCTAAAGAAACAAGGAATATTTGCAAATAACTTTGAGTGCCGCTAAACAGCATCCACTGGTAGATACTAATACCCCCATGACTAAACGTAACTAAATAGCTATTTAGGTGACACATGCATTGGCGACTGGTGTTATTCAGGGTCTGCGTCATCAGAGCAAAAGCTATTGCAGCAAATTAACCGGGATTAGTTCCCTTGGCAGCCTCTTCATAATTTGTGGAAAATAACACCATATTATATTGAAAGCCTGCAAACAATGGGTTTCGAGGCCGTAAAAAATTAAGAGGGTTTTGGGTTTGAACAGATATGAAACTGCGAAGATAATGGAGAGTGGTTCTCTCTGTGCACACGTATAGATTATGACAAATAGTTATCAAACTTGTACTCCGATACTGTGCACACTCCGAGGTGAGTGAGCTGCGGTTTGCTCCGGCATTTTCTGCTAGAATAAACGGTTGACAACCAATAACTGAGTGCTCATGTGTTCCCACCTCAGCTCATAACTCTATGCCTGGTTTGCGGCGCCGATACGTGCCATCCTAGCCACAGCCACATCAAACCAATGAAGTTCAATACGCGTGCACTTGAGCTCAGTTTGCACATAGTAGAGGTAACCGGCGTTAATTGCACAGATAGTCCATTACTTTACCCGCCCAAGTACCAGTTATTCCATCAGGACACTTCAAAGGCAGCTGTCCTAAAATGCTTTAACAAGTCTTACTTTTGCATCTATATACACACGAAGGACCACAGCCACTACCTCCATATGCTACAGAGGTCAACATCAGTAACATACATGTGAAGCAATTGCAATGACCGAGTGAGGTAGCGTGATTTAGAGGGTGGATGTTATGTTAACTGAAGTCTCCTGTATAGTTTGACCCTTTTTATGGCAGCAAACACCACATTCATTTGCCGATTTCGTCTTCTATCAGCCTACATTGGAATGCAACTCCAAATGCGTCAAGTATTTCACTTCGTTCAATCATATTACGGGGGGGCTTATGGGTAGCAAGTAATTCGTATAAGAAAGTGATGTGACTGGTAGGAGAGAACGACTTCACCGGCAGTTCTAACTTCATCCACTTGCCTATTTACCTGGCATTAGTTTTGATCACGTGGTTGCTTGGTGGTTCATCTATCTGAACTTCAGCAACTATTGGGCCAGCTGCAATGGTCACAACACAGAAAAAAATATGGCCACCTTAGTACTGCGGAAGGGTTGAAAAATTCGGTGAACTCAGCTTATGAATGACAGAATGATACATTGCAAAAATTATCGCTGTCGAACCAGACATATGTTTCAGTGGAAAGATCTTGCCCTCTCTTTCACATAAATCGCCCGGTTGAGGTAGTCGGACATCTGAACTCGAAGACCGCGATGGAAGAAGCAGCGGTAGTAAATGCATACGAAATTAACCTCACTCCCCATGAACAGTAAAAAAGGATAGATGAGCTTGATATTGCCCAACTCGTTAAATTTAATGCATTGATAACAGCAACAGAGCACCTGAGGGCGCAGCCCTACGTTTCAAGGCAGTTTCGGCCCTAACCCCAACAGTCCTCGTAATGGACGAACAATAAATGACAATCGCAAGAGCACACTTTCTGCCCGGGAATCAACAACCGAAATAGCTACTTGGCAAAAAGCTACTGGTGCACCTATCCGACACTTTGTGCACGTGATGAAGTCGCTCTCTTATTACAACCCTGGAATACACTTACCGCTATTACCTTGTGTACATTTAGAGCAAAATTTGGCCAAACTCCCTTACTAGCAACTGTATGAAGGCTTAGCAACAATTTTGCCATCTTAGAGTACTTACATGGCAGAGGTCCACCCGCTTACAACTACATCCGTATCAAAACTGGTAAGATATTTTATTTCCCTAAAATAGGTCGACTTCAGCAGTCGAGAGAATCTTGCACAACCTCAAAATTACAAGCACTGTCACCTACAGGGCCAAGCAACAAGACCCGGAAATATACGCAAATCAACGTCAATCATGTCCAACCTGATTGCAGCCTGGAGACCACTATTTCAGCTAACAAAAAGCTACCGAAATAGGTCCATAAATTCTACTTGAAACGTAGACTTTTTTTAAAAATTGCGGATCAAACCATCGCGGGCCATAAGTTCCCAACATTCGCAAGGCTATTCAAAAGTACTAACAGCTAATAATACTTGTGCTCTTAAATAAAGACCAATTCCTTGCCACCTCTCGATCCACCTCCTGTCTGAGCACGCGTCAGGTGCTTCAAATGCCATTTATTTAAATAATCCTAACCAAGGTGAGGGTCGTTATCCGCTCCACGCCGGCATCGCGGCCAAGATGAGCGATCTTTGCAACAGCCCACAATTCGGCAGAAATTTTGCGAATGCGAAGTGATCAGGACCTATAAGAATCTCGTCATACTCCATTGGAGAGCATGGTGCTAGCCAGCGTTTATGGGGAAGACACGTTGTCCTCAGCTCCAAAAACTAGTAGCCAGATTAAAGCATGCAGCTTGCATACATACCCGAGGTTTTTTGCCAAACCGAATAGGTACTTTCTCCGGAGTCAAAGGCATCCCAGCGGATGCTCTTGGCTCTTGTCGAAAACGACGCTAACTTTGTACACATCTCAGTGGAACGTGCGCTTGTGTGTAGGAGGGGTAATCAAGTCCCTCACCTCTTTAATTTCCAACTTATAATTCTTGGTTTCTTGGGTGGTAGGGAAGAGGTGATGACGTAGTGAAGCGATTAAAAGGGTGACGAAGAAGAAGATGATGAGGTTATGTCTGCGTTTCATAGCGAAAACAAAACTCTCCTACTGCTGTCATGGCAAGCCAAACACCACTGCCGCTTTGACTCCTCCGCATGTTGCACGTTTCTTATGATGCTTCGATTAAGCAGATTTCACTGAATTCTGGTACCATTTTTTGTCCATTGGTTAATAGGCTGTATTGCATAGAATTTAACGTTCGGCACTTCCTGTAGTTTCAAAGCGAATAAGTGGTGACGCCTTGGTAGACACTTCGTATTATAGTGCAATTGCTTGACCTAACGTGCGTCCTCCCAGAAGAAATGCCAAATAGGTGGCCGATTTATCTCTCGTAATCTGCTCCTGGATGACGACGAGGACAATGTTTCACAGTGGAACTTTTGTGAAGGACAAGCATAAGCACATAAGAATGAGGTCAGCATTCATTTTCCCCAATGTCGCCTCATCGTTCGGTGCACCTCTCTTAGCGCTTCAACATCAGATGCACCACGACCGAGAACTTTGCATATGCATGGACACACAACCATCCTTAAACATTTGTACACTTCATAAGTCTTACACGCTTACCGTAGATGTCCGCAGATTCAGGATTCAGCTTTTCGTTATTATTACACTTTACCACATACTGCTGTATTCACGGGCACAATGCCATGTTTCTCGGCATCTTACTATGGCATAGAAATGATCTTCGGTGTGCGCACCCCGCAATATTGCTATTTTGTTGTCCTTAGGTAGCACAAACCTTCAATGCAGACCCAAATGTCTTCCTCCTTACATTGCCGGTGATGCACCTATGATGCTTGCTCACCTAGCTGATAGACCCGGCGCTGCTGGAGTGGGGCATGGAGAGAGGGTATGAATGCTTATGAGAGTGATATGATTAGAAAGTAGCGAGTTTGGGCACTTAGGCAGGTTGTAGTTATGCTAAAGGCATTCATTTTTACTCGAAACTTGGTTTAGTCAATCACAGGGCTAATTTTGAGCACAAGATTATGTGAATCAGCAAGGTTGATTAGTGCCAGTAATGTGCTGCAGGGATTTCTGGAGTTATTGTCCCTATGCGCTGGACCGGTTCAATAAATCCTCAGCACGGAGGCGTGTTGGCATTGCTGACGGCAACTGGGTGGAAGGCTTAGAAAAAGATTAGGATAGATGGCAATAATTTAGCAACTTAAAAGGTAGGAATTTTCTCTGTGCAAAATGTAGATCAGTTCTGGACTCAAGATGGTATCCAAACCAATGCCACGTCATGCATAAGATCAATTAATTCCAAAGCCAACATTATTGCAAGATACGCTTCCTTAATCGGTGGGCTGCCGTAGTTTTGAGGTCTCCACAGATAAAACAATCCAAAGCTTTGAATAAACAGCCGGGTGGCATCGAATTACATCTGCTATGGACGTGAAGTACGAGGGCACCAACTTAATTCAAATCCGAATCAATTCGGATCAAAAGGATCTAATCGTATCAGCCGTGCTTTACCTATGTACCCTGTCGTTTCACATAATCACATCAATGCTCGTTAATTTTTGGATCGCTGTACAGCATTCGCTCTTAATGGTCTTCAAGATTTGTTCCAAACATTCCACTTTTTTGACTTTGTATGTGTTGTCCAGAAGCTCTGTAAAATCTGCTTACCAACCTTTCATTTTGTTGCGTTTTTGCTTTTCCGGTGCTGCAAAGCTGCCGTGGTTTTGAAGTAAGATGTGATAACCTGTGAAATGGCAGGCAGTGCAAGGTTCTCAAGTCAACCGTGGTGACGTCCCCTTTGGCCTGCAATATGGGTGTCGGCATAGGCGATATTGGTGCGTTTGTTGGCGAAGCCATAGCTGTAGCCTCTTTTTGGCTGAGGCACTGGCGAGTCACGTGGTCGCAAGCTAAGCAGAGGAAATGAATGCGAGGTTATTTTTGAACTGATAAGCAAACTTCGTATTGGGTTGGGAAAAGGTGGTGACTTGACGGCAAAGATGATTGAGTGCAAGTTAAAGAGGTGGAAATGATGAGAGAAGCTGCAAAGCTGTTTTAAGATCGAGCGTAGCCCAATCTTGCAAAGTGTGTTCGCTAAGTTTGCATTTCAGAGCCCATGCCTTTTCTACCATTCATTGCACACAAACGTGTCTTATGTTAATTTTCGTATCATACATTTAAAATGCATGTAACATTCTAATTTATAGTTGTGAGCACGTGTAGGCTCAAAAAAGTCTCATGTGTATGCATACAAGGATTTGTTATGGAACCCGTTTCAGAAAAGTAAATCGGACACATCTTGACATACGTTGCATCAAACGATTGAGAAGAGTATTTGAGACGGGCATGGAGGTGTGTTGGGTGGTGAGTTATTACAAAGGGGAGAAATAACGGTGGGTGAAGCTGTAAAACAACCGACAAATTATAAGCTTTTGCATGGTGGTAAAAGCAAAACAGTTATTACCTGCACAATTGTAAGCTAGCACACGACGATAGCTCAGTCGGTGAGGCACTGGACTGTGGGTATTGGTTAAGGCCCACACACAGATGGTTCGAAACCTGCCCCGTCGGCCGCAGCTTTATGTCCCTGCTGGATGGCCCCACACCTCGCATGTCTGCTCAGGTCCTCTCCTGTCAACAAGTGCTCGTCGCTAACCTCCCCTCATGCTGAGCTTAGGGCAACCATAACATCTGCCGCGTGAATGCCTTTTTGCATGCAGTCGCGTTCGTCTCACCACGCAACTGTGCACCTAAACTGCGCACTTGAAATCCGCACCTATTTCTTCTTCTCTCTTTCTACACAACTCAAATGCGCTGCACCAATGCCACTCACCTCTGTCTTCTGAATTCTCAAAATGTCTGCCCATAAACTCGGATCTACCACTTCGATATTTCTCTACCAGCCTGTCTGCCTTCCTCCACCCCCCTTACGTCGCAGAGGTATTTGGCTTCAACAAGTCCAAAAATTTTACAAGGTGTATTTCTGTTAGTTCATCAGAGAGATGCTTGTTCTAAGTACGACAGCGTTTGATAGAATCACTGCTTCTAATCAGACAGCCATATACATGATTCTAATTTACTATAAATCTTCCTTCGGATAAAGTCTGATTTAACCCAAACAATAGGCTATCCAATGTGATATTTTAAATTGACCAAGAGATGGGGCAATTTGAACTTGAACTTGAGCATACAATTTCCTAGCAAATCCTCTTTCTAAGGAAATCAATTCATTGTTTAATGCCTTAAACTGCGGTGGAAATTAATTCTTTCCTCTCTTGCCAAAATTTGTGCCTCTTAAAGCAGTTGAGTCGTCTTGTGCTTACTATGATCACAAATGTATCTGAAGGCCGTTTAGCACCCACCTGGTCAGTGGACAGAGCTGGACAGCGGATGTAAAAGCATCAATAATAGACCACATACGCCTCGTATAAAGCCACTATTTTAAGTGCGTAACACCAGCTGTTTTAATTTTCCTCTTCTTCCTTCTCCGCCTCATTTAAGTTTCAAGCCATATGCCAACAGATGCAGTCAATACTGACTCACCACCACCCAACTGGACTGCACAACTCCGTCATCCTGCAAATAGGAAGGACGCTTGATGTGCCATTTTTGTCTTACATCTGCAACTACCTCACCTGTGTCGTCGCTGTTTAAATAGGACGACACGGAGCAATTGAAAAACATGTGGCTCCACTATGAGCCTATAATAGAGAACAAGGGACATGGGACGCAAAGAAGGGACTACCAAGTGCATGCTTCTTGTCTTTTCGTCTGTAGCTTAAGGGGACTTATATATACAAAGCCACTCGCGCGAAATTGCGGACAACAGCCCGTTGCACGGGAAGCGTTTGCATCCCCAGGGAAGGTTGCAAATATGTAGCTCTTAGACTCGTCCCCTTAGCAGCCCTGAACAATGTAGCGTCCATGGACGGATCTATATTGGCTAGGACGACTTACAACCAATTCTATGTTCAGTCAGGCTGCAGTCCATAATAAGAAATCCCTAATCGAGGAGACACCATATTGATTGCAATAAAGCTACTGTTTCTTCGTTTAAAGAGAAAGCACTTTTCAAAGCTTGCAAAAGTACCTGACCTGTGCCACGAATTTTTCGCCAATACTAGGACAGGGAGTATAAGTAGGAGGTGGGAGGGTGGTGATGAGGGCCAAGGTGTAGTGAGGAGCACACACACTCGCGCGGCAAGGGGAGTAGGGTTAATGTTAGTGCAAGAGCGTGGAGCATGAGAGGTAGGTGATGGGGAAGAGGGTGGCAAGTGTAAATTCTGACCACCAGCATATTAGTCCTGCGATTGTTTTGGTCTAAGGGTGTGTCATTTTTAGTCTTCTTCATTTCACAATGAGCCACACATAAATTTGATTAATGTCCCATTTGCTTAGTATTCGCTTTTTATTGCATCTGACCAGGATCGGAGTTTCTTTTCTTCTTCTCTGCGTTTTGCGAATCTTTCGGCTTCTTTCTATCGCAGACCCTCTTTTATTTTTATTTACAGTCAAAGAGATATTTAGGACTGTGTTCTTTAATGCTGTTTTATGTTAAATAGCAGCAGCATTTTATACAATCCCGCAAGTCGTAATCATGCGTAATGCTAGCATGTTTACAGGATTTTCCTGGCGGCCCTGCCATTATCTAAAGCGATTTCCTTGCTTCTTCTTCTCACCGTTATTTCCTAAGTAAATTGATATTTCCAATAATTTTACACATTAAACTTTAGTAGCACTATTGCACTGCTATGTTCGGGGGTGGTTTAGTTTGGTGACTGCAATTTGGAGAGCGCACGAGTGGGAAATTCTCATTCAAGTCAAAAAAGCCTGATTATTAGAACATGCGTAAGCCGAATCACACTCCTGTTCAAATATTTCTAGTAGGTTTTACACGCCGTTTGATGTTGATTAATACTTGCCGTTGTCCTCGTTTGTAGGGCTTTTTGCAGCTGGGCATATGCAGCAATTTTGAGAGCAAAAATGGATGTTCCAGAAATAAGCTTGACGTCTAGTGCAACACCTTGACATTGAAGCACGGACGAGGTCGAGAATGATGTATTGTTGCAGATGCAATGCAGTCATTGCCTGATGGCTGTTCTCTCCTCTCCTTTATCCACAAAAACTCTCATAATGCCTCCTCAATACTCTCCTACTTTAAACCCATTTGTGGCAAAGTTCGGAGCCCTGAGCATTTACGCCGTCCACTGTCATCTACCACAGACCGGCTGTTATTAAAAAATTAGTGGTGTCAACGGACCTCTTTAACTTGAATCCCAACAATATGTGTAACAAGAAAGCTTTGAGGTGCCTATGCACTTGCCGTTTGTGTCATTAGTGCGTTGCGATAGTGGCTAGTTGACAGCGAAATATCACCCATGACTAGATTTGATGGACCGCATAAGGCATGCCAGGTAAATGACAAGGTGTTTTGGCAAGTTCGCTTGCTGGATGTTGGCAAAGGAAAGGCATGAACGGAAATTTATTAAAAGTGTCTCAAATGCTCTTTTGTCTTGGGAAGGAAACTTAGTGAGAGTTTAGAAGCATATTCCACTGCGCCTTACTTATCAACATCCATTATGCTCAATCCGGAAGCTGCTGCTTCGGGATACTGCGAATTGAACGGTTTAGCATTATCTTAACCATAATTCTTAAAATGCACATGAACACGTTAAAATCTGTCAAACACAGCCTTTCCTGCATAGACCTGGATAGCAATGTAATGGGCAAAACCATGTCAATTGATTTTAAATGGAAAACGAGTGCAATGGTAGGTTATGAAACTGGGCTATTTAGGTTGATGAGATGAACGGGTGCTAATAAGCACAAAAATCAGAGCCGCCGATAGGTACTACACATCATTGTTGAATGAAGACGGCTAGGCATCAAATGCCAGCAGCGGAGCAGTGGCGCTGTCAACTGTTCAAGATCTGCAGAAGCAAGTGCACCACGTGAGAAATGGTGCACCCATCTCTTGTGTCAGCATCCTTTGAAACAATAAATATCTACATCCCTGTTGAAGCAAATGTGTCGTATAAAAACAATCTCATTTAGGGTGATATCTTCATTGATCTTGCTAACCAAATCTGCGGGTTGGTGATCTGTTGGATTGTTGCGTAAGCTCTGCTTTGATGTCTCATTCATAGCGGAATCTTAACTGCACAGGGTAAGGTTTGTTCAAATCGCGTTGGAAGAAGTTGCAGGAGACGCCATGCATTTCATTGATAACTAGTAGCACAAAGAAGTACTATTTCGAGGGTTGCCATGCTTTAGGGATTGATTATTGTTTTTAAACGCGTGGAACCTGCGGTACGACAGTTTTTCGTTCTTAACAAACAGAATCTGCTCGGTCGAAATCCTGAAGCGGACAAATTTCGAAAGGAATTCACCTCCACCACTGCGAGATAATGTACTGATCACGGACAGTGGCCATAAAATTGACAAACAATGTATATTACTGAAAATTGAAAGCTTATTGAACCTGAAAACAAAATTATGTAGGGCTTAGGTTTGGGGGTGTGTGCGTATCAGAGGATAAGTGGATTTCTTTGTGGATAAACACAGAAAATCTTAATGAGGGTAGAAGAGGTCGGAGGGTAGGCAATAAATGGGAAAAAATGGCACTAAGTATCACTTTACGGCCTAAGGAATCCACAAGTGGAAGTCTTGGTGCACTGTGGTTTGCATCAAAGTAGCTGAATGTCCTGCTACCATGAGACGCCTTTAAAGAAGTATCGGTCTGGGTCAAGAGCACTGAACTAATCTTGGTTTAAAGAGTTAGTGCTAACATCCACACCTACGCCATCACCATCAGCAGTATCATCAGCCACTAAACTACCACAGTTGCACCCATGGCGCAGATGTGTTCATCCAAGCCACATTTTCCTTTAACTCATCGCCCACCACATCAACCCGAACGTCACTATGTCCACTCATCGACCCATTTATCCATTCGCACTTCAGCGCACCTTGTCCACAAGTGCCAATGGAACTTATATCAACCTGATTTTTCTCCTCCAATTTTTAATGGTGGTACGATTTTAGGCTTCTTTATTGTAACATTAGTTGAATCGACTTCCTTCAAAAGGCGCTTTTCAGAATAGCAGCGCGTAACTGCAACTGACCCAACTAATCACTTTGGTGCTCATTTATTTTAATAACACTGGAAATCTATCAATGCTACTTGCTTGAACGTGTAACACTCAGTTGCAGGCATAGCTGTCCCTGCCTTGCTGCTACCATGATTTGACATACTTGGTGCGTGTTTGCCTATGCCGTAATGCGGAGCAAATATGTAGAGAATTTCCACTTTCAGAGGTGAAAGATAGCCGCTATTCACAGGATTGGCGGGACGATGGCGGAAAATGCGCTCAATCAGCATTAATCATTTTAAAGGAAAGGTAAAGGCTAAGGGAGACGGCTTGCAGACTCGAACTTTACCAAGTTTTATCGAACTGGTTACTGGAGGGTAGTGCTTAGGCGCTAATTAATGTTCCTCCTCTCAAGCGTCTGCTCGCAAGTAACTACTCGAAGCCTTTCTTGCTAAAGTAAGTATTTGGTACCAGAAACTTTCGCAATTTGTGGCTACATCTTACCACAACCATAGAAACTCGGCTGCTGTTGCTGCTTGGTCTTTTCTTGCCTTCTTATCCTCACTATCCACCTTCGATAATAACCGCTCGGCGTGGGCGTTTGAGCTACCATTGGATGGATGGTAGCTAGTGCTCGTCTAATCAGGTACCCCGTCGCTAACTCATTCGCTTTGGGCGGTTGGCCGATAGATGGGTCAATAAAAGCGACAAGACCATATGATGTGTATTCGTTATCTGCCTGGTCGGCCGGTCAATTCACTGATCCATTCGACCAACAGTGAGTTTGGCAGCGAACAACAGCACAGGTGAGTGAGGGCAAAATGATTTCGGCATCTACTCAAGGTTGTGTTGCGTGGGCCTGTCACTTGTAAACATATACCAATTTTCATAAAGTATCGTGAAATCCGATATTTTTACAGCTCAGCATATGAATGTTTTAACCCACCGACGATCTCTTAATACAAAATGGAATCTTACTTACTTGATTTAATGTGTATGGCAACAAGGGAATTTTTAAATCAAGCGTGAACGTTTTATGTGCGGCGAGTGCATAATTCTTAAGTTTTGGTGTAATCGCCTGATACTGTAGATGAAATTAGCTGAGCGTAACATCATTGAACTTTACGGTAGAAATAGGCACTAGGCAAGTCTAGCTGCCGAAGAAATCGTATTCATTTCCGAGTCACGGCATGTCGAGGAACAAATCATTAGAAGAGCAGAGCGTGACAGTGATTGTCAGACTAAAATGCAGCAGTCTATATTCAGTTGTTTTAAAGCGCAACTCCCAAGCAGCAAGATAGTGGGCCCGTCAGTCCGATGCACATCAGCAGTAGTCATGTTAACCAGTTTTAAGGCAGCACCACCGAAAGTGCCGTCATTGCTTTCAATGGGTACGTCCATTTGGATGGCACGTATTGCACTTCCACTAACGTATTTTGCTAAAACATTCCTGGGGTTATAAATTTTAGAATTGGTCCAAGTGTTGGTAAGTGGTGTTAGATAATAAGCAACTAGTCGGCCATGCCAGATGAACGCGCCTTTGTCAAGATTTTACTGAAACAACAATGCTGACGGCAAAAAACGCTAAGCAACCTTAAGTTACGCCTGCGTTCCGCCACCTCGGGCGATGTTCCTGCAGATAGTAATACTACTTGATGTCTCATGGTCACAACAGTGTAAAAATGTCTCTGTAATTTATTGCAAACAAACATTATTTTGAACTTGATTAGTTCATTTGTGCACAACCATGCAATCTTTAGTTGCTCATGCCATTTTTTATGGAGCAAGTCAAGCAGCGATTCATAATGGGGCTAATTAAATACTTTTCGAAGCTTAGTTGGTCCCACCTACCAATTTGCGAATAGTCGATGGTCACCGCCACTTAGGTTGTGTTGCCAGCAAATACAAAGCTCTCGTGGGTTACATTTTCTTTCGTTGGAAAAACTCCATAAAAGATCCGCAAATTCTTCTTTTCGTCTTTTACCAAGGGAGCTCAAATGGGCACACACTGAGTGAAGTTTCGAAAGAGTCTGCTTCATCACAGAGGAGAGGATACTATGGGATGAGTATTAGGCCAACCAAAGATAGCTCACTGCTGCAACGATCCTTGAGGATTGAAGCACTGAATGGCATTAGAGAATCAAATGCATGGTGTTGATGGGAGGAAACGAAATAACCTCGGACATCTCAATCAGCTGAGTAATTTCTGTGTGCAGCCCATTCTGCTCATTACAAAGAGCATTTGCTTACCACAAACATTACTGTCATTGTTTTATTTTAATTGCTGTTAAACTTGAGGGTAGGTTTCTGCTAAAATTTAATGCGATTAGAATGGGAATGTTAATTTGTGCAAAGATGTGTAAAATTTTGCGCAAAGAAAAGATATAGTGCCATTTTTGGGGCTGTGTAATACAACATCGCACTAACAAATCAGCACTATTCGGTGGGGCTTGGCATAACAGCGCATATTATTTCGTGGTGAATACTGAAACAAAATCCGATGTTCTCATTAGAGATGTATCTATTGATAACTGCATAGAAAAATAATAGGCACTGCGCCATGCGCGTGCAACGTTGTCGTGCACAGATCATTGTGATACCTGCAAAACTTTTGCGCAGCTGGGGTTATTGAGAAAGTTGAGGCAAAATTCAGGCGCTTTAGAGGTGACGAGACATTAGGTACGATGTCTGTAAACGTAAAAAGCAGTTGCACACGGGAAGCAGAATCCGCGAAGTGAGTCAGTCGGAAGACAAGAGAAGGACAAGAAATGATTTAGCGAAGGTAATGGAGAGCAAAGCGTCGCTAAAATACACAAAGCAAACTGTGCACTTATCCGTATTGCGTAACTAATTAAACAGAAAACTAATTTAGGATACAAAAATCAACATTATTAGGACCAAATATTTTGAAGTGAAGAACATTTTACTGGTAGCAGCACTCGAGCATTGGCAGTTTATGCAAAAAATGCAACTCTTGTTTTTCCAGGTTAATTGACATCTGCGGCCATAGCCGGGTAACATTAAAATAAAGCAATCGTTAACACTGCCTAAAGTTTCTTTCCCATTATTTCGTTATGGACAGTTGTGACTGAAAATTATGCCAAGGGTTTCACCAAAATGCAATCGTAAAACACAGTAACTGTCACTTGTGATTGCAAGATGCGTTTCCATTACAATTTTCAGTACCAGCTGAAAAAAACCAAATCAATCAAATTAGGCCCGTTATTCTCCGCAAAGAAGTAATCGCTCATTTAATTTTACTCACTTTTCAGTGCAATGTTGCACTTCCTTATAAGCCTTCAGTTACTTGCGATTTAATTGTAAATACTTATTCAATCCTTTTATATTTTCCTCTTCTTTTGTCTAAGTGTATTTAAAAGGAATAAAGAACAACGTGTTACAAAATTTGATGCTGCATTGCTTTGTGGACTCTGCACCACTTTGGTTCATTTTATAAGTGCCAATAACAAACTACCTTTATTGGTTGGCGTTTTCACCCCAGCAAACGCAGTTGAAACTTATTTGCCACCGAAATGCATCATTATTAGCTATGAATCCGACGAGAATAAATTTGAGGTGTTTGTTTTAAGTGTGCATGTGTTGTTAGCTGTTGACACTTATGGTTAGCCTTGTGAAAGGTCAGGAATTATGGGTCACGGCGGCTCGGTTTGCCGGTTCTGTAAAGGTTATCGTTTCAAGCAGTATTTATGGAACTGTATTAGTAGTGTTTTGCAAATAAAGTGGTGGCTCCCTAGGTTGCGATCGGGTTAAACGTTACTGACATCGATTCGCGTACATTTTTTGGTCTTTTTATTTAGTCCTGTGAGGGGCTGTGGCGGTGATTCTGGGGTTACGCGAAGGTGTATTGACTGCTAAAGTTAGTTTATTTTGGAAAAATAAAATGTTTTCGAAGTTTGGATGTGGTGGCAGTTATAAGTGACTGCGATTACGCCATTTAAAGACTCTAAGGCGGCAAAATTGTTGCGAAGCATCCATGCAGTTGCTTGAAAGATGTTTGGTCGCCTTTTGTCCCTCACTTGCCTCTACTTCTCTCTCTCTCTCCCTTTTCAACTCTTTTTCTCTCTCTCTCTCTCCATCAATGTAACTTGAGGAAGAAGTGATGACGAGAAGAAATATGACATTTTTTTGCTATTATTATTATAATATTATTAGCATTATTGTTATTATTAAATCTCCTACCCTGTGGCTAGGGCTTTACAAATAGATATCTCTCCCTCCCTCCCTTCCTCATTCCTTCCCTCCCTCCTTAACTCTCTCTCTCTATATATATATTTTACCATTTTTAACTGCCTCCGTGTCAGGCGCTTTTAGTTCCAATCGCTTCTTTCTGCTGTTGCTGCTGCTGCTGGTAGCAGCCCCCTAGAAGTTAGAGTTTGTCATTCCTGATGT
Organism: Taenia multiceps; assembly: GCA_001923025.3. NCBI lineage: Eukaryota > Metazoa > Platyhelminthes > Cestoda > Cyclophyllidea > Taeniidae > Taenia > Taenia multiceps. The sequence goes on along the minus strand of CM010312.1, from coordinate 1,267,524 downwards.
GGGAAAGGTAAGGTGGAACTTGCTCGTGCCTATTCCTCTTTTCTTTTCCTTTCTTTCCTCATTATTTTCAGCTCCTCTTCTAAATACTCACACACACACACACACAGAATCACCAATTTTTGGACCTAATTAACACGCCCTCCCTCCCTCCCTCCCTCGCTCCCCCCAACCTACAGTCAATCACCTCCACCCTCGGTGCTTCCCACATCGATCGACCTTGAGTGCACTCATCACTGAGAGAGGGCACGACAGAGAGAGAGGGGGGAGGGGAGGGGGCTAATGCAGACGGCCGGACAGAAGGACAAGGGAGGAGTTGAGTTTTCATGAGTAAAAATAGTCCCAATTTGTTAGTGCTCTAGGTTTGTCCCCCTCCTCCTCCTCCTCCTCATCCCCCCTTCAGCCCCTTTATTGGACATCTTGACATTGACGTCCGCCGCTCAATACTACGTGTAGACATTGTGGGAACCCCTTTTTTATTTTGCACTCCAGTCACATAATGGCGATGCGGTGGGGATTGTCTCCATGGTCTTTGTTTGTGTACACGGCGTCGTCTAATCGAGGCACTGGGTAGGAACAGTAGTGGAGGAGGCTGTAAATAAGCACAGTCACTCATCAAGCCTACGAGGCATCTTAGTTTCTATTCTTTATAACAGTCTCCATATCCGTATAGTAGGTTAAAATGTTGTGGCCGTTCCCTCCCCTCTCCCTTCACGCCATCCGCCGCTTGCTAGGATTTCTAGACAGGACAATGAGGCAAATTTTTTGTCTAAACAATCTTTGTGTACGCTTTGTGCCTTCTTTCCTTCCATCGATCCCACAGTCCTTTCGAGGAACTTAGTGAGTGAGTGAGTGGGTCGAGGAGATGAGGACGTAAAAATGGACACAGGCATCCGCCTAGCTTGTATTTCCTGCTGCTATTTTGTGCATCGTTTCTCCACTCGTCTCGAGGCAACCAGAGGAAAGCTCTGCCGTTGTTGTTGCTGCTGTTGTTGTTGATGATGATGATGCCTAACAATCTATCCCTACTAGCAGTAACATTATTGTTACTATGATTTCATGAGGAGGAGGAGGGGGAGGAGGAGGAGGAGGAGGCGAGAAAGGATAGACGAGAGGGTTAGATAGTGGGATTTGTGCTGGGTTCTCGAATCACCCTCTTCTTTACTCTCTTTCATTTTTCCTTTAGCCAAGTGTAGGAAGAGGGCATATTTGCCGTTGTGATTGTGTGTGTGTGTGTGTGAGATTGTTTCTTTTCTCGGTCAGTAAGTAGGTAGGTAGGTAGGTAGGTAGGCAGGCAGGCAGGCAGGCAGGCAGGCAGGCAGGCAGGCAGGCAGGCAGGCAGACAGAGATGACTAATACACACAACGCAGGCACAACAGCAATCGGTGGTATCATCGATCCGTTGAGGTTCATCGATCCATTGTTTCATCGACCGACCGACCAACGGACTGATGGACCATCCAAACGAGTGCTCAGTGTGGATGAGTCAGTAATGAGGCCAGAATCTAGGCCATTCACACACTCGCTCACCCACTCACTCACTCAATAACCTAACCGGTGGTAGGTTTTATTAACATTGATCAGTGTGTGTGTGCGTGAGTGAATGAGTAGATGGAATGGGGTGGTCGGGAAAAGGAAGAAGTGGCAGCAACACCATCAGTATCAGCGCGGTTGCTAAGACTAAGACAGATGGTAGGTACCAAGATGAGCAGACTGTGGGCATTACCGAACCACCTTAGCAAGAACTGCTTTGAGTGCAAGGTGAAACACTGTTAGACACATGGAGGAAGAAACATTGCTTAGGGCCTAAGTCTCTGCTGTATCTTTTCGGCTACTTCTTCTTCTTCGTCGTCTCCTTCTCTTTCTCTTTTTCTTTTCCTCAGCAGGAATGGACCCCTCTCTGCACTATCTCCTCCGACGGCATTTGGTGGCAATTCATGGTTTGTGAACAATCTCTCTCCCTCTTCCTCTCTGCCCCTCCTCCTTCCTCTCCTCACCATCCTCGCCATTGACTTGGGAAAGTAAAATGCTTCTCTATTTGAACACTAATGCCCCCTCTCAGCCATTCTCTTTACTAATCGTCTTTGCGATAAAGAAAAAACAAAAGAATCGGATCTGATCTGATCCGCTAGCTCTGCATTACACCAGGCGAACACACAGCCACGCCTTGTTGTGTGTCAATTTGTACATGACAGTGCTAGGCTAGTGGGAGGAGTGAGAGTTGAGGCAGTAGGCTACGTGATTTGAGGTGTGAAGGTAGAGCGTCGAAATATATGCAAAGAAGTGTTGAAATAATGGTAGGGGGAATAATAAGATAATGTTAGTGAAGCACGCGACTAATCGATTGGAGTAGTTATAGTTGGATGTTCTAATGCTGTGACGACGCGACAACCAGGCAGAGTGGAGACACGCAGCGCCGTTGTTGTTGTGAGGCCTCCGAATCTCATTCCCTTCCCATTACTCTCAACATGCTGTGAAGTGATGGGTGTGCCCTCCTGCCTTATCAATTCACCACCAGCGTTAGATAGGCGCTCCAACTACTCTTCCTCTACTTGACCTACTTCTTTGCTGTCGCCAACGCCACCGCTAGAACTCAGCCTAAGGCCCGTGGCCCTACCACCACTACCACTGCTGCTGCTGCTGCTAAAAACGAGTAACTTGTGAGCCCGCCCAGTTGACAAAACACTTACCACCGAACACCATTTCAGTAGTCTCGACATTCCACCTTAAAGTTCAAACGTAAAAATTGGCAGGGTGATGCGTGAAATGAAGTCTTGCCCCGCCCCACACCGCCCCAGCCTGCCTACTTCTTTCTCCTCCTCACAGGCAACCGACAATTTGACACAAGACAGGGCTGCACTCAACAACTTCCCTTCAAATCCATTCCCAGCCCATTTGTTTGCGCACACTCCATCAAGTACTTATGACCACCAGACCTCATCGCCAGTAGCCCAGCAAACAGGACCCAAATAACACCAAATTCCTACTGCAGTCAGCGCTTACCTGAGCGAACTGGACGGCGTCCTTCCAACGGAAAAAATCATCATCACTGCACCATTGCAGGTTGTTTCGCCTAAATAATCACGCTGACTGCAGTTACTTGATGTGACGAGTCAATCTCCTCTCAGAAACTGGAGCACACAACCGCCTCTCATTACTTTTATTGCATTGAATACAAACGACAGGCCTTGTCAACAATGATATGGTCATGTGGAACACACGCCGCGCATACACGTGACGCCAGGTGACGAAGAGAGACGGAAGAAGTCCAACTAACGCGTAGAAACCGTATCTTCAGCAGGCTCAATCAATTCCCACAAGTGCCAACGCGTCCACCAACACCACATACCACCTAAAGGAGAACGCATCAATTCATTCTTCCAGCACATGAAAGCAGCACGCCTACATCTATATCGAAAATATATGCATAAAATGCCAAGAACATATACATGCCCCCAACTTGCCTTATAATTTGATTCCTTTTCGACTTCCACTGCAGTAGCCTCCAATCGATCGGCTTTCCCACGCATTCATGCATACACACATTCATCGGCTGCAACTCAACTCCTATTAACTTCAACCGACACTGTAACCATTCATTTTCCTCACTATCCCCCGCAGTGAGGTGAGAAGACACTCACTCTTCACAATCACTGGCCCTCCATTTGAATGAGACCAAACGCATTGAAAAGCACCTACTCCTGAAAGAGAAGGAACATGTATACGCCTCCAGTGCAGGAACGCACCATAAAACTACCAAAAATGGGTTCACAAGATTACAACTATATACGTATAATGCCAACTCACCTCTCAGTTGACATGATCAGCGTCTTCTACTGCGGTGACATCCAGTCGACAGTTTTCGTACACATTCATCCACACACCCACTAGACTACGAAGGTGCGTAGACGTCGGAACCACCAGCCTTCATTGCTATCTTGAGTGGGGAAAGAAAAGGCACCCACTTTTTGCTCATTATTGGCCCCTAACAGCCAGTAGAACTGGCCAAGTTAATTAGCAGAATAGAAACAGCTACTTGAGCAGTAGAACACACCAAGCACAAATTCTCACACGGCCTTAGGGTCATCATTGACACGAATTGGCCGAGACAGGAGTACAATAAAGGAAAATCATGGTAAAACCCCCAAGAATAAAGCAAGGCTACACTAAAACTTGGGCCAAATTACCTTTCAAAAGTCCCCATAAATCAACTTTGCCACAACCATCAAATTGGAAAATAAGTGCGATATACAAATTAACTGTGCACTAAACCTTTGTAAAATTATTTGAACCGCACATGGTTTACATTACCAATTATTTAAATAAAAGTTTTGGGCGCTTTTATTCCCTGAAAATCATCGCTGGTTACCTCACTTACGCCGTAGAAACCTGAGCAAATATGGCCGTCGGGCGTCATAGGAACAAAATGCATGCGATCCAAGTGTGCAAAGCATAAAACCATGCCGTCGAATGGCGTGCTGCACATTCCACATCTGGGAACAGGAGAGAGAGAGAGCTTACGGAGGATGCTTGACCACAACGTTGCAGGTCCCTCTTGGCAGTTCCACTGGGCTTAGAGTCCACGGCTAGTGTCGCTTCAGTTGTTAATAGCTTCCCTGTCGAACACGAGTGCGAGGGAGACGTCGAAGATAAACGTCGACCTCAACCCCTCTGTTAGGAGATACCAAAAGGTTCTCCCCTCCATAGCACATGCACTTCTTTCATGCTGCTAAAATTTGCCAGAAGCGGCATGGAACAGGATAAAATCCATCAAAGTCGGGTCCGCTTTCCGCTGCCACCAATGTAGCGTCCCGAGACTCCCTTTAGGGTAAAAGAAAGCATAGTACTAAGGATAGAATGCATGTATTCTGGAAACAGAGGGCTTGGGGGCTGTTGGCACGGCCCAAAGGCCGACCAACCGGCTAAGTACAATATGGCCACCCAAGTGACCTAAATCGTTAGTTCGAACAAACAAAGTATTACAAGAGGGGCTGTGTAATGCTTTGTTTGTTCGAACTATCGGTTTAGGTCACTTGGCTGGCCATCTTGTTCTAGCCGGTTGGTCGGCCTCTAGGCCGTGCCAACAGCCCCCAAGCCCTCTGTTCCCGGAATATATATATATATATTCTGCCCTAGCACTGCGCAATCTTTTACCTTAAGGGGAGCCTCGAAACGCTACAAATTGACTCCACAAATTTGATGCTTGTTGCAAAAAGTGTGGCGTTTGCAGTAACTTTGACTGTGCTAAAAATAAGCAAAAATCAAAAGTTCTCTTGTTTTGTCGCGCAAAACTAGTCGACGGACTGGTAATCGGTGTGCATTTTGGGACTATTGATATCGGTTGCTGGCGCGTTATTTGCTATAACAACTCAGAGAACGGGCAAGTAATTGGCAATTTTTTTGTTAGTTTTAGGTTCTTAGCTGCTATGAGATCATTTAAGAGTAGATTATTTCTCTTTATATGCTCCCATTCTCGATTAGACGCAGAGGCTTCATAATGCGGCTTAAGGCGCTCGATTTCCCAAAATATTGCCTATCCACTTAATTATTTGGTGCTTTCTTATTGCTATTAGTTAATTAGTTGCTTTTAAATCATTTAGGTGTCGGTGGGCTCCCTTTATACGCCTAATCGCCACGATACAGACAAATGCTCCAGAATGTGACCGTTGAGACGTCTTGTTTTGTAGACGTTGGGTCTAATCGCGTTCATTTGTTGGTGTTCCATACTTTGGGTGATGAGGTATGGTTATTCTGACAATTTATTAATTATTTAGCCTTTTATTGACGGCGGACTCTGATTAATGAGTATTTATTTTGTGGAGGAGAGTTTTAACTGTACCAAGTGCTTAGCGCCTGCGTATTATTTTCGCTAATAGTTATTCATTATATGCCTTATTATGTATTTTCTTTGTCTACGTAATCGCTAGATGGGGCATTGAAGGAGGTGGAGGAGGAGGCAGAGCTTCAGCTCCTTCCGAATGTTTGTGTTTTGCAAGCGAGAATGGAGGCATTATGAAGAGGCGGCGCTGGGTGCGAATCTCGCCTTCGCTATGGCTTGGCATATTTGTCAGGTAAGATTGGATCGCAATTAGTGAGTTGTTGGTGTCTTCTCTGCGCAGCGATAGGTTCGATGAGGGTTTCTTTATGGGTGGAAACATGTTTTCAGCATTGGTGCTCAGGTCTTTGCGCATTTTTTCGTGGCGTAAGGTGCGCCAGTTGCGGTTTATAGTTACTGTTGTTGTCATTAGGTCCCCTAAATATCGACTGGCTACTTTTCTACGCCCACATGCTGGTGTAGGGTCGAAGGCCACCTAATGTGACCGTTGGGAGGTTTTGTTTTCCCACTGCGAGGCCTACTCGCGTGCATTTTCCACTATGTAATGGTTGGGGTGAGAAATGACGACTGTTTTGGCAATTCGTCAATTACTTTGTTAGCCCTTTGAACGGTGTATTTGGGTTAGTAGGATTTAATGTCGTTAGGACACGTTTTAACTGTGTTGAGTGCTTGGTGCCTAATCGCTAATTTCTTGCTAATAAGTATTCCTCGCATTTTTGTCTCATTATTGTTATCATTTTTATTTCTTTTATTTTCTTTTTATGTTTAGATGGTAGAATAGAGGCTGAAGAGGTAGGTAGGTGCGGTTCTCGTGGGCACTTCTTCTTCCTCTCCTTCGCCTTGGTCTTCGTCTTCGTCTCCCTCTTTTGCCAAGACGGGAGACATTGTCTGGCCTTACCGTCACTTCGCGCGTTCTTCGGTTAAGATTGGCTTGCTGTAAGGAAGTTGTTGTTGCTGTTGTTGTCTTTCCTGCTTAACAGTGCATGCGGTGTGTATTCTGATTTTAGGTGGGGCATGTGTTTAGCACTTATCCGTGGGTAGGGCGTTTTTTCGCACTTTGCGTGTGTGTGTGTGGAAGGTGTTTCAGTTTCCTTGCAGTGATAACCGTGGAGGGAGTGGACGAGGCTTGGGAAACTTAGTAATTGCTGTGCCCATCGGCTCGGGGGGACGGTTATTATTATCTGTGCTGGTGTGTCCATTGCGGGAGGTGTTGTGTAGGGTCTCAGCTTTGACGGTGTTGGTTGGTGTGTGAGTGACTGAGGTGAACCCGGAATGGGGGTGGGGAGGTTTTTGCGTAGGTCACTACGTGGACTGTGCCCTGTAGCCAACCTGAGTGTTGGTTTGTTGAGGCGTTTCTGCCTTTTCTCGGTGGTTGTGTTTGCGGGCGTTAGTCTCGTAGCGCGTTAGACATTTGCGCATCGTCCTGTCCATTGTTATTTTTTCTTACTTTTCGTCTTTTCGGACACTGCAGACTTACCGTACCACTGGTGGCGGTGGGTGGTGTACAGCGTGTACTTGATGTTTAAACGCTCACCTTATAGAGTGGAGTAGGCCAAGGACTCCTAGTGCAGCAGTGGTCTGTGCGTTTTGGTTTCCAGCTATGCTGCCTACCCACGTCCCCTCTTTTATAGCCACACCACTTGAGGCTATGGATTGTGATTGTTTTGGTAGTTGTAGATGTGATTAATTCTTTTACCGAACGATGATGGACTTCGACTAGTGAGACGTAATTTGGTTACAAAACTTCCCAACCTTCCTACGTGGTGGGCACTTACTTATTTATTTGATATTTTCTCACGAAATACCCCCCATTATATGCATATATGCAACTATGTGTCCGCCTGTCTGTTTCCTTGCTGGAGTAAATGTCGAAAAAGTTGGTGCATTTACTGTGAAAGCTTGCTGTCTTCCAAGTGCGCTGCCTAATCGCGTTGACGTTTTCACCGCACAGCAGTCGTAGCGAGTGATGGAGTGAGGTCTGACCGCAGCGACTGAGGGAACGTGGGCGCAGTTTCGGCGTGTGTTGGTGTTTGTTAGTTTGCTCAGCCCAGAGGCAAAGGAGTGGCCACTGGGGAGACTCGGAATTGTTTTGCGGGAAGACTGCAGTGGTAGTGGTGGAATTCTGCGGATCACGACTGCCAATGGAGGAGGTGAGAGGGTTTTGTTTTCCGACTGCGAGGCCCCTACTCGCGTTCACTTTCCACTGTATAATGCTTGAGGGGAGAAGTGGCGACTGTTTTGATAATTCGTCATTTGGTTTGCTTGCCCTTTCGACGGTGCATTTGGATTAATAGGAGTGAATTTTGCTGAGAAGTGTTTCCACTTTACCGAGAGCTTGGTGCCCATTCGACGTGGATCGGTGTCCATGCCTGCCTAGTGACCTGCGGCTGACTTGGCTTCGGCGCTAATCTTCGCTATTTTATGGCAAGCATGGTTTCCGATTAAGACCGGGGGAGTTAGCCATCGTTTCATCAGCCACGTTGGAGCTTTCTTTCTTTCTTTTTATTTGTTTTTACACTTGCATAATTCGCTCACATTCTCCTCTTAGGGAAGTTTCCACTTTGTTTGTTTGTCTCTTAATATTTTCTTGTGTACATTTTGACCTGTTGCGGTCCTTACACCTATTTTATTTGACTTAAACTTTTTTTAATGTAATGTAGGCAACTTAGTCTTGTTTTCACTAAAGTACTGAATTTAGCTGAGAAGTGTTTTTGCTTTACCGAGCGCTTGGTGTCCATTCGCTATTTTCTTGCCAATAGTTAGTATTGGGACGTGATACCGTTGAGAAGACCTGCAGCCCTACCATGTGCTTGGCATTTATGCGACGTACGTATGTGTGTGTGTATGCATTCATTTGTCTGCTCCCCTCTTTACCTCCCCACGCATGGATATAATTGTTGAAGCAAACGTTAAGTAGATGACCGCGGTTGCCACCGAATTTTTGTGTTGTGCGTTCGCACTGACTGTTGACGCCGATGGCTGGGGAGTAGCGATGTCTACTTTCCATTGAGAAGACTTCCCATTCTACAGCCCCACTTACTGGGATGTCGTCATTGCTTTGCTTCCATTTGGGGCCGAGGTGGGCGTGAAGGCTGAATAGAATGACGATTGTGCGGAGGAGGAGGAGGACGTGCTCTCCTCCTCCTTAGCCTGCGATGCCTAGTCACGTTTACTCCTTCACTGCACTATATATACTTGGTTGTTTTGCGAGTTGGTAAATGCTTGCTTCTTCCTGTTTTCCTTTTTTCTTATTTTTTAATCAATGCATCCTCATTTAGGTCCAATGCATTACGAGGAGGAGGAGGACCGCCTTTGACGTAGCTGAGTAGTTGGTTGTCCTCTCCTTCCTACTTGCATGCCTGAGGGTTTCCCTTACAACACCGACTGCATTGTGGTGATGGACGCTGGAGGTTGATGAGCAAGGGCATCGCCGAGGGGCACTCTTGAGCCCGTTCGTTTTACCCCTTGTTGTTGCTGTTGTCGTTGCTTTGGGCACGAAAAGACTCAGAGCTGCGCCACTGTACTTGGACTGGACGACGCGACCTCCTGACTGTGACAGTAGCTTCCCTTGCCAGCAGCTCTTCTCTATGTCACCAGTACAATTTCTGTCCCAGTGTGTGTGTGTGTGTGGAATAGACGTGTCTTCCGCCGCATCACTGCTACCATGTCTCCTGCCTGTCGTCTTCCCCTCGTGGGCTAAACAAATGGGCTTACCTTGCAAGTGCGTATACAACCGCACCTCTTTTTTTGCTGTTAACAATGTTCAAAAGATGGTAGAGATGTTAAGTAGTGCCAGCTATGTAGGAATGTGTCATCTAAGCGGTTTACACAGTTTTGCAGTTTATTTGAGAAATAAATAAATAAATAGAAGTCAGTGATAATGGCAACATTTCATTTTATTTCATGTTTGCTGCTATTCTTTGCATTTCGTGCCACATTTCTTCGTTTCTCGTGACTGCACTTTCCACGTAGTAGTCCTGCATTCTAAGAAGCCAACGCATAGAGTTGGAGGAGCTATTCCAACCTTAAGGGGACCTCGAACACTCTATGATGTAGACCGCTAACTGAATCGCCCTAATTCTTACCAATGTGTTGCACACGTTTGACATCCCAATAATAGTTCCATTCGAACAAACTCAATTAAAGCCGCTCTTGGACATGTTTGATGATTCAGGTCACTGAGACGTCATTCATTAGCCTTGGGTAGAAATGAGGCACCAATTTTATGTCAAGACGACTGGACCCATAAGTATACAGGATCGGCTACTATGTGAGGTAGGCCGAGATTGGCAATGCCATATATGATTGGCATTTTATCTTAGCCGGTGCTTTTTTGTGGAGTTGGTGTAGGGCAATTCGGCTGTAAAAGTAGGGCTTTTTCAAGACCACCACAGAGAGTGGCAAACCCACCTCCTTGATGAGAGAGAGTGGATGGTACTGCTGCAATTCTGACCAATAAGTGGCAGTGCGACATCGACAGGGCGACCTTCCACAAATGGCAATAGCAAGACAGACTTCTCCTCTTGCTTGCTCTTTTAGGCCACCCAAAGTCTTCAGACTTTGTTTTTCTGTCATGTGGTCGGGGTGGGGGAGAGGGGCATTTGCCGCAACAAATCTAGTGTTGCATGGGTTGAATCATTCCTACGGCATCATCGCCTATGCCGGTCGACCATCATTGCCTGCGATTTTATTATAAAATGTCAGCTCCGCCTCGGCTGATATTCCAAGCAGAACATAATGTTGGTGAAGCCCATATTTTGTGCATCGCACGTTTAACCGTTAAAGTACTTAGGACGCGGAATGTAACGCCTTCCAAACCTACATGTTATGATGGTAGCAGTATTAAATTTGAAATATCAGGGGTCAGTGGAGCGTGGCCAGTACGAGAAGGTGCATAAATGGACGCAATATTGGCATTAATTATCACATCACTGTAGTGCGGTGAGGGGCTGCCTTTTGCCAATTTGCACAGCTGCCTCTTGGTAGGTGGCTTTAGTGATGCAAAGCAGCCATCAGTTTTGGTATGCCAGTCATCAGCGTGCCGTTCTGGCAGAAACACTGCTAAGGCTGTTAAATCTGAGTCCGCAACTACACCTGCTGCGAATCACTAAGCCATGGTTTTAGAAAATCTTTCTTTTCATTGAAGAGAAGCCAAAAGACGTTAGAAATGGTCCCCTTCGTGGGCAGGGCTGTTATGGTGGAAACTGCAGCTACGTGACTTTATGTAAGAGTGAAATGTACAAGGTTTTTATGACTGCGCAGTGTCAAGCTAGAAAATGGTTTAGTAATTCATATTAGATTTGCGGTTCCATCGCTGGAAATGAGAAGGTAAACATAAAACTGAGGTGACTGATGGTTCCGCCAATAAGACATGAGCTAGTTGCACACCTCTTCTCTCTACTTCCTTGTTGACGATGTGTACTCCCCACCTCATTCGCTTTCACATTTTCCAGCTTTTATTTATCTGATGGCGATGTTTCAACTCCCTTGATTCCGAGCAATTGCATGATTGCTAAATAGATGCCACCTATTCTTAAGTTTTCCGGTTGTAAGGCACAGATTCTCCTTATTTATTTTCCTTGGGTTGGTGCGATTTAATTATCACTTTACGTTCTTCATTCTACTTAATCTTCATTGACATTGCAACTGTTATGCTAACTACTTTTGCGTAATACTCAGTTTTTTCCCTAGGCGTCTTTAGGCGTTTGGCGATGTAGTTTGGAATATATCCTCCTGTGACTGTCCTTAGTGAAACAGGATTAGATAAGTGGAACAAGGGGGAAGCGATACTTCACTCTCCGCTCTTTGCAGGTTGAGTTAATATTTGCCCTTGGCTGATGGTTAAAATAATAAACAATTGCATTTTTCGGCCTAGAGCTTAAGTTGGACTGGTCCATTTTACTGGCTTAAATTGACGTCAACATTGTAAGCAATGCAATGTTAGGGGCACTGTGACGGAAATTTGTGACAGACAGACATTATTTGCGTCTGTACTAAACGATCTTCTGCAAAAGCTACATTAAGCTTCGCCTTTGGATTCACCAGAACTAAGGTCCTGTTTGTCAGATTATTCTTTTAGCCTCATTCCAATCTTTGGCTCTTCCAACGGCAGACGTTGGATTAATATTTTGCATGCTGGGTCAGTTGCTCATTTGATTATTTGCTCAAGCAGCCCTGTTACCCATTGTAGCCACCCCATTTTTCAAGTAATCCATTTCTTATTCGCACCTTAGCTATTTTTTTGCAAACTGACATCGATTCTTAATCCATGCTACACTAATTCAAACCAGATTTATTAGCGATTGTAGCCTACATTGGTACCAGAATGTGAGACAGATGACTGACCTGTCTCTCGGGTAAATTAATGTTTTGATGGTTTTAAACTCACACATCTCCATCGTGTCTGAAGGGGCTTCGTATCCTCCTTACGGCACATCAAATGACGGATAGCTCACTTTCAAGATATTGAAATGGACATAAACAAGACAGAACACGTTACCGTTCAGTAATTTCCCGCGAACCCGTAAATTTAAGGTTTGCACAGCATGGAGAAATTGTTTCACTTAATTGCTAGCCAATCAACCAAGACTTGGAGAACATCCTTCAAGAAATCTCTTCTGTGGCAATTGACAATGATTGCAGGATCTTGGCGATCAAACCCTTCAGGACCTATCTGACGCATAATCCGTGCTTGCCATGATTCTCAACTTCTACCTCCTACTTTATTTTTGAAGTCGAGTGGCGAATCCGCGATTAGTAAACTATTAGTAGATAGTGTCTGTAAAATTAAAAAGCTACTTTCGGCATTTGTTTGGGTGCACTTAAGGAAGCACAACCGCATCCAATGCCAGAAGCAGATGGAAAGAAATGGTGACCTGAGGTAGGGACAAGTGCAACCATGACTCGTGATTGGCACATACACAGTAAAACATAGCAAAACTACCCTCAAGGACACTGATAATGCAATAATTATGCTCCTGCACATAAATATGTTCTAGGTTTATGCGTAGACAACACCCTATTGCTCGCCTTAGGAATAAAAGCAAAAGCTCTTTCCATTTCACTTCATTATAAGGAGTCATGCTAGTAGAGTTGCCGATCTCTGAAGATTATGGAAGCAAGGGCAGATTCTATTGAATTTTGTTGCCTATTCAAAAAGGGCTCATCCCTTTTGAGATCACTGCTAACTTAGATTCAGTAGAAAATTTCAGATAGATTGCCAGTCCTATGTGCAGTTGATTGCTGGGTTCTTTTGCTGCAATGCAGACATGAGCATGCGAGCCCCATGTCCTGTCAGCTACAGGCTGGTTTCCAGTAAGTGCTTCCATTTGCCCTTGAAATACTTGCACTCCTATAGCATTTGATGGGCATCGCCACCAATAGCACCACTCGGTTACCCTTAACTAGACTCTACGGATCTGCTAATCGGTGTAGAAACGACAGCGGCTAGTAGTACGATGCCTTTTGGTAAATAAGAGAGCCAGGCATTAAAGAAGATTTAGTCAGACAGTGAGTTTGCATTTTTATGGGCCGAGTGAATATGTGCGAGAACTTGTAATTAAACGCTTGGCAGAAAGTACGATCATCATGTAGACATGGCGAAAATTTTGTGAGAACCATCAAAACGAGCTCTTCAGTTGACAGTTCCGGCCTGTTCTCTTTAACATCAAACTTTAAGTAACTCTGCTAGACACCTAGAGTTATAGAGAAAAATCAGAGCACTTTGTTCAGTTGCATAAATGACATCGACCATGTAAATGGCGAAAACCCAATGAAATTGCTGATATGAGCCACGACATTTAAAAACAGGATTGTCAATTGCAATGCACCTGATTTCGGCACCGAATGAACCCCAATCCTTCCGAAATCCTTAGCAGGTTTTAGCTAAGCTGCACTCACACGTCATTCCCTCGCATTTGCCAACTTGCATCAATTAGCAAAGGTGGTTGTTCCCACACTTACCATCCATTGATCATCTAAATGTCGGCCCTAATAGGCGTCGGATTTCTCACTCATAGATGGTGAACATAATGCCATGCCGCCATGAATAGGATCACCCAATGAGTCCAGACTAGACATGCTAGCTGAACCGCTCAGCAAAGGGAGACTACTCGCAGAGGCCATTTAAAGAAACGCGTTTTCGCAGCTAGAAGGGGGATAAAAGAGGAGAGCCCCTGTGGTTCAGGGTCTGTTTGGGCGACGGCTAGTGTGATACGAATAAGCAGTTATGCTTCTATGCATTCCTTACGATAATATGGGCTTAAAACATGAAACAGTACCCAAAGAGGACAAAATCGTATAAAAATCTATGCCATTTTCTCTCACCAGCGGAAAGTCCTGATTACGGCCCACTTCTATCCCACCTCAATTTATCCATTTACCATTTGCCAATATCTCCATCAAACATAATTCTACTCTAATGATATCAAAGCATCCCGTCGAGTTTTGCTTCTGTCCTCTTTTCCCCATGATAATGCTCATTTTCAGTGCATGCACACTAGACTTCTAGCGATTTGACACTATGCTTAGAATTCAAAACCTTTAAGAGTCAGACGCCCACTAGTTGCTAATGAGATATTCTTAGTAAAATCTTTTGGGCACATTGTGCTCCAAGAGTCCAGATAGAGCTCCGTTTATCTCAGGCAACAAAGCATTAACAATGTATCAATGTGGTCTGCACTAACGTCTTCGGTGTTGGCCCGATGCTGAGCAACCAAATGCGGCTACTTAGAGTGAAGCTTTATTATAATGCTACTGAAACGCTTATGTGCTTCGCAAGTAAATAATTATTCAAGGCAGTATTTGCTGGAGAATCGCCGCTCCAGCTGACAGATAGCGGTACAGTTTTGGCATACTTGACTCCCAAACACCCTTACCGGAATAGATCTAGTGCCTGCAGGGAAGGTGGTGCTGAGACACTAGTTTTCTGCTATAGGAATATGCTTCAATCCCTTTGCCTATTCATGACCATGAAGGTTCTCTGTTGCTAGCTAATGGAGGAGCAGCTTGCACTGCAGAATGCTTAACCTAATCTACATCCAGTTTGATGTTCATGAACTGAAGGAGTTGGTCTTTAAGATTGATAATTATCCTCCATTGAGTCGACTAAATTTGGTTAAAATGTGGCAAAATTTACGAGAGCAATGACAGTAGAACTGACTACTTGCCATGTGTGCACATTTTGCCATGTAAGCAATAACGAGAATTCTTAGCATAATTTAGTGCGCCTGGAGGTAGATGTGGGTTGGCGTCACAAAGTGATCAAATGCACTGACATCTGTTTGGCAGGAGCTGCACGGTTTTGGGTCACGAAAGTGCCTACTGTTAGGAATGCTTGTGTATGGTTAGTCAAGCTCATTTCGGGCTCCAGCTGTGGTGGTCATGAAAAACATGCAGACTTGGTGTTTTACTAGGCGTCGATAGTAGCAACTCGACTTTGATTAAAACACCCCTGATTTGATTTAGTCAGCGCATGGTGATTTCTCTGATTGCATTAAAATTGGACGTTGATCATTTTAATAGTTATTCCATGCATTGAATAACTCATTTTAGCTTTTCGCCTACTGCGAAGAACGCGGTATAGATCGTGAATTTCATGTCAAACACTTCTTACATTTCTCGTTTCGACAGAAGTGTCCAAATGAAATCAAAACGAGAAAGGGAATACGTTGTCGTCAGACCGTTTCATGAAAGGAGGGATCAACAAAGGAATTCTGTTAGTCCAGGTGCGAGGTTGGATGAAATTATTCCACTTTTTATTCGATTTTGGTCCCGTCGATGTGTCGCACCAAATTTTTTGGTCAGCCCAGTAGTGAATATGGAATGTATGTGCTCCGTCGGAGATCTTAGCTACGCAGATCATGACTGCTATTGCAGCCACTGCCAAATCTTCTAACTACTTCACAGCTGCTGCTACTTTTCCCTCCAGCGTTCTGCTCCACCTGTTTTGCAGCAGTTGTGACATCAACAGCTGTGCAAATTAAAAATGTCCATTTCCTACTTCTGCAAAGCTTTTAAGGTACATCATGGTCCAGAAATGGCGAGGTGTAGCGCGAAATGTAAAATGAGTGCATGCATATGCTACCTGCCTCTTAAATAGCTATCCTCAGTTCCATTGGCTTCTGCGTATAAGAAAAAGCTTAAGAGGGAACGTGAATAATGATGGAGAACGAAGCCCAGATATACCTGAGAAGGTAGTGCTTCTGGTTTGATCATTCAAAATAAGTTACATTTGTCCAAAGCTTGTAATTTGCTAAAATTGCTTTTGCTTGACCCTATTGTAAATACAAGGATTCCTTTGCCCATTTATAGGACCGATACTCTCTGACCAACTAGCAAGTAAGCTGGGCACATATGAGCTGCACATCATGTAAGGCAAGTCAAAGGAAGTTTGGATGAAGAAATTACTGTTATTATTGTCGGATATGGCGCAAATACGAATCATCACACCTGACATATCCGAGGCCTCTGCTTTTGGCAGCAGATTTGCCCTTCAAAATATTTACACACGAGGAAAAGATACGGACCGCTTCTCAATGGTATAAAAATTCATGCCCTTAAAGGATGGATACTGAATATTGTAAGGGCAAACTAACAAAGGGGGAGAAATATGGCAATCGAGGTTGTGACAAACCTACTAGTTGAATGCTCACTGTGTTTGGTTAATCTTTATCTATTTGTCTTACATGTACGGCCAGTGTAAGTTGAACATGGAATCATCCAGAAATCCCATCAAATCTAGCACCCAAATTACTCAAAAGTCACGTTGCGGCACAATCAAAGGTGTGCAGTTCGTTATTATTTATTGAGGCGAAAATATTTTCAAGGCTCTAAGGTCACTGCATGGCAATCACATAGAAAGGATTAATTCACATCAAATTTTCGTGCACCTGAATGGTCCGACTCCGCCCATCGGAACAATTTGCGTAATGGGTAACTAAGGCAATATTTTTTGTTATTCATACACTTCAATGCTTTTAGCACGACAGCGTCACGCAAGGCCCAAATTTTTAACAACCAATCCAATCATATTCACATGTCAAGAGGGGCGTTGGCACTAAATAGTTTATAAAACGCACTATACTTCGCAATTCCCTTATTTTTTAGAGAATGAACTTAAAAGTGATGATCTTTGTTGCCACTATACTAATTTTCATGACTCTTGACGTCTACGGTTTGAGAAAAGAAGAGCCATCGGATGCACACTGTCATCTTACTATCTACACTCTCGTCTCAGACCTCGTCTGTGCACCCGAACTGACGCTCTACAACTTCACTCACAGTGTTACCGCAGCTGTGCGCTTCGCAAACTCACTGATGCCAGTGAATAATAAAGTAGTCTTCCTTGCTGCTTCAAAGCACCACTGGGTACCCGGCTGCTCGATGCAGGAGGCATCGAGAGCAGGCATAATATACAATGCTTTGGAAAATTTACAGGTCGGTTGTGATGTAACTTTAAATGTTTCCGTGCGTTGTCAGTACCCATGCCTCAAATCTCTTGCAAACCTGTACTTTGTAGGCGTTCATTGATTCACATGAACCAGTTTCTTATCAAAAGGCAAAAAGCCATTGACGGTGCATTAATTGCACCCGAATCACCACACTTAATGCAGCGATGACACCCACTACTATATGACCTTAAATGTTACACAGCAATGGAGTAGATCTGCTAATAGAAACAAATTTTTTAGTGCTTCCTGCATTTTTTCCAACTTTCTTCGCCACTATTGGGTGGAAAGTATCAAGAAAGTTCACATAAATCAATTAAGGAAATATTGTCTCAAAGCTGGGTACACCGAGTATGCGATCGGGCAGAATGCCAGTTTTATCTCTATTTCCTTCGAAACAAGCTATCACGGATGGAGGTTTTAGAAATACACTATAAAGAACGATGTCCTGTGCCATCTCGTGACACCAAGATTAGGAATTTCTCTACTCTGGTTCAGCTAGTGTAGGGCGTTTGCTATTCCGTTCTAAATTGTTTCATGCGCATACCCCCATTTTCGACCTTTGAAAGGTGAACCGCAGAGAATGAGGAATACCTTGCACGTTTACTTGATAAGGGTTGGAGCACATTGTCATTTCCTCAATGCAGCCCTATAGTTCAGTCAGTCGCCAATCAAAGCGAAACCTCCCTCATTATAAGTTAAAATGGATCGGTTGCCTTCTATGCTCCTCGTCCACTGCTTGCTAATGCGTTGCATGCGTCATTTCGCATTGGCTGTCCCAAGCTATTTGCGATACCATGAATTGAGCTTTGCTTCCTGTTTATTGTGATTGCATACGGTTAACAGATATATCACCATCACCCACTGTAAACAGTCCTGCAAGTAACCCTTCACATTTGCCATTTCCGTTACCCAAATGATGTGTCATCAGTGATACCGAAGTGAGGATTCGGTCAAAACACAAACGAAATAGAAACACCAAAACCGAATGGTTTATGGCAACACGTTGCTGTAGCGGTGCAAGTGCAATTTACCACTTCTCCAATGCCATGTGGCAGACGTGATACAAATCACGCTTCTGCCCCAATTAATGGGATGGAGTTTGGTGTCAAGCTTTAAGGTGACAAAATCTGATCCTATTTACCCCACTCTGCAGTCGACTTGTGATATTGGAGTAAATTAGCTTAAAAGCAAAGTAATAGGACCCACAGTCAAGCTTTTTTTGTAATGCATTGATACATGTCAGATAAAACATTTAAAAGTCATTTGTGGATTTCTGGATAATATTCCAATAACTGCCCATTTTCTATTGCAATATCTTTAGCTACGTCCGCTCAGACCACCTTACGTAATGCCGTTGTGTTAGTGCTTACTTGATGAAGCGGCAGACTAATAGACTATTACCAAAAGGCGAAGAAATTGAAATACATAATATTGCACAATGTGCCTGATAAGTGTGGTGTAAACACTCCCAGATAAGCATTTATTTAAATTTCTAGAAGGCCGCAATTAATTCCATTGGATTCAGCGTGTTGCTAGGTCCTCCACTGGATAGCAACTGCAATTTTGTGAATGAGTGGATCAGACTCGGGGATCCAAAGGCGATGCAAAGGGTTCAACTCCACCAAATCTCCTACTACTGTCGAATATTAAGCTTTCACGCCAACTTTGTCAACCAAGTTGCTGACGGCAGTCGCTCTTCACTCGATCAACCTATTGCTGCGGTCTCTGTAGTAGTTCAACGCAAGACCATTCTGCAAGGCATTCTAGTCTATCTGCTTAACAAGGGCTGGAAATACATTGCCCTGTCTACGACATGACCACTACCAACCTTGACATTCCTGAGACGTGGGATTCAATCCCATTAACACTTCACCCCTCTAAAAAGCAGCTAAACGTGCCTATTCTAATGACTAGCATGGGCATTAGATCAGCAACTAGCTTTCCAAATTTCTTAAAGCCATTAGAAGATTGTATTGACGGTGAGCATCCACTCTTTAATATTTAGAGAAGACTGCTTCTGTAATTCAATTAAGGATTCCTTTCCTTTAGCCGTGGTGATACTGGCGAGAACATCGATGGCAATAGAACTCGTAGTTAGCATTCAGAACCTGACCAAAGTAAAACAAGGAAGGATAGCACTTATTCAGGTGGATCCCAAGGATATGCTCACCTACGATGCTTTGCGTGAGTGGAGGTGGCATTTGGCGAAAATTGGACCCACATTGGCTGCTGGTCGTTCGCTCGTCATTCTAACCGCACTGCCTAAGAGAATAACATACAATGATGAGTCAGTAGCATACAAGGAGGTAATGCAAATTATTTTACCAGCATTTCAAATGCGGTTTGCAAGGGTAAAACTAGTCACACATTCACTCCACAAATAGGATCAAATTTGAGGTAATTAAATTAAATTTCTGCCATGGGCTCAACCACAGACCAAACCTTGGTTCCAAATGAATCATTAAAATGAACTACTTGTTAAGGTGTTTCCTATTTTACTACCCTCTTGGTAGCACATTTTAGGCAACTACAACAATGCTACACAAGAATGCCTCACAAGGAACACACATCCCACTAAGCTTAATGATTCGGCCCTTACAATATTTGGTTTTGCTTATCTGCTGCATAAGATCCACCTTCTTCACTGATTGCTCTACCGCCCCCATGGATGTACTAACACCCTCTTGAGTCCGAATAAATGGTTTTCGCGAATCTAAGGGAGAAAACTTGAACAAATCTCAGGACTTTGTTACACCGACTCACTTATTTCCATGCTCGAACGTTAAGTATGAAAATACGACTTCTCGTGCTGACTGATGGGTTTCTCATTTGTCACAGCAAATAAATCTACAAATAGCCAGTGGAGCAGCATTGGCAATGCGGATGGTTCAAATTCAACCACTGCGAACCAAGTCACATATCCTTGTGCCCACACTGCCCAACATCACTTTCCGCTACCAAATGCAGGATGATAACGTCTCGCAAGGCATCTTTGACCTTTATCTATTCTCGCTGAAGTCCAACATTGCTGAGATGGCTAACATCAAGTTCCAACAGGTAACATATAAAGAAGTCTTTGATCTCATTGGTGTCATCCATTACCCTTTGATAATGCCTCAACAAAAGCATGAGGTGAATTGGCCGGGAGGCGGGAAGGGACCTCAGCGCGCACGCTGCCTAATTGCACCCTGTGATTTTGGTATGTGATAGACATAAATTTATCGTGGTGTAATTTTTGCCACCTCTCTTTCAGAATCGGTCAAAGATATTCTCCTAATGAATTCATTTGGCTGTCTCTGTGCCATTCTCTTATACTCGGGTACTGTGTTTATCTACCGGTAGGTCAATTCGGGCACCACTTTACTGCAGTCATCTTAGCCGAATCGCGTATAAGGCGAAACGCTTCAACTCACTCAAACTGATTTTCCTCGAAAGCGATTTTGTATTTAATGATAATGGAGAACTAGTGGCTGAGAAATGCAGTGACGTGAGGATACTTTTCACAAATAAAAAGGAATAATTGACTTCGATTTCACATTGCCGCACTTTAAATTTTCTATGACTTTATAGCCTCCCCCAAGGTCACAGTGGGATGTGCAATTGACGCCAACTTTGGATGCAGGCGCCATCAACAATACATTCATGTCTACTGCTGAAGCCCAGATTGCAAGTTTGCGTTTAAGTGAAAGATCTTTGCAAGATTTAAGAAAGAGGAGAATTGCATGGCTGAATGTAAGTTTTGCTCATGTAAACAAGGAAAGTTATGCATAAAGAAGGTGACCGATTTGAGCCCATAATCTGTGAATAAATGTGAGCAGTATTCAAGCGTTTATCGAAAAAGGCACACCTAAAATTGTTTTACGCCATGTCTACGAAGCGGCATCTTACGAAATAGGTATTCATGGTCGGAGACAAAATGTCTTACCTGCAGAAGGGTAGGGGATACTCCAGAGCCGAGTTGGCATTACATTGTGTAGACGCCATCGTGTTCGAACGTTGGCCCTCTGTTCATCCTATGGTCTACTACAGCATTTCGGCACTTGGATACCTTATCAGGTTCCCTCCTCTATCCACCTCCTCCATTTGAAAGAGGAACCATAGCTGGTTGACTGTCTCTGAGCACTAGAAGAAGAGGGTAATGTGTTTCCCTCTCTTCCAGGACAAACAGTTTGATGAATCTGTTTTTGATGAGCACAGTAATGTACAATGCCTTGCACCATTCATCCAGAGAAAGAGCAGGAGAGTCGCATCACTGTCATGTGAATTGGTTCTCAAAAGGCTGCACGCTCCAAACGTATCTTCCTAGTTAAACCAGCTGGCAGAACATTGTCGTGGTTGTTGGTCAGATTCCAGCAAGCGAATTCTCGATTTTGCATTCTACTTCCCAATCATACCCTCAGCCATGAACAAGGCAAAGTAAGGGTATTCTTGCGTATGCGAAAAGATGCGGAGCTTAGCAGTGCAAAGTGAGTAGTGAAAGCATCGTTCACGGATGTGCACTAATGTGCGCTTTTACCTGACGTAGACCTTCCCTAGTTACGAGTTTGTAACCAAATCATTTCAAGCCTCGTAGCATTGCTAAAGGAAGTAAAAAACACAAAACAAATGGGTATCCTACCGTAGGTCTATTGTTGGCGTTTGCAAGTGCATAACATGCAACATGTTCCCTACGCTTTCTACTATTTTGCATTTGCTTCCCAGTTAATGTGGCTGCAAATAGTTGGTAGACTCCTTCGGCATCATTCAATGCGTATGTTCTTAAAAGTTGCACTTTATGCACTATCGTTGTCGCCTATACGCCTGCTTCATTGATGTCATTAGTAGTACATGATTCCTCGCATTTGGAAATTCTGGGTTGGTTTTAACGCAAATGCAATAGATTCATCAAGACTACCTGTTCCATGACACTGTGTTATTGTGATATCTCGAACATTTGCGTTTCTGTCTTAGCTTTGGAAAGGAATAAAAGTGAATATTTTAGACAGCCATGTATGAATCGCATTTCTCATACTTAACTGATGCTTTGTGCCACAAATTATTTCTAGTATTAACAGCCTTATGCTATATTGCCTTTAAAAAGCACTTCTATCTTCATGATAATCACAACAGTTTGTAAAACAAGACAATTCTATGATTGATAGCAATTGCCTTGCTTCTGACGACATGTTCGACCGTATACAGGGCTAAACTGCTTGTATCATTCGTGCACTCAGTGCTGGCTCATGCCGCCGCAGTGAATGTCTGTTCAAAATGACAGATATTACACCAAATAATCGTGCCTTTGCTGTCTACACTTATCATTTTAATATCCTATTAATGTATCCCTCGAAGATGCGCTTTAATAATTTGTGGTAATTCTTCGGATTTTCGCATTCTAGGGGGTGAAAGTCTACATGAAGGAATTGCGACTATTGCACATTCCACTGCGCTCACAGTTGAATGAGTATCTTGCAGGATTGCGAGAACTAAGACACGAAAATATCAACACTTTTGTGGGATGCTGCTTGATTCCAGACTCCTTCAATCTCATTTTTGAGCACTGTCATTGGGGTTGTCTTCAGGTGATAACCTCCATCCAGTTATTGCACGAGACTTATCCATATATGTTACCGATTTCATATTTATCCTACCCTAGACCTGTGCGGCACTGGTAATACCCTTGATTTACTGACGAGTTTTGTAGGATTAAGCACGATATATGAACGAGTTATTGTAAGCTGTATTTATAGCATTGGTATCAGACTTGACCTTAGAGCGGCAGGTTAGTAGTACGGTAAACGACTCTTTGGGAGTGGTAGGACATAGCGCACGAAAAAAAAAACAGTTTGACTGATTTAAATTTTGATTTCGTTTGAATATCTCGGCATCCACTTGTGTTGCCTTATCCAAAAACACTCATGATTATTGCATGTGTACGCTATTTCTTGTTATGACTGCATCGTTTCTCTTTCCATTCTGTGCCGCATATGTCCATGCCATTGTGGGAAGGTGATAACACTGGCGGTGGCATTCACCAATTTGAGGAATGACAACAATGAAATGACTGCAAAGTGGAGGTATTCGAGCCAGTATCTCACCCACACCTCGGATGAGCGTCCTCAAACAGATCACCTTCCCGTAATAGAGCATATGGAAATAATTCCATGCTTCGTAGGTTAAGAATGATAAGAGAACTATTTGTAAGCCACTGATTGCAACGGATTTTTCTCACAAGGACGCTAGCCCCGTACTGTACCGAATAAGTTGATATTGCCGCTACATTCTTAGAGTGCAATAGATAAACGCAGAATGCCTTATCTCATCATCGAGGATACCAAATGCAACCAAATATGGCGCAGCATCAAATTTGCAAATAAAATAACAAGGCTAAATTGCTTAAGCCAATTTAAAATATCTTATGCCTTCTCTAACTGATGCACGGAACACTTGGTAACAGCCCACACATTTGTAACTCGGTAACCAAGTTGCTCTTTGCTCACGTGCCGGACCAGCTATAGGCACAAGTTTCAATCACGTGCGACAGACGCATTATGCAGTGATGCCCTGCACGAATTCCATGCTCCGCACTGCATGTGAAAGCTGCCTTCATTAACTTATGTAATGTGGATACACGTGACGTACAGAAAGCCTTTTGTTTAGAAGAAATCACACTCTTTCGCTTTGCATAAAAGCTCTATTATGACTAACTTATGAACATATTTCCATGTGTAGGATGTTATCAACAACAAAAGCATCACATTTGGCTGGGATTTCAAACCCTTTCTCATGACTGACTTGGTCCGAGTGAGTAGATGCTAATGCATACCACTTAAACAAATCCCTGACTTGTGCATGGAAATATCTCCAACCGGCCATTATATAGGGGATGGAATACCTCCACAGTACGAGTCTCAAAGCCCACGGAAGGCTGAAGTCGACAAATTGCGTCGTCAATCGCCGATGGGTCTTAAAAATCACCGATTTTGGCGTCCCTAAGATTTGCAATCTAACGGGCAGTTTTCCTTCAATCAAATCTGGAGGTTAGTCTCACTCAGCACCTTTTCCAATTACTTCTAATCTCTAGAGAAATTATGGACCTCGCCTGAACTATTACGCGGTGAGACAGCAGCTCTGCTAGGGACCAAACCAGGTGATGTCTATGCTTTTGCCATAATAATACACGAAGTCTTTTGCCAGACAAAACCATATGGACCTGGAGACCTTCCTGTGGAAGACATTCTTGAACGCGTTGTGGCTAGAGAAAGTCCTCCTTTTCGTCCACAGGTATATATGCTTTGTTCTAACAAAGTATCGCTACGTTGACTGAGCAATGCTGTGCGGTTAGAATAAACCGGGTTATTCATAGCCCTCACACGATGTGACTAGATCTGTTAAGCTAATAACGCTCCTCGCATCAGGTTTAGGGAGCGTGAAAGGTGAAATTGAGCGTAAAGACCAAAGAATTTATGCGAAATCAAGTAAAGGGAGGTGACGCATAAGGCCTCTAAGCAGACACAGTGGAGGTCTGTTTATAGAGGTCTGAAAGGGCTTACGAGGCCTCGTGTCAGTCGATGTCTATGCTGATGACGAAGCATAAAATTTCTTTTATATTCTCCATTTAGCTCCCCGAAACAGGTATCCCACCAGCATATAAGGACATTCTTGCACGAGCTTGGGCGGAAAATCCTAATCTAAGACCAACATTTGGGGACCTGAATGGAGAGATTCAACGAATGACTAAGGGAAAGTAGGCTCGCAAAATTCGAAATCCTTTTAACGATATGACAAGGAAAACAAACATCGTGGAGCATATGTTCAAATGATGGAGGACTACTCGTGCCGGTTAGAAGAACAGGTAAAGACCCGAACGCAGGAACTGGAAATAGAGAAGAGGAAGAAAGACCTTCTCATTCAGCGTATGCTGCCTCCGTGAGTCATCTCCCCAACCAATTTGCCATCAATCAGGTCAAAGCGCTTTTAATTTCTACGGCTAAACTTCGACATGTGGCGTTAACTGTTGGTAGCCTGTATTTTCATGTTTGGAATGGAAAGTGAATCTTATAATGGCATTGTAGATTTGTTGCGGAAGCACTGAAGGCAGGTGTTGCAGTCGCACCTGAAAGCTACGATGAGGTGTCAATCTACATTAGCGATATCGTTGGGTTCACAACAATTTCTGCAATGTCTACGCCACTGCAGGTTGTTGATCTTCTGAATGACCTGTAACACTATTTGATAAAACGATCGCCAACTACGACGTCTATAAGGTGGGTTCAACCAAAGGCTCTTGAGTCACTTTTCAGCAGAAAGTTTGATCCCCTTTCAATATTCCAGATGCACGCATTTTGCGGTTCGTAAATAGAATAGATCACTTTTGCTTTTATCTGCTGGGCAGAACTGGGCCTCAAGTTCAATTAAAGTGTTGTCAAATACGGCATCATGAGTGCAGATGCACAACGTAGCACAAAACCACTAAAATTAAAAAAATATTCCTTGATCGCTTGCACGACTCGTACTGATTGGTAAGCCATCTAATCCACGCATCATTTTAACTGCTGTGCGGAGCAAATAGCCATTCGATGTGGTGAAGCATCTGCTAAATTAAGGAGAATAGGCTACTTAATTATCTATCGCTCCATCAGAATGGTTATCAGTTTTCCTGGCATCCCCGCATCCCGCTCTAATGCAAAACAGGCGTGTCAAGAGCACTCGAAAGATGTGCCACTTGGCTACAGTTTCTTTGCTCTTTGTAGATTGAAACGATAGGAGACGCCTACATGGTGGCTTCAGGCTTGCCGGTCCGTAATGCACGCCGCCACGCGGGCGAGGTCGCCACGATGGCTCTCGACCTTCTTAGTGTTTGTGGAACTTTCACGATCAAGCATCTGCCAGAAGTACCCCTAAGGCTACGTATCGGTCTGCATAGCGGTTAGTTGAATGCGTACTGGAGATTATTTGATTCTATGCCAAAGGTTTAAGACAGCACCTGCCTGATGCAGCCGGTAGGAAGTGTACCATAAAGCTGTGTTTTAGCATTCTACTTCATTCATCATCAGATATGCGTGCACATGCATCATGGTGCTGTTTATGCTGTGCGAAACCATCAGTCTTCTTTTCTGAACTCAAAGTTTGCGCTCGATTTTGATTCGTGACAATCAAACCACAAAAACTGTTGATGTGCGCTCATTTCTAACGATGTCAAATTCTTGTGCATTTAGCGCACAAGATGTCGGCTGATCTAGTAGTCTGAACGAAGCAACCGCTTCTGCTTCTATAATGGGAGCCAATATCATGATAAAAGTTGTTTTGGTTTCTTCTAGGTCCCTGTGTTGCTGGTGTCGTTGGGCTTACTATGCCTCGTTATTGTCTTTTTGGCGATACCGTCAATCGGGCACTCAAAATGGAGTCGTCTGGAGCCGGTTAGCATGATTTTCCTTCACTGCCCTTATGCCAACCAAGATCCAAACTTATATTAATGTTGCTTCAGCCTTCAGAATTCACGTCAGTGAAGGGATTAAGGAAATATTGGATGAACTTGGAGGCTACCACTTTGAATATCGTGGTTTTGTTGAATTTGAAGGCGATGTGAGGACAACGAGTTATTGGCTATCTAGCAGTGACAATTTTCATAAGCCTCTACCTAAGCCACCTCCATTAGTATCGTAAGCATTTTACCTTATTTTCCATTGCAATATATGCTATAAAACCTAGTGGATTTGTCATGTGTCGACTTAATCAAATGCGCCACGTTGGTTAATTATAACAGATTCGTTATCTAAGGGAGACGAAGTTGTTCAGGAATCCAATCATTTAATTGCATTATAGTGGTAAGGTATTCCATTATGCATTTTGTATGCATTAAAAGGAATATGGTCCATTTGTGCTTGGAGGCTCTACTGGTCCTATTGACCAGCCGGGGTAGGACAAATGGATCGGAAACAGCCGTAGTAGCATTACCGCTGATAATACTAGAACTTGATAATTGTATGTGATACCATTCTGATCCAAAGGCGTTTTTATTTGTACTGATGTTTGCGAAGTAGAATGCCAAAGTAAAGGAAAGACTAACGACAGAGCGCTGATAAGTTAGACCTGACAGACCTGAATCCCTTGTTATGAGAATGCAGGCCAACTGTGTAAAGACTTCTCTCACCAGCAATTTATACAAAGAAAATCACTTCTACTGTCTCTGACAACTTGACTAAGCAATATGTGTTTTTAAGCCTTAATAGGAGTCAGTGAGAATAAGTTGGATTATTTTTAAGAGCAATTAGCGTTCATCTAGTTTTGATTACTCGTTCTTTATTTTGGAAATACTACAATAATATTACGGGGTGCACGAATGCAACACTTGCTTACTGTGACACATTAGGCCTGATTTTCACTAATAGTTATCCAACATCGCAGCTAAATCGCATGCAATCATCTTTGTCTATTTTGTAGTGGAGAAACCCATGGGTGAGTCGCCCTATAAATGTCGTCACTTGCTTCGCTGTTTACGGCTTTGCACGTTCTCCCTGAACTTACGGCTGTTGTGCGACTACAGTTTTAGCTTCGAATCTATGCTCAAAAGTTGACTTAGTGCCATTTCCGTTTGAGAGATCGTGCGGATAAAAGTGCAAAATTTAAGGGGACTTATTGGCTGAATTAATGTGTCATAAAATATACTAAAATGGTGCCAGCCTGGCTAAAATTGTCCTTTGAAGAATGCGACAGACTCAATCTCAAATGTATTAATAAATTGCTTGCCGTTCAGTCAGGCTGTCTACTGCATTAAACATTAGTCAAGTAAAATTTTAAAACTAGAACCAGTAGTGGATAATATTGATCGCTTTGAGGAATGGTACTAGAATAACATAAGAGATGACAATATGGGCGAGACGGCATGTCCTTCCATTTTCTCCGCAGTTAACCTCATACCCGCCCACCCCTCTACATACACATGCACGCACTCCAGAAACTTAAAACTCACAGCCTTTATAGGGTGAAGTTAGTGGTTATTGCATTGTACAAAGGTTGGCCATTGTATCATTTGTCTTGGTGGATATTGCAACGCAAAAGCCATTTCCCATAACTTGTCTGCATTCCATTAGTTATCAATTAATGACCACTCAAACCTCTTTTAACTAGACACTATTTTACCACTAGTCAGAGGGGTGAGAACCGACAAATTGGTTGCTTTAGACTCAATTTTACTTAGCACTGTAAAGTAGATGTAGAACTGCGACTGCGCATTCCTAATGGGTGGTAATTTAGTCTAACCATTCCATCATCAACACCCGCGTTTACTTATTAATAAAAACTGTCTCACGCACATTAGCCTTCGGTTACTTAAGCACATAGATGACAGATTTATTCTTTGCAATGGAGATGAAGGTTATTCAGTGACTAATAAATCATTAATCCCGGTGGTAACTCCTCAGAATTGTGCAATATGAGTTTTAAGATGGAAGTGTCTCTTTCAACTTTTGTCAAAGTGCTGTTTGAGCATGATCCATTTTCGATTCTCCAGAAGTTCTATTTGTTACCAAATTCTAAGTTTTTAAAGGTTTTATTGTTGACGCCTCCAATGGACTGCCTTCCTCGAGTAATAGCACGCATGTGTCCCTTTATTTTGGCTAATGAGTACTTTAAGATCATGCAAAGTAAAAGCTACGCCATCCAATACTCATCGCAATGAGTAGCATCCACATAGACCAACATGAGAAATTCTAAAAATAAATTGTACTCGTCGCTTGACTATTCTGGTTGCAACCACCGTTGCACTATGTGGCACAATCCTACTTCACTTCCTCTGTTCCCTTTCAGGTTGGCGTGTGTCTATCCTAAAGCAGACAAAATACCTTTCCAGAGGCAACAGTAATTACGAAAGAGGCAAAGGAATCCACATTTCTTCTAAGTGTAAGGTTAAAACTTCAAAACGCTTTATCTCAATAAGCACGTTATCTGTAGAGCATCTCTTTTCTTCATCGTGCTTTAGATACCTTAAAATGCTATTTCAGTCGCTGTCGACTTGCACCAACAAAGACGCTTGATTCATTTAGAGCTGCTGATTGGTAATCATAGGCATAACACCATCCGCTGACCTCAGAGGTCTGGTGTGTCTCAGAATAATGTTGACCGCCCCAGACACCAGATAAAGTTGCAGAATTAGTCAAGACTGAACCACTTCCAAAATGTGGATGTGAACCTCCTGCTATTGACATCCAACTGAAGTACGAAGCGGATGTGTTAAAACGAGCTAGTAAAATAGAAATAGTGGCACAATCTCATTCAGTGTTTATAAACGCAACAGCAGAAAGGCGTAATGAATGTAGTGCTTTTTTGCCATGCGTATTTGCTATAAAAAGCATGACAAAAAACAGTGACCTATGCTTGTACAGTAACTATATGTAGCGTCTTACTGGATAGTAATAAATATCTTACTATGCACTTGAAATACGGTAGTTGTTTACTTCTCTTTTTGCCACGAGCCGTATTTGTGCATGGCTGTGACAATCCTGCAGGTTTAGCTAAAGAAAAGGTTTGTTCCAGCAAACTAAATCAAGTCTCAAGTTTGCTTGATTTTTAATCATGTGCAGAACAAGTGGTTTGAAAACAAAATTCACCCTGGATTAAAGGACCACAATTTATACACCAGAGTGTTATGTGCAAAACCATATGTTATTGGCTAAAGTTTCACCCAGTTCGTTGTCAACAGTGTGTCTATGTTCAGAACTTAAATTAGTTTAGTTATTTTAGACTTGCGCAGGTCCAAAACTGCTGCAGAGATTGAAATGTCAGTGACCATCCGCGTTAACACATTTTAGAATTATACTCGCCATAGGATGCAGGTTGGCCTCATTCTAGAAAATATGGGACATATATTGGACAGCATAGAACTGATTTAGAGAGTGTTTGATTAACTACCTGAAATTGGATGTCATTTTTAGGGGTTTAGATCACTGATGCAAACTAATAAGTTCCAATGACGCGGTAGCAAGATATAAATGCACAATATCCCAGATATCAGTCCCAGAATGTGGCTTCAAGTGTGGTTAGGGAACGAATTTTCCAAGGTATTTTATCTGCGGGCTCAACTAATGATTTTCTGTAGATAATTAATTGTGCTAGTGGTGACCGATTAAAACAAGTAAATGCATTTGTGTATAATGAAGACGAAACCAGGTCATAACTCATTCTAAGATGTGCACTGCAAATCATCTTTGCGTTTAAGCGGTACTGATGAATATAATAGTTGCGCTTTGCATGAATTTATACATTTTTTTCAGTTTGCATATTTGCTTAAGATAACTTCTAATTTCTCATAATTTCAGAGTAGCATTATTTAAATGTTATTGTCGACCTGGTCTAGTGGCGGTTGGTTGGTCACTAGTAGAATAGAATAGATCGTCCAATAAATGAAGCAGTGATTTGTCAGAATTCCTATAGCCAAAATTCGGATAATAACTAGTAAAACACCAGGAGAGAAAATGCGCAACATTTATACATGTAAAACTGTTTTTCGCTAGAGCATTGGCTATGGGATTTGCATTTTACAAACGTATTTGATAATCTTCAAATGGAACTAAGTAGCAACCTCCTTAAGTCAACATATTTAATAAACAGTCAGTAACAGAGGGCACTGTTATTTTTGAGATTGCACAGAACAATATGGTGCATATAAATCATCATCGTAAAATAGTTTAATTGGTTTTCATTCTTGAAACAGAATAATAGCACCCTTAAGGAAAGTTCGTAGCTGAGGTTCTAAAATCGCTCGGGCGATATCATATGAACTGGCACAAAAGCGGAAGGTATCATGGGTTCCAATGCAACTAATTTCACCATTCTTTGGGTTTTTAAGGCCCTCTGTGTCTCCACTAATGCCGAATGGAAGTAGTGCATTTTAAGGCGCATCGACTAAGCGTACTCCGTCCTCCTCCCCAAATGGGTCTACCGACACTATGATATGAGGACAAGGGATATTTGGGGTCAGTCGTGGTACACAGTGGGCCTAGCTATAACATGCTGAACACAGCTTTCCATTCACTTCACTTGTGTGACCCTTTTGGGTGACCATTTTAGCTTAGATTCCTTTTGCAAAACCAACTACTCCCAAATCTTATGAGTAACATGAGTTGCTCACAATGAGCACATACTGACATAGAGGCAATTTATTCCTCCTGCCTTGATCATCGACATTTTGCATGATACCAAACGACAGGAATCGCGGAAGGTATGCAAACAATTTATCGGCATTCTTCTGCTGGCTGCTTAAACTTTGGCAGTGAAGTGCATTTTGGTCCTCTAGCACCTATGATTAAATTGATATGAGCATCATATATGCTCTGCAAATCTATTTTCTGCCTTACATAGCACACTTGAGCAATCCAGATGTCAACATTTTTCAAGTCCTTCTACAAGTAGTTTGTTGTATTTTGAGCAACGTGTGACTTTGGAAAAATTTGCAGTCCATTAATTATTGGATGTTAACATCGCAACAAATGCAAAGTGGATACGGATGGCCTTTCGGCATTATGGATTTACAAAAACTATCACCAGAGTTATTTATCACCCTTCCTTAACCAGATTTATGCTGGCAAGCACCCCACGCCTTCAAAACCACTTGTCAGTAGGTGCAATGGCCTAGTCCCATCCACCCACATTTATAACTCCACTTTTACAATCTGTGGCACATATGGGCGTGTAGGTGTCGAAAACTGATGCCAAGAAGTAGTGGAGAGCATCAGGCGAATTTTACAGAAGTAATATTAGGGAAATATATGGAAAGCACAAATTATTTCAACAAAATTTAATAAGCAGGCTCTTACGT
Organism: Taenia multiceps; assembly: GCA_001923025.3. Lineage (NCBI taxonomy): Eukaryota > Metazoa > Platyhelminthes > Cestoda > Cyclophyllidea > Taeniidae > Taenia > Taenia multiceps. The sequence continues at coordinate 1,235,447 of CM010312.1, read as the reverse complement.
AGTTTCTGAATGTTAAAATACGCCTCTATTTAGCCTTTTCACTACTTGGCATATATGTCCTCGTACAGAGTGGTTGGGGGCATCTCGTCCTCTTTTCCTAATCACAAACCTTCCTCCTCACACCCACTCACCCAACCAACCACAAACTACACGTTCTGCGCCTTTTAAAGGCATCCTCAAGACTAAGTAGCATCAGGTTAATTTACAGCAATTCACGACGCACGACAGAGGGATTGGAGCACCAAATGAAGACTGTAGTTTAGGATGCAACACAATAAAAGCCAATCCATGACTGTTGAGACAAGAATTGTCGCAGCAGTCACTTGGTCATGCAAATGGACTGCGGCTGCGCACCATAACATCTCAGTCATCAATTCATACATGCGTACTGCAGTTCCTGCAGCTTTCCCTCTCCCAAGAGACAAAAAGAGCCATCAAGCTCGGGCAGAATACAGACATGTACTTAACATACCAACCACCTATTCGGCGGAGTACAACGACGAGGCGGACAAGCGGTCCCATCACCAAAATCCATCATTCAACAGAACACCAATGCACTGCATAATTCATTTTGCCTTGTCTAGCACCGTTCTCTATGCTCTCTTGGTGATAATACCGCGTCATCAGTCCTCTCATCCCCATGGTGTAAGCTAGTTCCTTATGGGATGGAACAATGTGCAAATCACTATGCGGCCCCATGGTCAGGGGAGGAAGTACTGGCCTAAAAGAAAAATCACGACAACTATAGTGACAAAGTACAATTTAATGCGGCTACCCGTCTAATATCTACTGTCACAGCGCAGATACACAAAGATATGCTCAACTGTTTGTCTTAGGCAGTGGAAATACACTCAATACCATCAACTGGCGAATGATCGTTAACACACCCACACACCACACATGCACAAGAATCTTGAAATCGCACAATTTCATGTGATATAGGCTAGACAGATGGAAATCTGCACAAGCAAGTGAAGCGTGAAGTCATTGAACATTTTTCGTTTCTCTTTCAATTTAATCACACTTGGGCAGTAAGTCATTCAACTAAATGAAAACCCACACACGTAAGCATAATCGAAATCGCCTCTTTGGACAATTTACCCACGCATGAATACGCGTTAAAAACTTGCGTCTTAGGCCTTTAACATTATGCAAGCGATTGTCGAACACGTCAACGAAGTGTGCATAGTCATACCTACTCCACACCTACTTCATATCAGCTCTGTCTCATGCCATAGTGGTCAAGGTGACTAAATCTGAACATCTTGGGTCTAAAAAAAGAACAAACGGAACCAACAATTGCAAGAAGTTGATAGCATCTGATTCGACTCATCCAACATGCTTGCCAAGTTACAAGTTCACTCTCTTTTGTTTCCGCGTGGCACTCACACACCGCACGCAGTACTAAATAAGCCCACCAAACACAAAGCTGCTCTACTCATTTCTATAGTGAATGATTAGTCTACGGTGGGCAAGGAAACTCGAGGCAGGAACGACAGGGCGAATAATTGCAATGCTTCAGCTGCCCATGAAGACGATGACGACGAGTTCGGAGGCGCTCAGTGCGTTGAGAAAGCATGCTAACCGTAATAAATAAAGTGCGATGAAGGACAAATTAATGAATGAATAGAGAGAGATAGGCGTTAGAAAATGGGAAAAATAAGCAGACGAGACAGGAACTCACCGGCATCGAGAGGTGCTAGCATAGATTGTTTACGCGACAGATGTATCGGCGTGTAAGCAACTCACCCCTTGTAGGGGGAACCAGATTGTCCTTACCATGGTGTTAACTTATTGGTTTTATTCGTCCGTCAAATTCAATGGTCACTCGATCATCACGCTTGTCTACGTCTCCCTTGCCCAACCAAAATAAATGCAATAAACTAACATGAGAACTCAAAGTCCTCTATTCAGAGTAAAAACTTACTGTTAAACAGCATCAATACTGTTGCCTGTTTTACTCTTACCGACCATTACGAGTGGATCCTGAGTTCTTGGATGTGGCAACTGATCGAGAGTAAGCCAATTCTTTGCACGTGCATAATTTGAAGGAGCAATATTTTACACATTTCTCGAAACACTCGAACTCGTCCACAAGCAGATGCTCTACGGAATCCTTCCCTTTAGGCACTTTCTAACCTATTAGTAGTAGAACGGCCAAGTAGACAAAAGGCCTGATCCATTGCGGGACAAAACCAGCCTGGTATAAGAAGTCGAAATGGATACGCGAATCTACAACATTCATGGGTGTAAGTATCGCCAGAAGTGAATGCGTACGAAGAAAATTCAATCGAATTCCAGAACCCTAATTGGACGTGTCCACAAAACTCTTGATCATAAACCGATATCCTCTACAACAGGAGTATAAGCTATCAACTCTCCCCTCCTCTACCCATAAGACTCTAAGAATTAGCAAAGACACAAGTACTGAGTTTAGACACGTACCAGAAAGTTGAGACACAGGCACACACTTGCACAAAGGGATGAAAAGCACACGGAACTCACAGGATAAGCCAAAACATAACTCAGAGGTAGTGGAAGCAATGGACCCTCCCTATCTTTCCTACACCCCTGTCCATCGCATCGTGACTGTTGCGTACAGAGAGTCCAATGTGAGTCACTAAAATGGACGGAAGAAAAAAGACAGAATGGAGAAGGAAAGTAGCTCTGAGGGTTTTTCAGTACCTGTGCTAAGGCGCCCACCTAACTGCACCGACAGCGACTTTAATTGATTGGCATGGCTGTAGGACAGGAAGGAGGCATATCTGAGTTTCTTCTGTTGCTGATGCCTCAAGGCAATGAAGTGTTAAAGGTCGGAATATTCTTCTATAAAAGTAAACGGTTGAGAGAGATCGATCAAACACTTTGACAGAAAGGGAGGGAAGGGAGAAGACAATGTAAGATGAGACATATTCACCAAATTTTGACTGATCAATGGGCTAAAACAACCCAAACTGAGGCAAAACAATTTAAGAGTTCTCATGTGGCCCGTACGATCCCACATTGCCTTCCGCCTCTACAAACAAAATACAGTTCAAGTCCAGACTGCTAGAGGGTTCGCGCTGCATTGCACACACCGTCGATGCCGGAAGCAGACTCCGTTCCAACAAGCCTATTGTTATGTGATAAGAGGTTGAAGTATGCATTGCGGAAAAGACTTGCTCATCGACTTGTAAAATGCAGGCATGGGCGGAGTGACAGGCCCATCCACTTATAGCACGGCTTTTAGATTAAGGCCTGTGAGGCCAAGTTGCCATTCACAGTCCAGTGTAGAGATAAGCGTAATGAGGTGGTACTCCATGAGATCTCAAGCAGACAAGTGGAGTGGGCTGATGTTTGCCTACTGGGAAGGAAGCAAGCAGTATGTGCATAAATGATGGTGATTAGGTCAGAACAGATTACAGGAAGACGAATGAAAGAAAGAAACAAGGAAAGAAGAAAAAAAGGATAGGGGAGAGAATTAGACAGAACGTGGAGTGGTGGTGTGGGAGATGAGTCATGATAAAGTCTGCTAAGTGGCGGTCATGTGAGGGAGGTGGCAAGCGAGAGCTGTTATTACTTCTCCGCTGTCTGAGCTTAATTCATGTGTAGTATCTGTTCTTTGAGTGCCACTTCCTCAACAGTCCCTGATTTGGGATTAATGAAATTACATGTGCTTGTGAACTGCGCCGTGTGGTGTAAGCTTGCTCAACCCCGTCCACGAATCGGTCTCGTATTGCATTACCTTGACTACCGGCTCATTGATGAAAAGCAGGACAGTGGGAGGGTGGCAGTGGAACAAGTGCGGATGCTGCACCCTATGACCGGTTGCGTGCGATGCGCGTGCGCACATGTATGTGGAGGGGAGGGTGGGGCATGTGATGCTCACCTCGCAAAGCGCATTCGTTTACCACTATACTCAGCCCAACATAACCCAGCTTATTCGAGAATAGAGGAACAGAACAGAGCAATACTCATAAATCCCACTGTCCCAGTCCATCTTACAATGCCCTGAGTCGCCTCAGTGTGAATTGTGCAGGCTGAACACTAATGAGCGTGCTGGAATTGCAGAGCAGGAGACGGGCTAGAGGTTGCTTACTTATTTATTGCCATCATTGCTATTTCCGTTAATGTTATTCCTGAAGAGTAGAATTTTTCTAAATGCAGCAATAGCGTTTCAGTGATCTTCAGGGTGGGAGGTTGGAGAGCGCCCACTGGAAGAAATTAGATGTTGGAACAGGGAAGACGTCGTCAGCTGCTTGCACGAGGAAGGAAATGAAGCGCCTAATATTTCAGGCTTTCGTCGTCAAGCAGTTGGAACATGATACACGAAACAATACCTTTTTGAATCTATAAATATGCTAACCTAAGGAACAAAATTAATGCCTTTACCAAACCTGCATAGAACCAAAGATTATTTATGAGTTGTGGTGAAAAACATGCACAATTCGCAACCATTGCAGCAAGAAATGTATAAATGTGGATGGGTGTGCAGTGGAAGTTATACAATGGCTGACAACGAGGACGTTGAGACCCCAACTGCAAATCCACTGACACCAACATTTGAACCGTTATGGGCGCAACGCCTGCCTTCTCTATTTTAATGACTTATAGGTCCTTAGGTAAGTCACAACTGCCTGACGCGGAGCGAAATTTGGGGCGACGCAAACACGAGAATTCGAAGGTGCAGTGCCAAGTGAGGGTGCGCATAACTATTGCAGGGGAGCACAGTTTTACATTCCACTGTGAACAAAATCAACTAACGTTTTGGCTCTTAGCGTATGAACTAATGATGAGGTAATAGCACGAAGTAGTGATAGTAGCGAAAATCATGCATTATTGTAGAAGAATAACTTCGCGAAAAGTTGGTGTGAGTTGTGATTGCTCCGTATGGGGGTGGTCTTACCACTTTGTGACGCTAAATTCGCAAGCTTAAGGGCAACTTTGCTAATAAAACAACTGAATGATTAGGCATTCCATGACTGTCAAGACTCAATCGCTTGCTCCATTTCCAACTGCGATTAGCTCACACGTATCAGCATTCGAGCGCCGACACGCACCGCACGTTTATTATTTTACAGGAACATTAGCGGCATAAAGGAACTCGGAAAGGAATGCCATCATTTGGCTTAGCATTTACCAGGTTCGGTTTAAAAGATAACAATACAATCATGGGTGCGTTTGGCGATCCTGCTTCACATTGCTCTTTAAGTCGTGAAAATGGAAGTGCAACGCTAAACAAAACTGATGTTGGGAAAATAAGTCGCTGCGTTCAAAGGTCTAAATTAATCCATTCGGTTACAATGAAGGGTCTGGTGGCACGTACGGACTTATTGTTTTTTTGTGGATATGCCATTTGTAAAGCGTTGTTCGCTGAATAAGTGAATACCTGATAGGGTTCACTACAACATTTCACCCACTGCCATTACTCACGGCACATTCTAGTGGCACGGCATGTTGCAGGGCGAACGCGCCACCCACTGGGACTGAAGTGATCAAGTAGGTGGGATAGACCTAGATTAGCCACCAAACTATGCACTTCGTTTATGTGTGTGAGGTTATGAAGGATAGGTTGCGGACGGAGATGGGGTCGGAATTCACCTACTTGATGTGGCATAAATGAAAGGTGGGGGACAAAACTTCCTGCTACCTAGCAATAAGGCGACCTCCTTTGCAACACATTTGTGGCTGTGCACATATTGAGATGGCTTTGTACCTTATCCCCTTCCAATCTATTTAAGTGCGTGGAAGACGTTTCGTGACCAGCGGAATTATTGGTTGTGGCAGTGTCTGTTATCGCATGAATGTGCGTGATTGCGCTTGCATTGGCGTTTGTTAGAATACTACTGTATGCATCGCTCTAGCAAGTGCACGGACAACTGTATTTCGCACTGCGATTTGGATTGAGGAAAAGCTAGGAGAAGGTGAAGATGGTATGGGTCGGTGAGAGTAAGAGAAGGGAAAAGGAGAAAAGGAACGCACAATGTGTGTCAATCCTTCATAATATGAACTATGTACTGCAATGCTGCACCTTGCACCTTTTTCACCATAGCTCGGCTCTAGGCTCTTCCGCAACATGACAACCGTCACCACCGACAGCCCACCCACCAGCTCGTATCACAATGCCACAAGATGTTTAGGGTGCAAATAGGCGTACACGCATGTGGTGGCAGTGCACATGATCACGTTTTGGCAACTACGTTTTAGGGACTGTCTAGTGACTTCGAATCCGCCAAATGTTACCTTTAGTCGTCCGTTTAGCAGAGATTTTGGGGCCTCATACTACATCTCTCAGAGCACCCATTTTTGAGTGCTCGAAACAGGTAAAAGACTCCCCTAAGTCAATGAGATCTGTACGAAAATTCATTTCTTTGGGCACTGAAGGAAAGCTGTTGCACCTATTGCTCTACTTTCTAATGAGTTCAATTACACAGTCACACAAATGAGGCCGCAGTAGTTCATAGAGACGATAATCTGACGGAGTTACTGTTGAGTTTTGTGAGATCTTTAAGGGAACAAGACAGCCAATTGCTTCCATGTCATCTAATTGAACTTAGGATGTTGGCACTACTCATCCGGAGGGCGACGAAGACCTCTATTGATTGCTAAGTTCTTTGCTATGCACAGCTTGGCAATTTCTTCCATTAAGGGCAAAGGAGTTCACCCGATACAAGCAGCTGCGATGAGTGCATTTTATGGAATAGGATGATTGTCCAAAATGAAGGGTCAATATCTGACGATTCGAGGGGTCTAAATGATTGCAAAGTGAAATACTGTTGTGTCCGACAAAGCGAATTGAAACCAAAAGGACAAGATAATTGTCAAGACATAATTTTAAGGCCTAATATGGATGTGCGTTGCAAAAAAATGGGGCTGGCAAAGGCATAGTCACCACAGTTAGGGGTGTGGATGAGTGTAAAGGAAATCGCGCCATTGAGAACACACTGGATAAACTCTGGGCGAAAAAGGTTTCGTGGTGACGACATGCTTACAATATTCATATAAGTGAGCGGGAATAATTCTGGTAGTACCGGTCAGGACCAGAGCAGAAATCGCAAAATTAACTTGTAAGTAGAAGATATCCAATTTGGTAAAGAGGGGAGGAGAGTTGCGTAGGATTCTAGGACAGAGACTACGGCGCAATCATCCGGTAAGCGCGGAAAAGTCCTGGACCCGTCATCAACCTCAAATGTTGTTGAAACGCAGAAAAGCGGTCGTCTCGTACCGGAGTATATTTGGAGCTGTGGGCGCGTGGGGATAAATATTGTCCCACTTACTCTGCTTCGTCAGCATGTTCGTTTATACGATTCTTAAATTAAAAGAAGCGACAAGTTTGAAAATTCACATTAATGTGTTGCTCAACTACTACACCCTGCGCATTTGGAAGCATTTTCACCCGCTTATGTAGTAGAGCCTTTGGTTGAAGGTTCCAGAAGACTCGAATTCGCTAATGCATCCCGTATACCCAAAAGGAAAGCCTCAAAAGGAAGGCTGATGTAGGTTGAAGTACAGATGTCTAATTATTTATTAAGTGGTTGCAAGCAATGATCAGGAATAATAGCACACATTGCGTATTCAAAGCAAGAGAGAAGTAGAGGAGGGCTTGCACACCGTCAACTAGCTCCACCTCCATTGCATGCGGAGGCTTCTGCACAAGCGTCGGTGTAAGCACGACCTCGGTCATGGTTGCTGTTTACCACCATTGCTGCGGCCATCCCCACGGCGACCACCATTGCGGCTTTTGCTCACACGGCCACTCCCACGGTGACCAGCATTGTGGCTTCTGCACAGCCCACAATGCCCACTTCTGCCCATACTGTGAGCCCTTCACAAACTCACCCCACGGTGCCCACTTCCACGGATACGAGCATGGCCAACTTCCCCACTCCATTTCTTCAGCTCTACCTCTGCTTTCTTTGAAACTGACCTGTATGCTGACGTGTGTCTGCTTACATACTAGTTGCTTTGTCTCTACTTGCTCCACGTGACGCTTGTGCTCAGCGTACCTTTAGTCCTAAACTCGTGCTCTCGTGATTCGAATTCTTCCAAGTGGTGTTATGGGTGATGCCTGGCTCGTGAATTGCATGCGGCTGACTTTGCACAGTGGTTTCCGCTTAGGCAGTGAAGTTACTTAGAAACTGAGCAGACACTTTCTGAATCGTGGCTGCTTTTGCCAATGCGTAGATAGTGGGTGTAAGTCGGTTCAAAATCATAGCGCTTTTAAAATTCTTATCACACAAATGCGTTGCAAAGGAGGTCGCCTTATTGCTATGTAGCAGGAAGTTTTGTCTCCCTCCTTTCATTTATGCCACATCAAGTAGGTGAATTCTGACCCCATCTCCGTCCGCAACCTATCCTTCATAACCTCACACACATAAACGAAGTGCATAGTTTGGTGGCTAATCTAGGTCTATCCCACCTACTTGATCACTTCAGTCCCAGTGGGTGGCGCGTCCGCCTTGCAACATGCCGTGCCACTAGAATGTGCCGTGAGTAATGGCAGTGGGTGAAATGTTGTAGTGAACCCTATCAGGTATTCACTTATAGCGAACAACGCTTTACAAAAGACATTCATAAATAATCAATCAGTCGAAAGGTCTCTATCGATGTGGTTGCCGATGCGCATGGTAGAATTAAAGGCTAGTACAGCAGTCCTTTAACATTTGCATCTGTGAATGTTCGCAGCATCAGTTTCTTAGGAGTTTTCATGGATCGCATTCTCGAGGAAAGTTTTCTAAAACAGAGTCTGCCGGTGCATTCTCAATGCAATGCGTCTTCCTTGTGTTATTACACATGGGTGATAATAACTTTTCCGAATGCCTCCTTCTGTTACAACGCTGGGAGAGAGTTAAACCAGTTCCGTAAATCAGGATAAAACCAAGAAGCATTGTACCGATAAACCAAAGTACCTCTTTGCACGAGTCTACAAGATTTATGCAACAGTAGGCCACTGTGTTAAGCATGCCAAAATTCACACAAAATCCCTAGTGATAATGCTATATGGAAGTCAAAATGAGTCCACCAATCTACAGGCAGTATCCTCAAACAAATCTGGTGATCATGCTGTCTGGTGTTAGCGACATGTAACCAACCAATTTTTGTCCATTTGTCAATACAAGGAACTAACAGCCATTGCTTCGGCAAACCCTTTCATACAAATTTTTGTTAAGCATATATTACTGAAGCAAAATGACACTGAACACATTTTTGCTTGCTTTTGCTTTCGTTTAACTGTTAAAAACAGCTGCATTTGATTCAGTTATACATAGATGCACAACAAAAGCGATTGGCATCCGCATTTCGAATGTTCGTTCCCACCAAGTAGCCAGTGGCAGAGCTGTGCGATAGCAGTATGGGTTGGTCAAGTATACAAGTGGGAGCACAGAAGGGTGGTGATTCCTTATTTTGCTTATTTACCAGAATTCAACAAAATGCTAAATCCTTTCCTGTGAACTAATTATGAGAACTGCTGCTTTCAATCATTAGCAAATGTACTTTCCAGCAACATGAAACTATATCTCTTTTTCTCGGAAACATATCTGTTCCACAACATTGTCGACTTGCATTTCGCTCACCATTTTCAAAATTATGCATCTTGTACTGTGTTCTTCTCTCAAAACGTCTTTTTTTCGATTTGACTATTGTGCTCCCTAAACATGCGGAATTCGCCAAATTAATGCAGCATGTTTTCAATTGCTTCAGCCAGCGCTAGGAAGCGAACCACGATCGGCAGATTCTCCTTTTAACACAAGTTCCTTAAGCATGCGGCTAAACGTTTTGTAAGTCTGAAGGAAATAGCAGATGTACTTCACCATGTATATGACTGTTGTAAACCAGTTCACCACAGTGATTTAGTTCGGCTTTTCATAATTTTGACCCAAGCACAGAGCAAAGTTGAAGATGCATAGCTTAAACTTCTAGAGCTAAAGCATGCATGAGTACTTTTAACGAGCAGGATGGAAAATTTTAAGGGCTTTATTGTGCTTCCAGCTATGTGGAGATTTTATCAAAAACGTATAAATTGATCTCCACATGGCGAATCGCAAGGCACGCGTTGTTATTTCGTTTGCAAAAATAGTTTCTTCTGTGCAAATGTATACAAATTACCGTATTCCTAATGAAATCAATCAAAATTTTTGGAATCGTGCAATCACTGACAGAAGAACTTGCCCAAATATTTGGTACAGCCAGAAAATCAGAACTTCAAGTAAGTTGAACGGCATTGCTAACATGCTAGTTATACACGCTAGTAATACGTGAAGGGTTGAAAGGCCTTTGCATTTCCAAAAAGGTTATTAATATTTATGTAGTTCACATTTAATCAGGTTCTATTAAGTATTATTGATATTAACGCAAGTTGTTGTGAACATAATGCATTCACAGATATGCATAAGAAGAAGACTAGGATCTCGATACTTCTTAACTGTGCCAAATGTATGAAAACAATAGCAAATTTCATAATTAGGCGTTATCGGTAGCAGCGAAGGACCCTAAGTACGCTTACCATGGTCTTTACCTAGTCCATTTTGCGTTTTCAAGCGCTGATAACATGCAGAGTAAGGAAATTTCCTGCAGACAAAACTGACACCCATAGAGACATCTGTTGCTCATAAATGTGGATAAACGCCATGTAAGAATTGTTAATTTTATCAAAATGAACCCATACTGTAAAAAGCATGGCATTTGTTCCGAAATTAACACAACGCAATAGCCTATCAAATGATAAAGTGGGCGTAGTATTCTTAACTTGACAGCGCTTGATTGTCGGAGATGGTGTGATCCGTTATTCGTAATGGGCTAGACAGTCCGGTCCATTTGTTGGCATAAATACAAAATTTAACTGTAAGATTATGACGTTAGTGTTGATAGCAAAATTGGGCGACGGAGTATTAATATCTACGCCAAATATTTAGGTACAATAATTCTGCAATTATTTAAATCCTTCATCTGCATTTGGCTTAAAAAGAGAAGAAATGCAATAAAATGAGACACATTAAACCATATCTTTTCTTCTTTTAAAGCCTCTGCTTCACTGCATCGTGTAATTGCTTATTTGGCTACCAGTTTTAATGTTTTTTACATTGGGATGTAATTTTGCGCCTCGGGTGCGTGAGGTCCCCGGGTTTAAATCTCGGCTGAGCCCAGAGGTGTCACTGTAACAGGGTTCTTCTTTTCCTCCTCTTCATCCCTTTCTACCTTCTTGGAAGAAGACCTGACTTTTCTGGGCATGATTTATTTAAGGAGAAACTCTAGGCGGGAAGTCCAGACTACGGGGTCGCGGTATCCGGCGCTGGGGGAGAACACGCTAACTCGCTTTCGACCACGTGTATATTGTGTTTCCGCCTCTCACCTACAAAGCGTATATAAACACAAACATTATTACACAGCCCCCTCCTTTTTTGAGCGTCGTCCCCGGTGCCACTCTCGCCCATTGGTCTAGTTATGCCCTCGGGGTTTTCCCTTCCTCCACTATTCCGTAGACTTCTTCCTCATATCCAACCGGTGGAGGGCCTTTGTAAGGTCGCATCTTATTGTGGTGTACCGTAATTGGTTGAGCACGAAATTCCGCGTTTCGGACGAGGTAGTTCGTGGGGGAGAGGACCTTCACTACGCGGAAGGGATCTTTGCTCCATGGGTGGTAGAATTTCCGATGGGTTCCAGGTGGAGAAATCGGCTTGTATATTTGGACAAGATCTCCTTCGCGGTAGGTGTTGGGTCGGCTGTGCTTGTCGTAGAACCTCTTTTGTCTACTCTAAGACGTTTGTAGGTGTCGCCGCGCCAAATTGAACGTCTTTCTTATCCCTTCTTTTAGGCGCAGAACGTAATCCGGCACATTGTCGGGTGTTGTTTCCTTGCTCGGGATAAAGATGTCGGACGGAACTCTCATTTCGCGTCCTGTAAACATTTTAAACGGAGAAACACCCGTTGACGCGTGGACTGTGGCTCTTTACGCTAGGAGGGCGCGTCCTAGGCTCAAATCCCAGTCTTCTGGCTTCGCCCCCTTGGTAAAAGCCTTCAGAAGTCCCACCAGGGTGCGGTTCGTTCTTTCCACCTGGTCGTTGCCTTGTGGGTGTCCTGGTGTCGTGCGTGTCTTCCTAATTCCGAGAGTCTTGCACAGTTCCGTAAAGAGCCGACTTTCGAAATTAGGACCTTGATCGCTATGGACTGATTCGGGGACACCGTGTTGACAGATCCAGCGGTTGAAGAAGGTTGAAGCGACTGTTTCAGCGCCTTGAGACTGCATGGCTTCAGCTTCAGCTACTTTCGTGAAGTAATCAATCATAACCAGGATATACCGGTTTCCTCTTTTGGTAGGTGGCAGGGGACCCATAATGTCAATGCCCACCCTTTCGTCCGGGAATCCTGTGGGCATGGGTTGTAGGGGTGCCATCGCTGTTGTGTGAGGTTTCTTGAAACCGCTACAGGTGTTGCAGGTTCGGCAGAAGTCGAGTACGTCCGGGATAAGAGGGCCACCAGTATCGTTTGCTCGAGGCCTCCACCATCTTCTTCACACCTACATGCCCCAATTGCTCGTGTAACTCCTGTAGGACTGTTTGTATCAGCGAGCCAGGAACATGAAGACGTTTGGGGGACGTGGCATCTTCTTGATACCATAAAACTTCGTCTGCCAGGGTGAGTTTGGCCCACTGTCGCCATATCTGTTTGGCTGCTTTGCTGGACGAGTTCATCTCTTCTGCAGTAGGCTTGAGTGAGGACGCCAGGAACCTTTCGTATGGCAACGCCGTGTCGGGATCTGAACTTTGTGAATTTCTCCACTGGTGTCTAGTGGGTTCGCTCAAAAATAGCGTGCCCACTATACCGCTTTCCCGCTCTGCTGAAAGAGGCCTGCGAGACAGTGCATCCGCGTTGCCATGTGTAGTCACTTTTCGGTACTGCACTGTGAAATCGTATTGCTGTAGTTCTTCGTACCAGTGCGCTACGGAGCGGTCAATCTCCTTCATTGTTTTTTAGCCAGGTCAGTGCTTGGTGGTCCGTGCTCACAATGAACTGTTTCGCTATCAGGTAATGTCTAAAGTGTGGAACCATTGTAGAGATGGCGTACAGTTCGCGTTTCGTTGCATTTTTCTGTCTCTTTTTTTGTTGAGCCTGGTGCTGGCGTATACGATGACGTGTTCCCTGCCTTCTTTATCCCGTTGGGATAGAACACCGCCTACGGCTACGTCGCTGGCGTCTGTGTCTAGTACGAAGGGGGGTGCGCCGTTCTCGAAGTTGGGTAAGGCCAGAACCGGAGCGGAGCAGAGCAGAGCCTGCGTTTTAGTTCCTTAAAGGCCTCATCATGTTCGTTCTCTCATGTGAAATTCTTTTTCACCCGTTTCTCTGTTAATTTGTGCAGGGGACCGGCGATCTTGGCGAAACCTTTGACAAAACGCCGGTAGTAGTTTGCCAAGCCGAGAAAGCTGCGGAGCTCCGTCTGGTTGGTCGGTGTCGGCCACGTTCTCACTTGGTTTGTACGGTCTTCGGTCACTGCCATCCCATTTGACGAGACTGTATGCCCCAGGAATGTAACCGAACGTTGAAGAAAGTGGCATTTCTTTGGGTTCAGGGTCAATCCAGCGTCTCGGAGACAATCCAGCACTAGTTTCAGGTTGGCATTATGCTCCTGCATGTCTCTACCAAAAACAAGAATGTCATCGAGGTAGATTATGCAGTGCTTTAGAAAAAGCCTCATTAGTGCAGTCTGCATCAGGCGCTGGAAAGTAGCTGCAGCGTTACATAGTCCAAACGGCATTGTTTGAAATTCATATAGTCCATTTGGCACTATAAAAGCTGTCTTCTCTCTGTCCGTCTCCACTACCTCCACTTGCCAGTACCCGGACTTCAAGTCTAGGGTAGAAAACCACTTTGATCCGTGCAGGGAATCCAGTGAGTCGTTGATATGAGGTAGTGGGAAAGCGTCCTTCTTGGTTACAGCGTTCAGTTTTCCGTAGTCCACGCACAGCCGTAGGCTCCCGTCACTTTTCTTCACTAGCGCAATCGGGGAGGCCCACGGTGATTTGGGTGGCCGTATCACGCCGTCGGAGATCATCTCGTTCAGTAGACGGTTTACCTCTTCCAAGAGGGGCAGAGGAATGCGTCTCGGGGGCTGCCATATTGGTTTAGCTTAACTTGTGTCAATGGCATGTTTGATGATGCTCGTCCGACCTAGTTTGGTCCCTTGCCAAGAGAACATTCTAGAGTATCTGCACAGCAATGAGTGCAGTTCCTTCCTTTCGCTGTCGGAGACGTTTGTTAACCGTGAGCAGAGCTGCTCTAGGTTATCGACAGGGATACCCACGGCTTCGAACAGAGCACTGCAGATTTCGTCAGCGTCCATTCCCAGGGAAGGCTCGGCCGGCTTTACTGCATTGTGCTGCTGGGTCGTAAAGGTACCCTCTCCAAAGTTCAAAATTGCTCCAGTATTGCAGAGGAAGTCGACGCCCAGTATCGCGTTACATACTAGTTCTGGACATATAATAAATTGTACTGTCCAGGACTCCATCAATATGGTGATCTTTAGCGACGTCTCTCCGATCGCAGTCATCTTCCTCCCTTCAGCTGAGAGTAGTTTTATGGAGGACGATCGAGGACTGATCTTGCGGAAGAGATCTGAAAACGTTGCGGGATTCACCAGGGACTTCACCGCTCCCGAGTCCAGGAGGAAACGACAGGGGTATCCTTCTAACTAACCGAGAGCTTGCAGAAATGGACGAGGGGCGTTTGGGGGTTGGCAAGATAACGAGAAGTGGGTCTCACCTGCTCTTGGGGTCTGGCGTGGGGGAATCCAGCGAGAACGTGGCTGAATTGGCCGTTGGTTGGACGTCTGGGGGGTAGGTATCGGCGGAAGTTCCTGACAGAACTTAGACGCGGCCTTGACCAAACGATTGGGATCGTTGGTCTCAATTGCACTGAGTTTCGCGGAGAGGCTTGGCGGTTGGACTCCCTCGCAGAACTGGACAGCCACCCAGCTGGTCACTTTGGCTGGAGGCAACCTTTGAAGGCTCTTTCTGCCAGGAGTTGTAGGCTCCGAGCGTAGTCTTCGTCGGTTTCACCCACCTTTTGATCTCGGCGGAAAAACTCTTTGACCAGAGAACGTTCACGCTTATCAATGGCCCGTTGCGAGAGGATCTCACTGCAATGGTCGAGGTCGGAGTCGGGAGTGACTCCTGCTCTTATTGCTGAGAGAAGGAGCTCTTGCGGAAGAGCCTGGAGAAGAAGCTGCACTCTCTGTTGTTGGGGGTACCAGTGGGTGTAAAAACTCGCAGTTTGCATCCAATCTTCAAAGTCGATATCGCTTTTGAAGGGGGAGGTTCGCCGACGCTGCCACCAGTGTAACAGGGTTCTTCTTTTCCTCCTCCTCATCCCTTTCCACCTTCTTGGAAGAAGACCGGGCTTTTCTGGGTATGATTTATTCAAGGAGAAACTCTAGGCGGGAAGTCCAGACTACGGGGTCGCGGTATCCGGCGCTGGGGGAGAACACGCTAACTCGCTTTCGACCACGTGTATATTGTGTTTCCGCCTCTCACCTACAAAGCGTATATAAACACAAGCATTATTACAGTCACTCTCTTCGTTTCTACAACACCAAATTGCAGCTGTCTTTTCCTTCCACTTTCATCCACTCATCTATTCTCCTTCTATGTCTCCTTCCTCACGCATTTAACTGCCCCCTCAAAACTAACTCCGTCCTGGCCAAATGAACGTTAGCACAGCTGCATTGACCATCTGCAGCGCTAACGAGAGCAGGCAAATGGACACAATGTGTTACTCGCTCATGTTGCGTAGTTACTGACGAAGACAAGCAAACTGCTGGAATGGGAGAAATGAAGCACCCATTCCTTGCGGTTCGCCTTCAGCCGACCGAGCGCAGGGGCGCAGTGCTGTGCACGCGGATTCCCAGTCAAGGCGATATTGACCGACGACCCAAACTCAGCGAACACAAATTAAAACTGCCGAAAACTGAACCCCGAGCCTCCTGCATCCAGAGCAAGGACTATGCAAGTCTTTTTGATCCGGGCCCCTTTTGCCGTCCTTAATTCAATGTACTGTAGCAATGGCTGGTATAACCGTACCTGGGATTTGAGTAAGTTGACGTCGTGTGTAGAGTTTTCTGTACAGGCATAAATAGCCAAGACCACTAGTCCGGTGCTGCGTTTGAAGACAGACTTGAAATCAGATTCAAGCCACAACCTTGAACTGCCCAGCATCATGTTCACACATTGAGTAGTTACAGACGTGCTTGTGTAAGTGTGGCCATGATACTTAGCAGTGGAAGCGAAGACACGTGATGAATTGGTGGTATATGACGCAAAATAATTTATTGAGAAAACGTGGCAATTTTTTATATGCAACGGCATTTTCAGGTGCACAAATCACGTATATCGTGCTGTTTGAGAGAAGGAATCTAGCAACAAATTTTCTCACAGAGCACGTTAAACAAATGCTAACATTGCATGTTTTGACTGCAAGCAAAAGCTTATTTCTAACACAAAGTTGCGTGCAAAATAGTCATCAAAACTTTTATTTTAACTACATGGCAAGTGAAGTTCAGTCGGAGGGCGACTTAACGGGGAATTACTCACATGACATGTTCAGGTTAATAGGATTTAGTCCTTAGGTACCTGCGCATACGAAACTCTAATCGAAGTCGTCCCACCATGCCTGCAATTTCTTTTTACTATCATCCTTCTTGGGTAACCAAAAGCCGTGTAGGCCTTGCCACTGTCATGCGGTCCCCATTAGTTTGCAATGTGAAATGAATCTAGGCCGACTTCAGAAAGCTTTTGTTCCAAGGGTTAAAAATAAGAAATAATCAAACTAGAATGACTTTAGTCACCACCAGGGTGTACACGACTGTTTTATCATCTTGACCGCCAATATCGAGCCACAATCACATCATCACTTTAAGAGTATAACGTAAGGGCATTGCGGCATTGACTAGAGTGAGCATTTGCCATATTGAATGCACATCGCTTTAAATGCGACTAAGGATCTGATATATCCTGGTGGTCTTGCCAGTTGTCCCTACGCAACGACTTCCATGTTAATTCGCGCATAACTTTTTGGATTGGAGAAGCGCGTGCTACTCAAAGGGAGTGCTCACACTTACTTTCTTCTCAAAATCACACCACTCATCACTTGGCGTTTTCAAGCGCAAATTTGTTCAAATGAGAATCATTGGGTTTGCATTAATCTTTCGCTGCAACATCTAGATGGTGCATCGCAATTAAGCATCTGTGAGGACTTGCCCCAATTACATCTACGTCACTGGCACGTCATGAGGAACGTTGTGTGTAGCTTACTAGACCCTTCCTATAGAGGTGGGCAGAGAATCCGCATCCTAGATGTATGTCTGGGCTAACTACGATTCACGTTCCCCCACTTCAGATACTACTCGTTAAGTCCCAACGCTTGTTTGCGCATCTCATTCCCCGAAAGCCTTCCAACTCAGTCTCAGCTTTAGCTTCCGTCGTTAAAATCACTCAAAAGACATCTAAAGTGGTGGAAAACGAGGAATTTCTTGTGCAACATTCCCAAAGGAAGCTTTTTGTCTTGCGCCATTTTTGAGCACCCATGGTGGGCTAATTTGAAAAATAGGATGACGTAACCATTTTTGCTTATTGTGCCCTCTTGAACATGGCCTCGGCTAAGCTTGGCGACCAGTCCACCGTATCATCGAAGTGGTATCTACAGTGCTCCACGTAACGTAGGTTGGACACAATTCACCTACATTTGGTGCCAGCGAAGACCGCTAACACCTCTTGTTCAAGTAATTCAGCATTAGCCTTTCTCCTTGATAGTCTAGTAGCTAAAGTAACTTTTTGAAAAAAAGCTTGCACTAAAGAGTTACAGGGCATTGGATCCTCAAGTGATTTAACACATTTCTTTAACCCCTATTCCAGAAAAGATCGTTTCTTTTACCGCTAATTTGTTATAGGGCTTAAAGAACCTCGACTACTATATATTTTTTAATATTATCGAGAGAGTTCGCTTAAAAATAAGGTTAACACGGAAACCCCAGTGCTTTTGCCGGGTTCTGTGTTTGAGACGGAGCGTCTACATTGCAAATATGCACCCCACTCACTGCATCGCTGAACGGTTTCGATCCTTCAATGTCTTCATTCGAGTTAGTATCTGATCGGCCATTTTCAGTATGAACTTGATCGCTATTCGGCAACTTATATAGCCCACGAATATTTTATAAAGAAGAGACATTTTGTATTGAACGCTTGACTTTTCTAAATCCACTCATTTGTTATGCTTAGTACTCTCACAAAATACTTGCGAAAATGCACTGAGGTGGAGCGTTATGGGCGTGGAGCAGTAATATAGATGGTTAAACACAGAGGAGGACTAAAGCCAAAATGTAATCGAATTTTAAAAAATGTCAAATACGGAGCAGAAAATGAGGAGGTTAAAGTGCAAATGGGAAAGTGGGGTTCCTCAACATTAGCAGCTATTATCACGCACTTGGCAGCAGGCTGTACGTTACAGGCACAAATGACAAGTACCAAATTATTTGTAACATGCTGTATAATTGAAATAGTTTTAAATCAGCTAAGCAGAATAGTTGCAGTCAGGGACCTAAAATGCAGTTCTCACCGACAACGACATTGCAATAAGGCGGAATTCGAGCACAGTATAACATGGAAGCAGAAGTGCGTACGATAGCAATTCACTTCCCCAATCCACCAACTTTGATCACAGCCATCATGCTGTGAATTAGAAAATATCCCCTCAGTGATAGCTAACGTATCATTTGTGTCAAGCAGATGCCCGTGCCTCCTCATTCTCCACGACCACTATTTAACGCTGCAGCCTAAACTAAAGTTCTCTACCATTTGCCTCCACGTTATCAATTAACCGCGTTTGGAGCCATTTGCAAATAGCGTGTAAGTTCAATAAATTTTCGACCCAAGGACGCTAAGGACAAAACCTGCCCAAATTAGGGTCGGCCTGTTTGACAGATAAATTCGTCAAGGAGCCTCAGCAATTGCATAGAGTGTTTGATTACTCTAACTGCTGTTATATGCTTAAGCAAGGCAACCGAATCCCGTAAACTTAGAAAATTGAGTTACCTTACAACTGCCCTACACTGTCCTCACTTCTGTGCACAGATAATGGCCCAATTCACCCAACGCTAACTCAGCATGGCAGCAAATTATTGCCTTCTCGCTTATTTACTTACCACCTGGTGTGTTCTATGCCGTTCCCCTTCTTCCTGCTCTATCTTACTCCCTGCTTTCGACAAGGCAGTTTTGCAGAGGGCAACCTACTCGCGTGCGAATGATTGCACACTTCACTTACTCATCAGATCGAGCCACAGCAACACTTTGTCTATCTTGTCCTCTAACCTCTATCCCCTGTCCACCTAGCAGCTAATAGACCATCCTACAATAAAATGAATGCGCATCATTATCTTGCTAATATTGTCCCTGTTAAACTTGAGAAGGACGAAACAATCAGTGTAGGTGTAAGACACATGAATGTAGTGCGGGCATTAGCACCATAAATGTGTGTCGAGCATGACTAACAATAAGACTAAGTGAAATCTGGGGCACCCATGAGCTCACACTGCCCAGTAGCAATTCATGTACCTACATCTCAGGATTCTGTCGGTCAAAGTCCAGTGTAGGCACAAATCTAAATCACGTCTAGTTGATCAGCACCTTGTTTACATTGATTTAAAGAATGTAGCTGCACAGGAACCGTGATTATACAGTGATGCAGTGGGTGAACTGGAAGCGGATGCTGGCTGAGGATTAACTTCCTAATGGTGAATCAGCGCATAGTTTTTTACTTTAAAGGAGATGAGCTGACTGGTAGTTACTAGTCAGCATTTTCGCTGATGCAAGTGCTGCCCTCAGCTAGTTGATATACAAGAAGTGCTTTAGAAGAGGGATTTACCTTACTAGGGAAGCCTGTGATTTCCAATACAAATGATGACCTGGTCGAAAGGAAACTGCGACAAAGACGCTGCTGTCGAAACTCAGTGGGAGGTCAGGTCATATATTAGTGGCTAAACCGCAGTAAGATCAGGCAAATTAGAGCTCAGATGAACTAGTACTCCACTTATGAGTAGATTTAAGGCTGATGCAAGCAAAAGCCGCAACCCGCTCCCACTTAAGACATTATGATACTTTAAACGCCGACTTCTTCAAGTAAGAAGTATAAGCGGCCCCAAAAATTGGACCATAAAGGTCACAGCATGGAATTAATAAAGAAATCCACAAAAATATCGTTTCGTGTGGCCTTATTTTGAAAACATCTTGTTTATCGTGACTCTTGCTTGAGCAAAGTCGTAGAAACACAATATATTCGGCACAAACGATCGCCGATTAAACTATTGAATTATAACATGGAAAAATCGAAAAGAAGCATGCAAATGATGCGAAAGCAGCCATCTTACTGGTGACTATTAGGAGGTTACTGCCTTCCATTTTGGAAAAATGCACCATATTTTTGGCAATAATGGTGCACTGAGCCAAACGAACTTCATTTTGGGTCCCACCAAGTGACTTGGAACTATCTTCCACACTTACAAGGGTAGATTCTTTACATAGTCGCCTACCCAAATCCTCTCCATGGTGTTATATTTTCTTTACAGTTCCATCCTTTGAAAGCGTGGATTGTTCTTCGGCTAGGTTGCTATTCGTGACCATGATCTCAGGTGTCTACAGGAGAGCGCTCCTCCCATTTGCTAGTTTGCCCGTTCATGACTTCATGGAGCACCAGTGATTAAGTCTTAGTTTCAAAAATACTTTAGCATTATATTTAAACAATTTGACATTTTTGACGAAAAATTATAGGGATTCTACGCTTAAGAGGGAACTAAACAATGGGATTCTAAGGAACGATCAAGTTGCATAAGATGCTAAGCGTTCTCATTAAGTGCTCATTGAACATTTGCACACGTAGTTGCAATTGAGCTGTGGTGAGAACGGTCAACCGAATCTACTTCACCTCGCACGCGCATTTCAGGGTGCGATATTTCGCATGAATCCTTAAGAACTTGAGATATTTGCCTCCTTTCGTCTCCTTTTGCCAGTCCGTGAAGGTAACCTTTACACAGAGTGAAGGGTTACAGTGTTCATCAATTATAGAGTCAGACAAAGTAGTCCGCACTAAAAAATTTAGCTGGCACGTAAAAATTTCCACCCTGAATCGTGCAGCGGATACATTTTGGGTATTTGCTTTCTAAATTCACATTCGCCGCATTATTTTCTTCAGCATTTGGAGTACCCCTGTTCTTATTTACCTTTGCAAAATGCATGCATTTGGAAACCTAGCCGAAGATATTTATGCAGTCCGTTTTCTTTCCAAACCTTAAAAACATGGGTTCTTAGAACATTCATGTCCCCCGGAGATTCGCTGTGCATATTTGACTCCCGAATGTTACAAAGGCGGATCTTCTGGTTAACAAGATTCACACTATTGGTACCTCGTAAATGGCATATTATCATAATATCGCCCAATGTTTCAAAAAGTGACTAAGAGAAGTGACTAAGTTAAAAGTCAACTAAGAAGTGAGGATCGTGGTAGCTAGAATATAGTGTTTCCGTAGTGAGCCATGCATTGGTAAGTCATAAGTCATAATAAGTGTTATGGGCAAGACAAAACGTAGATCAGACCGTAGTGCACTTCCGTACTGGCCGCATACATTCAGCCGCCGCGTTTTTCTGCATTAATGTCCTATTTTTCTTTTGCTTTAATGGCCCTCCTTTTGGTTTGCCTTGCATTACTGCTCTCCAGAATGAAGTTGAGCAGAGCAATCCATACGCGGTTTTATTTCTTATAGATGAATAGCGCAACACCAACGCCTAGTAAGAAGGCACGCATTCCTACTAGTTTCCCCAATTGTGCAAGCACGCAGATCGCACAAAAGGACGAAGGGTTGTCAGAAGCACGAAAAAGAGAATAAGCTCGTTTTGATTGGGCCCCTGTTGTGGCCTCTGATGTCCTTCAGACAGAGATGGAAGAATTAGTATGTTATGATCACCAGATGAGGATTCTAACCCAAGGAATTTTCTTGATGCGTGAACAGCAATGTGCCCTATGCCCTTATTGCCAAAAGATGGCAAAGACATAGGGATCTACGCCTTTGATGCATGTTTCTTCACTTCCCTCTGCATGACAGCATCGGTTTGTGCACTATTAAGCAGCCGATATGATAAATAATAAAATGAGAAGATTGAAGTGGGTGGCCGAATCGTAATAAGGTTGGGTGAAATAGGAAGTAGAAGAGAATGAATGGGAAACGTCAACTATAGCGGCAGTGACCAAACCATCACTGTCTCTAATCACTCACCAGACGTTTTTCATCTGTGGAGAATAGTCGGGCTGTCTACGTGTTAGACTTGAAAGGCGTGGTGTGATTGGGAGCATTACTACCATTACTGCCGTATCAGCTGCCTGTTTGCGCAGTGAGTGATTGTCGTCAGCCAAGTTGCTCAAACTATGGGCTCAAAGCTTTCTTGCATTATGAATTACATGGTTGAAACGGCACCGTGAGCACCGAGGTGGCAAATGTTAAGGCTACTGATAATTGTATTCAGATGCATTCCAATTGCATTTAGTGCAGACAATAACATCTCGATTAGTTAGGTCGTCTACATTTGGGGGGAAGGGGATGGATAAAAACCTTGTTTCTGCCTTTCGACGGGAAACAAATAAGCAAAGCATGTTCAAAAAATGACTTTGGACCAAAATACCGTGATCAGTACTTTGTCTTGTTACGTGCGGGCGATGGAGCCAGGGGCAGGAGGAAGAAGGTGTGGTACAATTTGATACGAGAATCAGTTTACTGCATGTATTTTTTGTCGCGGTGCTGGTGGAGCACCAATTTGATTTAATAAAGAAGAGGAGGAATTCAATGTTGTCGCAGGCGATAATGATGGGTTATCAAAGGCAAGTCAAAGAAAGCAAAATGTCTAGGATCATGGGATCAAATACCACTCATTCTGGTAAGCAAGAAAAATTGTGTTTAGTAGCGTCTGCATAAGACTGGTGGAAGTGTAGTGTTCAGTCGGTTTTACGCTTGTTCGTAAACATGTTCGATTAAAGTGGTGTGAAAAAGCCAATTGATGCAATTTGCCTACAGGAATGACACTCCGTATGCGTCGCACACCAATGCAAGTGTGTGTAGTTCGATTATGGGCACAGATAACAGTAAACATTTCCTTTATTTATCGTAAGCATAGACATCTGGGTGTTAAGGTCTTTTTTAATTGGCCGCCATGTTGCCAACTGCTTCATTATCTCTTTTTAAGAAAGGCGTTTGAACAACTAAAAATGGTGCATGAACAGATATGCGAGACAGCAATGGTTCTAGAATGGTGGTTTAATGTGCTACTATGGGGTTAATTTAAAGGTCTCTGTTAAAACAGCGCCTAGCACTGCTACTATGTTGCTGGCATGGTTCATTAATGCCATCGAGTTAAGGCGTCAATCCAGGTGCAAGTATGATGCTTTCTGAAAGTCCACCATCGGCCGCATATGGTGGCATTTTCTCTGAGCCCTATTCTAAATGTTTGCTGATGTGATTTAAATTCATTAACTTCGTTGCCCATTAACTTCAGCGGTTAATAAGCTTTTCGTAATTGTCCGTGGCCCTGCAACATCAAGAACAGTTGCAGCCATCACAAATTTGTCCTAAGTGGGCTAGTCAAAGAGAATATTAAAATGACCAAAATGCTGCAAATTTCCCACTTAATAGCACTTAATAAAATTTAAAAAAATTGGGCATACGAGGGAGAAGTGTTGACTATTTTCACAAATCGTAACATATTTTCATGCTACCCTATTTGGATGCCGATTTAAATATTACCTAGTTTTGCCAATAGAAGTGGTGATGTGCGATTTTGGGTATCGTTTCAATCAGTTTGGTTTTATGATGGCATGGCATCTGCTTAAATAATGTAACATGATACGAAGAATTGTAAATCACGCTTGATTAAAATACCTCGTTTTAGAATCTGTGCACGGCAACAGGAAAGCAATCGTCCATTTCAGCTCCAGGATCCGCGGGTCTTTAGTTTCATTGCATGGAAGTGTTGGCAGAAGGGTTAAATTTTAAAGACACTTGCAAAACACCGGCGCGTTTGCTGGATTTGGGCTAGACCTGCTGTTAGTTTGAATTAATTTCCTCGTGTCATTTATTGATTCAACGTCTTAAATACTGCGGCACACCTTAATGACAAGACCTCATCGCCCGAAATTTTGGCCAAACAAACGACTATCGCTCCACGACGTTGTACTTACACTTACTGCTGAGGACAAATCCGATAGGACCCTTTGCTTGCGCATTGCATTCATCACAAGTTCCTTTGCAGGGTTTCGCACAACTAGGCATTCACTTCACTAAGATGCATTCCTATAATTGTAAAATATGCCTTGCGTCGTATGAAAGCGTCGTTTCATGGCTGATGCATTTGGCTCGTGACCATAGTGGTAGGTCCCATTCATTAAAATGCACTTCTTTATGCGCGTCCATTTCCGTGTATAAAACACGCACGCAAATTAAGGCCTTTACTTAAGTGTAAGCGTATATGTTTATGAAGAGAAAAATTTTGCATCAACTTAATAATAAATAAAAGGATTGAGTAGAGCAACTCTTTTAGTCTAAGTGACGAAAATTCAGGCATCAATCGGTCTGGGCATATAAATCACATTACGAATCTGTCATCTTTTCACATATTTTTGACACGTTTCAGCATGGATGGATATGCGTTGTCCGGTCTGCTCAATACATCAGGAAACTTTTGGAACGGTCCTATGGCATCAAAGGG
Source organism: Taenia multiceps (assembly GCA_001923025.3). Lineage (NCBI taxonomy): Eukaryota > Metazoa > Platyhelminthes > Cestoda > Cyclophyllidea > Taeniidae > Taenia > Taenia multiceps. Next base: position 1,210,683 of record CM010312.1, on the reverse strand, counting down.
GCAAGAAAAATTGCAAGATCTCTCCATTTTCTTGCATCATCTCTCTATATAGGTCGATGATAACCAAAGTGCTTTCTTTTCAATCTTAAAATAGACTACGATCATAACGCATGCTGTCTGTGCTTCGTTACATTCGAAAATTTTCATTTGCTTCGAAGGCATTTCTTTGAAGGACATCTTTGTGAGTAGGCGTTTTCAAGCTTGATCAACTTTTAGTCTCCACTCTGCTCCTCAGCCATGGCCTCAGCCTTATACCCAAGCCTTTTCCAAATTTTTCTTTGCCTTACAATACTATAGCACAAAGAACACCAAATTCAGATGCAGTCCTCCACTGTCCGGAATGCTATGCGGAACATTCGATATGGAGAACACTGTCAGATCGTATGTATTCACGCCACTTCCGTAGGTATTTCTTCAACTGCCTGACATATTCTGCGGTGAGGGTTATAGTAAAGTTTTGGTCACTTTTGCTTTGCAGACATTTTTCGCGGCATATTTGGGTCGAACGCAAAGAGCGCCATTATGTGAGCATAATTTATGATTTTTAGTGATATTTCAGCAAATTACGACAGTTATGTATAAGGCGGATAAGCTAGTAAGACAAGACTATTCATTACGATGAGGTTACATATGTAAGTCGTAGAAGCTCCAATGTGAGCTGCCTGACTGTGTGGATTTAATTGAGTGTTGCTCGGTGGATCTGGTGAGGCAAGCATCGTGCCGACATCTATATCACATAATTGAGAGATCAGCATGTATTTGTAAGCCACTAGGTGTTTAAACATAATTGCGCACACAACCACAAGTGCAGTAACCCAAAATTTAATTGTTTGCGTTTTAGGACTCTTCGACTAGCTGCTTAGCTTAACACTCACAGCTGCACACTCGACTATGTGCTTTGCGGGCCGACACACGCTCAATATAAGACAAGAACTCAGCATTTACTACTGTTGCTTTTATTCCGATCATTGTTGCATGCAAGGGTGAATTTTCATTAGAACTTTGGGAAAGTGAGATGAAAATACAGCATTGAACAGTGCATCGTGGAGAATAGTGGCAGAGCCGGTAATGACAAAAACCACTATCCATGATTGTGAGCAGTATCTTGATATTTTTCACTGAGTCAGAACAACCGGATCTGCAGCAAGCAGTTATTAGACTCTTATGGATCCGTAAAGTAGTTTTAGAGGAATCAGTAGTAGTCCTAATCAAATCGGGTCTCATGCAGTACGTAATGTATCGCTGTATGTTATATTTCATTTATTTTTAATTCCATAGCTGCATACCCTAGATTCATACAGTTACCTGCGATTAAATTGTTAATCGTGTGCCAAATTTCTGCGAAATTTTCCGCTCCTCCGGTTTGATGGGTTCAAATTGGACATAAAATTGGCGCAGTACAGAATTGAATGTCACTTTCTCTTGGAGATTTGGCGTTTCGTTAGTTTTTTCACAAAGGCCATTGACACTCGGCCTGTATTGGTTGTTGTTGCCCTAGCAGATGTTTGGAATCTGGTAACTACTAAAATGCATGAGTAGCAGCCACAATTTCGACGGGAATAAAATATGAGGCCAGTAGCCTCAAAGAAACCTTTACGGCACAAAATCAATCAAGTTTATGGTCAAATAGAACCGTGCATACTGGCCTTACCTTACGTCAAAACAGCAAGTTCAAGGGCAGGAACAGACTGTGTCCCGAATTTTGTTGTACTTTTGAGTTATTTTGACTTTATTTTAACTGCCCACTGTCGCTCCTAGTTTTCTAAAAAAAGTAATCTCTTGTCTTCTCCGGTTGCTCCCTTTACAAACCATGCTTGAGCAATGTGGCATGCAGCGAGAAACAAGAATAACTCCTCCAAATCTTTTTAAAATATCGTGAACATCTATTCCATCAATTGCCAGCTGAATAGTTTTATTGCACCGCGAGAAAACAATTGCCTCTTGCTTCTGCTCCAGTCAAATAAGGGTTATGTGAGCTCTTCATTGGAAGGCTTTTAAACAAACCAAATAATAGCTCTACGGGGTCATAGAATCTGGTCTGGTAATTATTTTAATCCGTCATGTGTGGCAGGATTTTTCAGCGTATCGTTACAAGTTGGATGGAGATAGCAATCCAAAAGGCGGTCTTATTAGATTACGGGATGATATGAGCGCATCACCATGCCATTGCAGACACTACCACCCAGAAATAACATTTGGTCTTCGTCTTCATCCTGCTTTTAGATTGCAGAACACAGTTACCTACACGCATACAGGTTACGTACAGATCACTGTGTCTCTCTTGGTAAACCTAGGTAAAAGCGAGCCGTGTCCCAAGGGCTAGGTGAAAACACGTGGGAAACTTCCATTTGAATTTCGGCTTATAGCATCGCCCACTTAGCCACCGAGGTGCACTTGCAACTCTCCTCATCTCCTGTTATTAGTGTCAGGCTGACGTGCCCTACATCATTGCACGGCTTGAGCTCACCACAGTATGACAACAGCAGCCATCACCGTTGTCGATGACAACGATTTCTAGGTCACTGGAGAGATGACTGCGGGCAACTAAGTTGGTGCGAAATCGACACGCTCCAGCACATTATGTTGGGCCTTGTGGGTGTTAACAATTATAAACCAGCCTGAAGAGCGCTAGGCTGAAGATCTGAATGCGCCCTGTTTAGTCACGGGTCGCAGCAGATGCCATTATTGCGATTTTGCTTCCCAACCCTTCCTTTGCATGCGCCTTTGCACATGTAGACGCGGTGATGGGTCGACCACAGCGAAGGTGTCTAGGGTGTAGTGAAGTGGACTGCCAGTATGGTCTGACTAGAGGGTGATTAACGCTACCACAACGCACGTGAGACTTAAATTCACACAGACATACCGGATAAATCAACATTCTATCTTCTTAATCGTTTGTCTACCGCGTCACTTTTCCATACTTCGCGCCCCTTTCATCCGTCCCCTTTTCACCGCCTCATAATCTCATCACTGCTTGCACACCTGCTCAACTTAACACCACGCACATCATCAGTGGCTACGATGCTGCACTCTGTGCACTCTTCACGCCTTACTCATGCCGCCAACTTTGCTCACTGTGGCCTGTGCACGACTACAGGCGCCCTGACACCGCCATCTCATTAACCATCGCTCCTGATCCGTCAGTGCTCCCTATGGCTGAATCTATTCACATGGGCAGCTGAATGGCCTATGTTTAAATCATTGAGGCCACGTGATTCAGAGGCGGTGTTTCAAATGTCGTCTATCTTCTGTCCATTAGGCACTGCACAGCACCGTAGAATGTGGACTGGTGAAATGTGTTTTGGCGTGGTGTGAGGAGGATTTCGGTAACAACGAGCGTGACAGCACGTGGATGTGTGATTTTGCCTGAAATAAGTGGCACGGAGCGGGCATTGCCGCCACCTGGAAGGTTTAGTGCTTGAGTCGAACGCTAAATCAAATAAAGTTTAAACTAATATTATTCTAATTCTTTTGTCTACATGTGAGCATCCCATATTGGGAGCCATATGCAAAACTGAGTGGCGCGCTGATAACCTGACTTGGAGTATAAGTGTCTGAAGAGATGGTGGTCCAGTTAAAGGCTGTAGGTTGGGTGTTGCCACCGTCTAAGGCAGTTGCTTAGGCTATTCGTCGTATTTCGGCTACGAGACAACAAATTTTAGACTGGTAACTACAACAGGTTTTTCGTGTTCTGTCATTATCATGGTATTGAGGCCGTAACAATGGCAGAATTTTGACTTTTCTGCTTTAGAGCGTGGTTGCTAGCGCACATCCTCCATGCCTTACGGAATTCGCTTTCACCACAAGGGGCTAGGAAGAGACCGCTGGTGCAGCATAAGTATCGAGAGGGGTAGGGCATTGTGTGGCGCATCGGTAGTTTGTAAAATGCTGGATGTTGATGATGGACCACTTGTTTTGCTCGCCGTTGCATTTCTACCATGTGAACCATCAACAAGCGGAACAGATGTGAGCTCTGCCCAAATATTGTGCCTCATTTAGTCTTCTCGGGGGCTAGCAACGGCTAAAGGTGATGCTTTGCGTAGGTATGAGTCTGTGATGGAGGTTTTAGATTAGGAATTGTAGCACTGTTTGTTGCAGCTTAATTGTGTGACTACTAGATATATTTTGCTGCATATTTTGCTTCAGCAGATGCGTAAACGCTTAATTTATTGGGTCGAATTTGATTGTTGGCACAGGTGACGAGACAACCACACCCGAAAAACTAGAAAGTGCAGTTACTTACACCAACTTTATCCCTTTGCATGAATAGTGCGGCGTACAAATTGTAGATCATTTTATCCAACATTAACTCGGCATGACAGCAAATTACTCCCTCCTCGCTCAGCACTATGTTGTTTCCTTTCTTCCACTTAATCCCAATCACTTTCCTTTCTCTCCTCATTATCCTTTTAATCCGCGAGTGATTTCAGTGTCACTAAAATAACCCTCGAATTAAACGACGAGGCGATTAGACGGACAACAAAGCCTTTGCTACTATTGTGGCACATTTTGCGCCCACCCTCTTCCACTCTCTGTGCTTCCATGCAAACTAACTAACACTCAAAATTATTTTTACTTTGCGCCCACAAGCACAACGACACACAACTATGGGATTGGCGGCACCCATCAATGCTCAAGATCATCGTCCCTTATTGACTGACTAATCAATTTTTCAATTTGGCTCACCAATGAAGCAGCCATTATCCCACACGTTGTAGCTTACTCGCACCTTTGAGGATGTCGAGCTGTAGTAAGGTTGTTCGCAGATTCTCTGCACCCTCTCGCCCTTCCAACCGACATCACAGAGCTGCTTTTGATAAGATGATTATGCAGAAGACAACCACTCGTGTGTGAGTCGATATCTCACTGACTCCTCTGCCTTATCACTTGCAGCAATCGCAGTCTTTAGCCTTTATTCAGCTGTCTCTGCTCATATCTAGTCATTTGTATTTTGCTTTTACTCAGGCCTCATTTGAGACAACGGGATGCAGCATAGACGAGTACATTGCCATGGCGACGAGGTTGAGTTGGTGGAGAATCATGAAACCAGAATGTGACCCAGTTGACTATTTGATTACAATGAGATGGTGGCTGGATTTGGATGAGCAGGCGGAGAGGTAACACTTGCCACCCTCCCTAATGGCATCTAGTTCTTCCACCTCTTCATCGTGCACTGCAGTGACACCGTTTGCCGGCGAGCCAATTGCCGAGCACTCAGGGAACGACAGAGGAGATAAGCGTGAAAATGGAGGTTGAGGTGGAGCCAGATGAGGCGAAGGAGGGGGAAGGATAGGAGGATATGGATGTGATGAGCAGATTGCAGGAGGGAAATACAGACATCTTGCAACTTAAATACACTGATGAGTGACTCTACTATTTGTGCTATTGCAAGCATAATCAAGTCCGTTAGCCAGCCATTCAGTGTTTGTCCCAATACCTTAGGCGAGAGCTCATTCGCTGCGCTCGTAATTGCAAAGCGTTACGCTGCGATAATCTTTACAAGAAGAAGAAGTAAGTAGGCAGCGAGGTAAGCAAGTAGCAGTTCAACCAGCCTGCAAATTGCCAAGCGGAAGAAGGCACTAAAGAAGAACTGAATGGTGGGAGGGATAACGTGACGCAAGTCGAGTAAAAGCAGGCGTGACAATAGGATTTACTGCATTACTCGAGGATGGCCAAGTGATCGAGGTATCTAAATCCCGCATGCGTAAATCGACTAGTTGCACATACCACGTGGTGGATCCCATCACCGACTGGTGAGGGCTATGGACATCATTCCTCGTTGGTGGTTTTGTAAGAAGAAACATCACTTTGTTTTGCTTTTCCACATTAGGCGATTTGTTTTCATCACCGTGCACGCAGAGCAGATGATACTAATGTGCTTCGATTGGAATCTGATGCCCTATTAAGATTGCAAATTCTTGACTTCCTTTATGATGCCGTTTTATGAGCTGTTCGACTTTTGGGAAACGCAACCATATCCTCCTTCACTGCGAGGTGATTGCCTTCATTTAAATGAAGGAAAAATGCAACAGGAGGAAATGTCAGACCAAAGAAAGCGTATGGACTGGTGGGATGGTGGTTGAATGATGACGAATTGAGGGGGCCGAATCTGTAGATGAGCTGACCTTTCTTGCAGCCCTTTCGTCAATGTGCTTTACTAGGTCCGCAGGAACGCCCTGGCAAAATACGCTGGTGGAAGTGGAATGAGTGCCATCCAAAAGAACGTCGCCAATGGCAGCCGTGACGACGCTCCCAATGGTATGGCCAAAATGTGGCCACCTTGACTAATACTGGTGTGCGTTATCCGAAGTGTTAACTTTCTTGCTACTTGGAAACCGCCCTTTAAAACAATTGAGTACGAACCACTACACTTTAGTCCGGTAATCATTATCACGCTCTGTCCTTCTGATTAAAGGTTTTTCGACACATTGCGGTTAGGAAATGTCAATGCAACACCTTTCAATACGACATCTTGGGCAACTATAGCCAAAAGAATGCTGCACTTGGCTGAACTCAGCGTTGCATTAGTAAGCTTAGTCTTCCACGGCACAATCAAGCTATTTGCGACCTTTAGGAGTAAGAGCGTTAGGCAATGCTCACTTACATTTCAATGAGCTGGCCATGCGCACCTTTCGCTTCCTTATCGCTACACAAGGCATGAAGCATATGCTCTATCATCTTCTGCCTTCTCAACTGGTTCCCTCAAATCTTCGCATGTCCCAAAAGTAGCCCGTAACGTTGTGCTTGCAATTATCATTAGGCTGCCTTCGTGATAATGAGGAAGTAGGCGGCAAAATGCCAACGTTTCCTTCGAACCCTATAATTTTTAGAGAAGAAAGTTGGAGAGATATCACGTGGTTGGTGTTAGAAATACCAGCAGTCCTCATTCATATCCATTAGCTTTGCATGCTAGCCTGGACTATTGGCATCAGGGAGGGGAATGCCTTTTAATTAAAATGAGAAAAGCGCTAGGGTGATGCCTTGGGAGGTGGAAAAATCTAGTACACGTCTGACAACAGAATCAACCTTTATAATTGTTCAGATTTCGCTTCCGGACAACCGTATTATCTTCGTGTGTGCTACAGCCAACTAAGATTGCTGACCACTGCCATCACGCAGCAATTTTAGACATGCTGGCAGTATCACATGACCCATTGTACAGCAGCTTTTAAAATTGCCTCTAGCGACTTGACATGTAGCTGCTATGGTCCACAACGTGTTGAATGTAAACTTCTTAACTGACGGGGCGAATGAAGCACAAAAAACTAACGACAAAGAGAAAGCAGAATTTACCCAATTCTTTTTTCTGTTTTACCTATACCTCCTCACTGGCTTGCAGACGCCGAACATTAAATCTTTTATCTACTTTTTGCTTTGTGTCCAAGCCTACATTTCTACTCAGCACTCCATTGGTCCACAGGTCCCCTTCGTTTCTGCAGGATAGCTGGCGATTAGGATCACTGATCTCACAGCTCACTAACGCACTGATTCAACTTGTGCGTTGCACGATTTGGCAAATCAACACCAAACGTTTTCTGGCTAAGTGAAGGCCAAGCTGACTTAATTTATTACTATGTCTGAGCATACTTGATCATTTGCGGTCCATTTGACTGTTACACAGTACTATTCATCAAAAAGTTCTTCTGGGTGGGTTTGATTTCGCAAGATTTTTGAGTGAGCTCCACTCTTAACTGAGGCTAAACGTACATTTGATCTTGAAATAAGTCCACTCTTTCTTCAACTTTTGCAGCACCAAATCTGTCCTCACAAAGATTCACAACAAAATTAATGGCACACACTTTCGACTAGGGATTCCATCCGATCCTATCAAATCTGGTGATGGAGAGCGCAGTAAGCTCCATAGTTCTATCTCTATCGCTTAGACACGGTAAATTGGCAAGCCAAATCGTAAGGAAACCAAAATATCAGGCCAGAATTAGCACAAATATGGGAAGTAGCGGAAACGCATGGTCGAAAACTGCGTCGATCAGTTCACCGATAAACACATATGTGGTCAGTAGTCGAGGCCTCATACTTCCTAGCAAAGCCTCAGTTGCAAAAAGAATTAGTGAGTTCATTTTGGCAGAGGATTCACTCGGTTGTAAGCGCATTTATGTGGTCATGCTTCGTTGCATGTGCCATGGAGCAGTGTTGATTGGACACCTTTCCACTGCTAAAGCCACTGTAGGGCTCTAATAAAGTGAAAAACACTTCCTCTTTTTGGCGTTTTCCGGTAGAGACACTTGAAGATGAGATTAGTGCAAAGATCTGGTAAGAGTTCAGCCTTTGCCAAAGCAGGTGTATCAAATAAATAAACCTGCCTCAATAGTTAAACATCAGCCTTTCCATGAACTGCTTTATGCAACACACCGTCAGTACGATTGTCAAGCAGCTGTCATAAATGAATCGCAAGTAAAAATCGTCTTTTGATTAGATAATAAGTTTAAGCATTAATAAATAGAACTCGGCAGTCTTAGTGAAAACGAGATAAAGGGGAGAGTGGAAGGTCCAGAGTCTAAAAACCGCCGGAAGCATGACAAAGAAGCCGGCACTTTTGCTTACTCTGAACATAGTTAGAGTTGCCATTCATGCAGCTAATGCACCAAAGTTAGTTTAGGATACAATTTGAAGGTTAGCGTGGGTGTTTATTAGGGCTATTAATAAACGCAATACAACATCACACTTTTCAGATGTTGAAATTGCACCCTTAAGTAAAAAGGCTGAGCATTTGTCCTAATCTCGGCCCACACTTTGTGCAACCACATTTAAGACCATCGTCGCGGATGACTTTACCGTCTTAAAGAAATAATGACCCGTAAGTTCCATTCTTGTTGAGCCTTTGGGAGGAGGGGCAACAGAGGAAGAATAAAGGAAACTTGGCACATCACCTGCCATAATATTACTTTGATGCACTGTGATGAGGCAGAGTAGAACATTACAGCTCTAGGTATTTAAGGGTTTTGTCGACAAAGCAGGTAATTTGGGAAATCATCGATGCCGTAAGAACAAAGCTTTGCCTTCGCAAGTAGGGTTTCAGTCACTAAAAGAGGGTAGTATTTATCCACAAGCAATCTACAGACCGAGAGCGCATTCCAAGCAGTAAAGTGAGGCATCTACTTCACGGTTTAGCAGCATTTAATGCCCATGACTTATAAATTTACCAAAGCAGATGACACGTTTGAACTTGCATTGGACTTACAGGAGTCAAGATTATTCAGGCAAATCTTACCCCCTTAACACACACTAGTTTAAGAGCAGTCAGAAGATCGAGAAGCTGTCAATGATCATAAATTTCCTGCCTGATTAGCAAAAGAGTTTTTCGCCTTGCTGACAAAAACATGATAAGATATTTATTGAAGCATGCTAAATTAGCATTACGGATTGCTTAACACACAAAAAATTTTTTTGCAAGCATCTTCCTAGACACTGTAAGAGCAGTTAAATTATTAGAGCAGCTCACCAAATGCGCGGATACTGCTCCTTTGGGTTTATCGCATGCAAAGTTGAGGACAGGTTCAAAAAATCGCCTTGCATGCTCACTGATTTCGCCACAAGCTCAGTGGCAAAACCTGAGGCAACCTGCTTCCTCTTTACCGAAATGTGTGCCAACACTTGTACATTGTGCATGAAGACATTCAGAGGCCTCATCTTGTACCTTCCACAGTTGGACCTCGCGCATCATGGTAGGCAGGTTTCATTTTTAAGCCGCATCTTTATGCGCACATACATTACTGTGCCTATGAATCAACGCATAAGTAAGTGTGCACCCCTGTGTACAGATATGTAGGCCCATGCGTAGGAATTATGCGTCTGGTCACAAATTGATAAATGTCTTCGGTGCAGTGACATTTGTTGCAATGTAAGTGACAAAAACTAAAGCAACAAGTGGCAAATTTAGTCAACGCATAGCACTGCCTCTGAATCTCATTTCACACACTTCTAACATGTTTCAGAAATATCGAATCTGCTTTGTCACGTGTGCCACGTTTTGCCATACTTCCGAGATGATTTTACGACATCAAAGGGGTGAGATAAGCAAAAAAACTCTCCACTGTTCTTCTCTTACGCCATCACATGTCAAAAGCAGCACAAGCGCTTTTGAAACTTAATTGTAGTCGCCAACCACAATGTATGCGGCCAGTGTTTCGTTCTATTCGCCAACTTCGATTTGCTCTTACGTCACCACACAAGTCCACATATGTGTGAGTTTGCGTCTGCTGATGTCCGACTCAATCTGCTCTGTTCTTTAGCCGTAGCTTTGATATCTCACACAAACTCTTCCTGAATTCACACTTTAGTAGGCCGCACTACAGTTGCGAGAATGGTAAAATTAGGGCTGCGCTTTTACTGTCCATTACGCTACGCAGTATATGCGGCTATGGAGAATTTGCAAGAACACATGGATTCACACGATATTGGTAGTTGTGGCTCCATCTACCAAGCGTTCCTGCCATGATCTTTTTTGTAACGCCATGATTTTCTCTACTTTGCAGGAATCTGGTGTGAAGTGCTTGGGTGAACGCAACGAAGCTCTATCACTTCAGCAAAATTTGTGAGTTTTAAGTAAACCATGTGCAGATTTGTCAAATTTTCAGTTGGAAATGTTGGCTTAATAAGATGAAGGCTGCCTATGTGTGGAGGTCGCATGTGTGGTGAGGAAAAGAGGTCATATTAGCTCTGATATCCTCGGATTTGGCAGTGCGAGTTTAGTTGAGCACTGCCTGGTTGATATGACAAAACAAGCATTGCGTCTAATCACATTGGTAGTTTACATAGTTAAAGGCAGCGGCAGAGTTATAGCGCGTGATCAACGCTTGAGGGTGAGAGCATAGACCATTGGATCTTTAATAGATTGCATGTTGAAACCTATTGGGAACACCGAAACAGTCAGTTCCGCCCCATGCCAACATTACAGCTACATTAGCGACGAATAGGCACTGCTTCACGTGAATGCAATTAGCCATTTATCAGTCCTTGAAGTGGGTATCACAGTATTACTTGTGGCTATTATCAGAATGTGATAGAGATGGAAAAAGCAGAATTGTTGGTCATGAATGCTGCATACAAGAGCAGCGTCGATAGGAATTAGGTATCGAGATGTGTTTCAAATAAGAGCGAAAATGGAAAAGGAATGAGATTCCGTTGAGACGATCAGGTGCAAAGTGCTTTTGTTGTTGATGACATCCTACACATGGAAATATGTTCATAAGTTAGTCATAATAGAGCTTTTATGCAAAGTGAAAGAGTGTGATTTCTTCTAAACAAAAGGCTTTCTGTACGTCACGTGCATCCACATTACATAAGGCAATGAAAGCAGCTTTCACATGCAGTGCGGAGCATAGAATTCGTGTTAGGCATCACTGCATAATGCGTCTGTCGCACGTGATTGAAACTTGTGCCTATAGCTGATCTAGTACGTGAGCCAAGAGCAAATTGGTTACCGAGTTACAAATGTGTGGGCTGTTACCAAGTGTTCCGTGCATCAGTTAGAGAAGGCATAAGATATTTTAAATTGGCTTAAGCAATTTAGCCTTGTTATTTTATTTGCAAATTTGATGCTGCGCCATATTTGGTTGCATTTGGTATCCTAGATGATGAGATAAGGCATTCTGCGTTTATCTATTACACTCTAAGAATGTAGCGGCAAGATCAACCTATTCGGTACAGCACGGGGCCAGCGTCCTTGTGAGAAAAATTCACTGCAATCGATGGTTAACAAAACAGCCCTTTTATCATTCTTAAACTGCAAAGCATGGAATTATTGCCATATGCTCTATTACGGAAAGGTGATCTGTTTGAGGACGCACATTCAAGGTGTGAGTGAGATACTGGCTCGCACACCTCCACTTTTCAGCCATTTCATTTTTGTCATTCCTCAAAATGGTGAATGCCACTACCAGTGGTATCAACTTCCCACAATCACATGGGCACATGCGGCACAGAATGGAAAGAGAAGCGATGCAGTCATAACAAGAAATAGCGGACACATGCAATAATCATGAGTGTTTTTGGATAAGCCAACACAAGTGGATGCCGAGATATTCAAACGAAATCAAAATTTAAATCAGTTAAACAATTTTTCTTTCGTGCGCTATGTCCTACCACTCCTAAAGAGTCGTTTACCGTACTACTAACCTGCCGCTCTAAGGTCAAGTCTGATACCAATGCTATGCGTACAGCTTACAATAACTCATATATCGTGCTGAATCCTACAAAACTCGTCAGTAAATCAAGAGTATTACCAGTGCCACACAAGTCTAGGGTAAGATAAACATAAAATCGGTAATATATATTGATAAGTCTCATGCACCAGATGGATGGATGTTATCACCTGCAGACAACCCCAATGACAGTACTCAAAAACGAGATTGAAGGAGTCTGGAGTCAAACAGCATCCCACAAAAGTGTTGATATTTTCGTGTCTTAGTTCTCGCAATTCTGCAAGATACTCATTCAACTGTGAGCGCAGTGGGAAGTGCAATAGTCGCAATTCCTTCATGTAGACTTTCACCCCCTAGAATGCGAAAATCCGAAGAATTACCACAAATTATTAAAGCGCATCTTCGAGAGTAACATTATCAGGATTTTAAAGTGATACGTGTAGACAGCAAAGGCACAATTATTAGATGTAATTTCTGTCATTTTTGAACAGACATTCACTGCGGCGGCATGAGCCAGCACTGAGTGCACGAATGATACAAGCAGTTTAGCCCTGTATACGGTCGAACATGTCGTCAGAAGCAAGTCAATTGCTATCAATCATAGAATTGTCTTGTTTTACAAACTGTTGTAATTATCATGAAGATAGAAGTGCTTTTTAAAGGCAATATAGCATAAGGCTGTTATTATTAGAAATAATTTGTGTCACAAAGCATCAGCTAAGTATGAGAAATGCGATTCATACATGGCTGTCCAAAATATTCACATTTACCACCTTCCACGGCTGAGACAGAAACGCAAGTTTCATTTTATCTGTGGCAAATATTCGTGAAATCACAATGCCTCAGTGTCATGGAACAGGCAGTCTTGATGAATCTATTGCATTTGCGTTAAACCCAACTTCGAATTTCCAAATGCGAGGAATCATGTACCATTAATGACATCAGTGAAGCAGGCGCACAGGCGACGAAGACAGTGCATAAAGCGCAACTTTTAAGAACATGCGCATTGAATGATGCCGAAGGAGTCTACCAACTACTTGCAGCCACATTAACTGGGAAGCAAATGCAAAACAGTAGAGAGCGTAGGAAACATACTGCATGTTATACACTTGCAAACGCCAACAATAGACCTACGGTAGGATTCCTATTTGTTTCGTGCTTTTTACTTCCTTTAGCAATGCTACAAAGCTTGAAGCAACTTGGTTACAAACTCGTAATTAGGGAAGGTCTACGTCAGGTAAAAGCGCACATTAGTGCACATCCTTGAACGATGCTTCCACTACCCACTTTGCCCTACTAAGCTCTGCATCAATTCACATGCGCAAGAATATCCTCACTTTGCCTTGTTCATGGCTGTGAGTATGATTGGGAAGTAGAATGCAAAATCGAGAATTTGCTTGCTGGAATCTGACCAACAACCACGACAATGTCCTGCCAGCTGGTTTAACTAGGAAGATACGTTTGAAGCGTGCAGCCTTTTGAGAACCAATTCACATGACAGTGATGCGACTCTCCTGCTCTTTCTCTGGATGAATGGTGCAAGGCATTGTACATTACTGTGCTCATCAAAAACAGATTCATCAAACTGTTTGTCCTGGAAGAGAGGGAAACACATTACCCTCTTCTTCTAGTGCTCAGAGACAGTCAACCAGCTATGGTTCCTCTTTCAAATGGAGGAGGTGGATAGAGGAGGGAACCTGATAAGGTATCCAAGTGCCGAAACGCTGTAGTAGACCATAGGATGAATAGAGGGCCAACTTTCGAGCACGACGGCGTCTACACAATGCAATGCCAACTCGGCTCTGGCGTATCTCCAGCCCTTTTGCAGGCAAGACATTCTGCCTCCAACCATTGATACCTATTTCGTAAAGTGCTGCTTCGTAGATATGGCGTAAAACAATTTTAGGTGTGCCTTTTTCGATAAACGCTTGAATACTGCTCACATTTATTCACAGATTATGGGCTCAAATCGGTCACCTTCTTTATGCATAACTTTCCTTGTTTACATGAGCAAAACTTACATTCAGCCATGCAATTCTCCTCTTTCTTAAATCTTGCAAAGATCTTTCACTTAAACGCAAACTTGCAATCTGGGCTTCAGCAGTAGACATGAATGTATTGTTGATGGCGCCTGCATCCAAAGTTGGCGTCAATTGCACATCCCACTGTGACCTTGGGGGAGGCTATAAAGTCATAGAAAATTTAAAGTGCGGCAATGTGAAATCGAAGTCAATTATTCCTTTTTATTTGTGAAAAGTATCCTCACGTCACTGCATTTCTCAGCCACTAGTTCTCCATTATCATTAAATACAAAATCGCTTTCGAGGAAAATCAGTTTGAGTGAGTTGAAGCGTTTCGCCTTATACGCGATTCGGCTAAGATGACTGCAGTAAAGTGGTGCCCGAATTGACCTACCGGTAGATAAACACAGTACCCGAGTATAAGAGAATGGCACAGAGACAGCCAAATGAATTCATTAGGAGAATATCTTTGACCGATTCTGAAAGAGAGGTGGCAAAAATTACACCACGATAAATTTATGTCTATCACATACCAAAATCACAGGGTGCAATTAGGCAGCGTGCGCGCTGAGGTCCCTTCCCGCCTCCCGGCCAATTCACCTCATGCTTTTGTTGAGGCATTATCAAAGGGTAATGGATGACACCAATGAGATCAAAGACTTCTTTATATGTTACCTGTTGGAACTTGATGTTAGCCATCTCAGCAATGTTGGACTTCAGCGAGAATAGATAAAGGTCAAAGATGCCTTGCGAGACGTTATCATCCTGCATTTGGTAGCGGAAAGTGATATTGGGCAGTGTGGGCACAAGGATATGTGACTTGGTTCGCAGTGGTTGAAAAAGATTGTCAGATGAGCCGATACTACCGCCGCCTTCTTGAAGGTGAATTTGAACCATCCGCATTGCCAATGCTGCTCCACTGGCTATTTGTAGATTTATTTGCTGTGACAAATGAGAAACCCATCAGTCAGCACGAGAAGTCGTATTTTCATACTTAACGTTCGAGCATGGAAATAAGTGAGTCGGTGTAACAAAGTCCTGAGATTTGTTCAAGTTTTCTCCCTTAGATTCGCGAAAACCATTTATTCGGACTCAAGAGGGTGTTAGTACATCCATGGGGGCGGTAGAGCAATCAGTGAAGAAGGTGGATCTTATGCAGCAGATAAGCAAAACCAAATATTGTAAGGGCCGAATCATTAAGCTTAGTGGGATGGCTTAATGTTTAAGTCGAACGCTGGGCTAAATGGGATTTGAAACTATATGAAACTATTTGTTTTGTCTACATGTGAAAATCCCATACTAAGAGTAACCTGTGAGACTGAGTGGCGCGCTGATGGCCTGACTTTAAGCCATAGTGCCTGGGGAGATGTGCTCTTGTTCAAGGCCCTAGGTTATTGATGGGGCAAGAGACATAGTTAACTACTCTGCAATGACCTAGTTAATTATTTGAATGTACAGCTTTTGGAGGCCGCAAGTGTCCACGCGGTATTGCCCAATTAGTATTTGTGGAGCTGTATCGGTGGTGTTTTGTAGATGAAGTAGTGGCCTCCAGATTCCGATCAGGTTACACGTTATTGACGTTGATTTGTGAGCATCTCCAGGTCGTGCTATTTGGCCCTGTGGGTAACAGCCCCAGTTTATTTCTAAAAATAAAATGCCTTTGTAGTTTAGATGTGGTACTACTTATATGTGGCTGTGACTATGCCATTTAGGGACTCAGAGGAGGTTAACTTACTGCTAAGCATCCAGGCAGTTGCTTAAAAGGGAGCATAGCAGCATTTTGCTCTCGAATTTGCACGAGCTAATTGCAGTATGTGTATTATCCAGTTATTGTAAGAGAGTGAGATCATCACGTGCAAGCGGTGGTGGATAGGTTCACCGCTAGCATTCTGCCAGATAACGACTTCAGCGGGTGGTTGTTCAGCAGAAAATGTGGCTTTGTGGTAATTATTTGTCGCACGTAAATCATGAAGAGTGTTATTGTTAGATCTGCAGCTGCCCTGAGACGTGAGATTGATATTGGTGTCATCATATTGGTAGCGTAGGCACAAATTGGTGCGTGGGATTTATTGGGTTGGAGCATACCAAGCCCATCCATCCCCTCTCACTGTTCATGGGGAGTGAGATGAACGTTAAATGCATTTATCACTGTTTTTTATTCTACCATGGTCTTCGAGTGCAAGTGTTCAACTACCTCAGCCAGGTGTTTTATGCAAAAGAGAGGGCGAGATCTCACCCACTGGAATATGTGTTTATTTCGATAGTGCCCTTTTGCAATTAGTCGTTCTGCCCTCCATATGCTGGCTTCACTGAACATTTCCAAACAATTGCAATAGTACCCATATTTGGTGGTGTTTAAATAAAATAAACCGCCAAGCAATCACATGACCAAAACCAGCGCCTTGTGAGAAGGGAGTGAAGTCGCTCGCTTTCCTTCCGGCCACACCACGTAATCACATAGTAATTGCTGCTGAATAGAATTGAGTAATATAATTAAACAAACTGAGATACTTGACGCGTTAGGGAGTGGCATTACAGCGTAGGTTGGTAGAAGTCCCAGTTGTAAGGCGAATGCTTTGTTTGCTGCGATAAAAAGGTGTCACCCCTTGCATGATTCTTCATTTAATTTAATATTTGACCTGTGGCATACACTCTCGTTTTCATGCGCTGCAATAGCTTCACAAGTCTGTGCTGATGTTGACGTTTGCAACACGTCCATCGTCTTTGCTGCTTTATAACGATAATGGGGGCAACTATTCATGAGCGCATGGACGCATGAGAGGAGTGTTGAGGCGGTTTAATGGGATGGCTGATCCTTATGCTAGCAAAGTAATAGGAAATCTGTGCAGCTAACATCAATTATCATCCCATGTGTGTAAGATGAACTCAAATGCACGTGCGTTGGATATCATCGGTTTGGTGTGGTTGTGGCTAGGATGGAAAAGCGGCACTGCAAGCAGAGTATAAAGCTATGAACTGTGGAGGAATTACATGAGCGATCGGTTTTTAATTGTCAAGTGGTTATTCTTTTTAACAGACGGTTGGGCGAGCTGCAACTGCTACACCTTGGAATGTGCATAGAAGTAAAGCGGAAGGCTAATGTCCATTTATAATAATGTATGCGCATGGACAAAACCGGTTTCTATTACCACTGCAGTTTCATAGCCGTATAATTACCTGCAGCCTTTTCTTTAGTTTTCATGGCCTAGAGACCTGTATTTACAGTCTTGGAATAAAATGCAGTGCTCTTTTCCACAAATTATGACGGCTATTACTTGCTTCTTTAGAGAAAACTGTCTCATTGCTTTTGGGGAAGCTTAAGAGTGCTTGCAATTTGTAGATACTGTGACCAAATAATGGAGCAGCAATATATTTGAAGGAACGTTGTGTGGCATTGCCAGTTCCCCAAGTTTTAACGCTTTTAACTTACCCTCCTAACCTGGACCAACACAACTGGTTGACTGTCTGCACACGTGGAGAATAGCCTTGTCTTCTTTGTTAGGATTCGTACGTTGCGCCTTATTAACCCCAGCATTAACCTGCCTGCATAGCTTGCCGTGCGTTGAATCGAATGGTGGTGTGTGCTAATGCGACGCAGGCAACGACAGTGAGGGTAGGGAGAGGGGGAGGACGCAGGAAGTGAGTGAGTGGGTGGTTGTAGAGAGGCTGATGTGGGAAGAGGGTGATAGTGGAGACGGTAATGGAAGAGAAGAGGAAGGAAGGGGATGAGAAGGAGAAGGAGGGTTGGGTCAGTTAAGGTAGATGCCGTCAGTGGTCGGATAGTTCAGTCGGTTAGAGCGTCGTGCTAATAACGCGAATGTTGAGGGTTCGGGCCTCTCTCTGGCCAGTTGGTCTTTATCACTACTCACTTCTCTTCCTGCCTGCTCTAGCAGTAGCACCACCACCAACACCACCACCACTATCTGCTGTTGTTGATGTGGTCTGGTATGTGTGAAGCGGTGGATGCCTTATGCAACGCAACCCATGCACTAGCAATCCATGCAGCCATTCACCCATCCCTCCATTCATCCATTCAGCTAACCAGCCAGCTAGCCACCTATGAGGAGCAAGAGAAGAGGTGGTGTTGGTGACGGAATTGATGATGAATTCAGAGATGCCGGTCCCATGGTGTAGTGGTTAGCACTCAGGACTTTGAATCCTGCGACTCGAGTTCGAATCTGGGTGGGATCTGGCGGTGCAGCAGCTTAACTCTCTCCACCTTTACGTACTCCCATTACCCGTCACTTACCTACTGCCTCCCCTCACTTTGCGTGGGCGCCCAACGCAAAGTTGCGATGTCCTAACCACTATCTTTCGGTGGCGGTAAACCACTCGAGATGTATGGAAGAAGCCTTCTTCCTGTGTTATTCTCCACTCGCTCATCTGCAATTATTTGTGGCTGCGTTTTGCAGGACTTATTTCCTTTGAGGTAGCATAAGTAGACGCGGTCCACCCTCACGCTCGCTTCGAATGGAACAAAGTAATGAGGAGGTCTTTTAATTATATTTTGATGCCAAAACACCCATAAGATTTTGTATGAATATTTTGCGAAATAAGGTCTGCTGGATGTTAAAGACTGCCTCCCTAAGGCATGACAAGAAGGGAAATAAACGCATCTGAGTAGGGAGACGATTATGAAATTCATCAAAAAAACTTTAAAACAGCAGCGATAATTAGTGGAGCCAGAAACACCCGGCCTCGACAAAGATTGCTTTAAAGAAATTAAGCTAGTTCTCAAATTTTGGCAGTGAGCCCTCGCTTGTGGACTGATTTCACCTCAACCAACCGCATTCCCGAGACTCCCGCCCTTCCTTAACAAATGTCTTAACTCACTTACCCCTGCTAACAGGAAGGCCTATAAGCTGTAAGGTCACTCGTGTCCCAAACCTGACAAATCAACATCCACTTCAAACCGAGGCCTTCGTTATCTGGTATTGGAGACGCGTACGAGGAAAGGTATGTGTGCATTACACCTGCCCTGGGCTAAATTTAGTAGGTCGCTAAGTGACCTTTTACGGAAACTAGTCAGAAGTCGTCACCGACAGTAAGTTGTGCCCATTAAATGCCCACTTTGGAAGTTCTTATGGAGCACAAATTTGCATTCTGGCATAGCCCTGTAATTCGTACACCGGCAACTCTAGTGGTAGCCCTGACGGCCAGTTGGTTGAAAGTTTTATAAGGCCGCCTTTGATTTAGGGCAGGGATATCCTTTGGTCAAACTAAATTGTTTGATGGGATCTTCCACTGGCGTCATGTATTGCTACTCCGAGCATAGACTCACCTTACCTTCAAATGCGTACTTTCTCCAGCTAGAGTCATTTTATTCCTGGGCCACCTTATTTGGAGGAAATTGTACTTTACATATGTAAACCTAGGATATCTGCGAAAGAACAAATGCCACACACAAGGTCGCGCAAAGATTTAAAACCAAAGAAGGCAAAACCTCGATTTATTCAAATGCCTGTGTGGGTCCGTTTAGATTGGTTGGGGATTGGTTAAAAAGGACATTTGACTTCAAGCTTACCTAAAATCACATTTTAAGGCTTAATTACGGTCTTGCAATCACCTATCGATGACTGCTGAATCAGTGCTGTATTTGAGGAACTTGCTCCACGTTTTATTAAGAGACCACCTGGGTGCTTTCCCGTGTGGCCCTGTAACCAAGCCATGCTAGAGTTCTTTCCTTTCTCTTCTCCTCTTATTTTCTGTCTTTCTTGGTTTTCAGAAAGGTCTCAAAGCGCTGCAGTGGTGAGTATCGCTGAAATTCTATCGGATTACATGAGAGAAGATCCAAATACACCTTTTCATTCCCAGGAATAGTGCAAATAGGGACTCCACCGCACCTTCTCAAATAGGGTAATAGATGATGGGACATGCTTTCACCCCAAATTACTTGGTTCTTGCCTAGGGAAATAACTTGGAAGAGTGCAAATACGGATTGTTGGCCCAATAATCACCAAGAAACCTAACCTCAACAGCGTGATATGAGATTGATGGGGAAAAGCCTATAGATGGCTTCAACAGCGATTGAAAGCTATACCCTACTAGAATCAGTTCTTATGGAAAATTATTTTATATTCGCGTTAAAGAGGAGCATAATGCTCCCAAGCTTAATGACCAAAAACGCATACCTTCATGGAATAGATTTTAACTGGGTTATTAATTTGTGCATGCCTATAATTGTCCCATTTGTCCTATCTCGACTTTTATTGGAATTGATGATAGCAGTCGAAGTGCGTAGATTAATTTTAAGTCCTCTGTAATGAATTATCATGCTCTTGCTAGCAAAAATAATAGCTGAGGCCTCTCACCCAGCTTTCTTCAAGAACAAAAACACAATGGATGGAGCGCACTGAGAGGCCCTTTCCTCATTCCTTCCTCCTTTTCTCCCTCATTCATTCACTAATTGTTCTTTGCATTATTTTATCCACTTCTGTTACTGCTTTCTTATACTGAGGTTAGATTGTTGCTTCAGCTCACAATTTCCGCGTTTCATCTCATCGTCATTGACGAACACTTGTCAATAGCCTAGTGTTGGCATATTCGGCTGAAGGCGCGGCATCATTAACCGTAACGGAATCACAGAGCATAGTTCTTTAAGGCATTAAAACATTATGCATGCAAATGCATTGATGGGCGGTCGACTTCATTGCCACTGATGCCTCAATATTTGTTGTGGTCGAAGTCATAGCTGCCTCTTGGGGTCACCAGGTAAAACATGAGGCTAAGAAAAGGGGAAACACAATTAACCATCGTGGATAAATTAATCTACAGGACGGCTCTTGGAAAAGAATGATAGACGTTTGAGACGCCTCCAACCTACCACATTAAGGCTATGGCGCAAACCCGACCCAGGCAGAAAAACAAGAGGCATCATCTACTTTAGCAAATCATCTTTTACGACTCTAGACTGTTAAACGTTGCAACAATAATGTTCACGTGAGTCAATCGCCTCAAACAGCGCATTTTTCAGCGTCACGCATATGCGACGAAATTGTTTAGCAAATGGTGTCCCAAATAATGAAGCTAGTCCAGGCTTCTCAATACCGGAAAGCAGTATTTAATTAACTGTTAATCAATAAAGTCAGTCAAGCATTTAAGACACTGGTTTTTGAATTTAGACATCGAATTTCTGAACCCTGACACTTTCTTTTGTTCCGTAAAACTGATGACAAACTAGCTGCTTTATCTCCATTATTTGGTCTCCCGTACCACTTTATCTGAGGACGCAAAGAACTACTCATCACTTGGAAAGGCCAACCGGGTCTGCAGATACAGCACAGAAAGTTAGCCGACATTTATCACTACCTACACGTGCTTTATTATGATGCAGCATGGGTTAACCCCTCGTATGATCCACCCAATTCCACCCTGATTCCCATGTGCGCACGAGAGCTTGTAGCAGCATTAACATTAGTTCGTAGGCCGCTCTTTGGATTATTTGGAAATCGGGGCTCCTGTGAGCAAAGTCTACTTTACTCTTCCTGTTTTGCTTGCATCGACAAGGCATGGCCTTCCATGGAGTGGGTGCTGCATCAGTACTTGTAGGGACGTGCGAACACAATCGCTTATTGGCACGAAAAGCATCCAAAATTGGCTTCAAGGTATTGCATTGTAGAACAAAGCAATTGCAATTGGCAGTGATTTGCCAACCACTTGACTTGGACACACTCAGCCTTGTTGCCTCGACGATGGGAAAGTTCTGACCAGACTGCTTCAACAATCATGACGCAATAATGACTGAGGGATTATTGGAAAAGTGAAACATTCAATCCGCATCTCCCTTATTGCTTTGCAAATTTGTGCTAGTAACTAAGGTTTGTTTAGCCCATACGCTAAAGAATGTATAAGCATGGCGCGAGTTGTGAAGTTGTATCTATCAGTCTTGGAGATTGCGTTCACGCCCCACTTCTGGATGTGCACAAACTGCGCAAGTCTGGTCAAAGCATTTCACCTGTTATTTATTTATTTACTTATTTATTTATTTATTCTAAACGCCTGTTACATCATATAACTTGCACTCAAATTCATTCACCTGTCGCTAATCATTTCATGTCGGCAGCAGGAGAGCCTGCTGATCATCACAAGCTGTAGGCAGCAGTGGTCGTAAATCATTAACAAGAGGCAGCACATTCGTAACCCATATTTTGTCTACTTCTATCACCGCCTGACGTTAATTGCCAATACAATACTATGACACTGCTATTACTGCATCTCCTAACTTCTCGCCCTCACACGCTCGCACGGCATTCTTTTAAATGACTTGCAAGCCTTCATGAAGGTGGCTTTGAATTACCCAGGACAAACGTGTCTCCAATGAGAACTAGCATGTGCATTATTTCCATGGTGGTCACTGAGTGGGTTGCCTGTCCTTCCAGTGAATAAAAACTCGTGATTACCGGCACGTGGTAGTAGGAATTTGTGTGGCCTCCCACCAAAGTCGTGCCCCCACCAACAGCACTTATCGTTGCAATTTGGTCAATCGTGTCGCAGAAGGCGGTCACCGCAGGACATGAGTTTGCGAGTGTGGACCCTGCGTCGTTGCTTCTTACGATGATATCGCGTTTGTGATATGATGGGCGATTGGTGTGTGGGGTGCCAAAAGGCGCTAAAGTAAATTACGAACGCATCTCTTTCTGCTCAGTGGTCATGAGTAGTGGTACCAACCTTGTCTGAATACGCTCCACCACTGCCGCTCAACCTTATGCGGCACGCAATCGAGGATAGTGTATGACCACTTCAACAAATGGGGTGTTTCTTTTCCATGAAGGTGTGAAGGAGATCTCGCTCGTAGGATCAGTTGGCTATTTCGAAAGCATCATTATTGTGCTGTGGTGCTTTGTCATCCGTGCTTTTTAACGGTCTATGTGGTGAGCTCATCCGATGATTTGGTTTCTTGACCGATCACAGAGCATGCATTGTACATGATGCTACTGGCTAGCTGTGGGTATTCTGATGCATGGGGAGGCTGGCGGAGTTGCCTGAGGGCGATGGTGCAGCAGCGGAAACCTAAAGTAGCCCCATCACCTAAAACTGAGTTAATTAAAGCAACTAGGTTATTCATAGCCCTCTCCTAATTCGAGCATGTTCCCCTGCCCTGCCATTGATCAGCTGCCGGTGTCTGCCAGCATAACTTGTCAGGGATGTAGGAAAAGCATCACAAGACTACAGCGCCTGTCATTGAACTTTCATTTAAAAGAGGAGGGAGGGGAGGGTACCACAACCTCCACTGTAATATTGTGCTACCGCTGCTATTAACGAAAAAGAGAAGGGGCTTAAATTATCACCAGAAGGATGGTTATTCGAGCACCAGTGCTGTGGTTGCACCCCTTTTCCATGGATCGGATTAATCAGCAAGCTGCGATTAAAACACGCAATCACTTTGTTGATGATCAGTTCGACAACGGCAAAGGTCAAATAAAAGGATGGACAGGATTTTTAATTAATTAGTTGAACGGAATTCAATTGATCAGTCAATCAGTTAGTCACAGAGGCAAATCATTATTGGGTGGAATAGTTGAGAAACTGGGGGACCGCTTAGTGTGGTTGAGGCTCAGGACAGCAACGCTAGCAGTAGGATGAGACAAATAGGTAGCACAGACGCTTCCTCAGCCGTTTGAACTACTAGGATGGGAGAAGAGCAGTAGGAGATGAGGTATTTTCTCTTGGGTAGGAAAGACGTTAGCATAGTAGACGAAAGGAGGGAATGAAGAGTGCAAACTTACTGAAGGACGCGGGTGAGTCGGAGGAAGTGAGCAATGGACTTGGAGCAGAGAAGCGCAGCAAATGAGCTCGCAACTAAAGCACCAGGACAAACACTAGACGGCTGGCTAACTGACTTGGTCCTACGTGCAATGGCACAAATGGTGGAGGCACGCACCGAAATAGTTTGAATTGCAAGAGGTCTGGTTTTTACCTCTTTGCAATCTCTATCATATTTACGCCCTCCCCTCCTTCTCCTTCCCTCTCCACCCCTGGATCGACCGCTGTCGTGCTTCGCATGCTCGACAGTTGACTCACAGGCAGCGGAGTCACCGTTGTGAGCGATGACGACGCAGGAGAGTTGGATACCATCCTGGAGGGTGGCAAGTGCCACAACTCCACCTGCTCATCCATACCCGACCACTGACTCGTCATAGTCAAATAGTCGGACAGGTCACATTCTGGTTCATCCTCCATTAACTCAATTACGTCGTCGTCGCCCTGAGCTTGTTCTTGTTGCCCCGTCCTATTGTCGCGAGCAAGGTCTGAGTGAGGGTGAAAATTGGGATGATTGGACTTGAGCAGAAAAAGCTGAATAAGGACTGAAGGCTGCAATTACTTCAAGTTATAATGCAGAGGGGTCAGTGCGAATTCTACTTACGCATGAGCGAGTCGACTACTGGAAAATCCTCTAGTAAAAGCCAATGGTGCCAATCAGAGGAACATGGGGGAGCCGCAGATTAACACCTCCAAAAGTGCGAGTAAATTATTAAGTGTGACGTATTGACTGCTCCGTTGATGTTTTAACTTGAATTATCGATCGATCGATCGGTGGATAGAGGGTGACCTTGGGGAAAGATGGATGGTGCCAATGACAAAGTTGTGCGTAGGTGCACTTGTAAACGCAAAGTGAAAAATAATTTCAGGTGCGAGTTAGCTTGTCTGGAGAGGCAGAAGATGAATGGAGATGGGCGTGAATGTGTCACAATAGCAGCATGGGTTTCTCGTCGCGTCGTTCGAGGTCACGCCAGTGACGTTGAATTTACTTTTGCGTTTGAAGGGATGATAAGGAAGAGAGGAGAAGAAAGCGGAACACGGTGGAGGAATAGGAAACAGCCTAGTACTGCCGGTATTGTAAGCAAATAGGCGTGGATGCTTTTATTAGGTTTAGTGATATGGATAGCATTTATTTGGAGGTAGGAATGACAGCCCACTGCGGATAGTTGCGCAAGTTGTGACGCCGATTAATGCATCATACTTGTCAACGACCAGGTCTTTTCACCAATTAGCAGTAGTGCCAAAACATTAAAGCTTGCAATTTGACAACTTCTTTCAATCGCATTTATTCGAATCCCATGAATATGTTCACCTAGAAGAAGACTGAAACAAGTTGTATGGTCAATTACGAAAGTAGGTAAGTTCAGTTAGTTGCATGATTAGAGAATTAGGGACACAAACACTAGACCCGGTATTATTTGATGGGTACCGGTAGTGGCACAAACGCTCACTCGGGATCTGTGCAAACAAGTGGGCCGCACAAAAAATAGGTAAGTGGGAAGCGGCTTCAATGAAGATACGATTATTTTTAAACCACCCTAATGCGAGTTCTATTCAATCGGCAGCATCCGCAGCATATGCAAAAGACTACACTGAATAACGAGATAGCATACCTAATCAAATTAGATAAAATTAAAATACAATGCAAAGTGCAATGCAAATAGACGGGTGTATGATCGGGTGCACTTGCCGTTTGACGAGCCTTTCCCTTCGTATATCCGCACTCTCAACTCGCACCAACGATGAGGACTTATGGGGTGGCTCAGAGGTCAGTTATCTATTACCCTGTCAGGAGAACGAAAACCTTAGTGTAGGCGTCAAAGACTAATCAGGGATAGTCAGAGCCGGGAAAATAACAAACACTGACACGACTATTACAATTAACACTGTCAAGGGAGACAAATTAGGAGAAGCATTTGGGAGCGGAAGGCCTAATTTAGCCTCTTAAGCAGCAACTGCATCCATGTTGTCGCTTTCTGCCACAAAATTGTCCCAATCGCAATGATGAGTGGCATTGGTGGAGATCACGACCGACAGTCAGGAGTCCCATTCTCCACAAAGGTAGGCAAAACATTACTCGGTGGCCACCGTGCAGACGACGCGCACGCGCAAAGACCAGTGCCAAATGAGTGTGTGTTATTCCTGATATGGATAAGTTCTCTTATAGGGCGGTGATGATGATGGTGATGATGTCACTCTACTTTAAGTAGGCAGTTTCAATCAATTCACGATAGCGCGGACCCATTGACAAACACCTATTTTTGAAAGAAAAGGAATAGGTACACTCCTCCAGTGCATGAAAGCATCACAAAAAAGCAAAAATGGATGCATGAGATTGCAAATATAGCAACTCAACTTTCAGTTGAAATGCTTTTCACCCTTAGCTGTGATGGCATCCATTTGACGGTTTTCTCACACATTCATCCATCGACTAGACTGCGAACGTGCGTAGACATTGAAATATCCGTCTTCATTGCTAGCTTGAGTGGCGAAATAAAGACCCTGAGTTTTGACGACCGATGGCTCCTAACCGCTAGTAAAACTAGCCACTTTAATTAGAAGAGGCGAACGAAGCGGCTGCATGCGTAGTGCAGCACAACAATCACACATTCACACACGGCTAATCGAAATTGGAAGACAATAATGGTAAATCGTGAAAAACCATCAGGAAAATCAAAGCCGCAATATGTTATAAGCAAAAGTACGTTTTAACAGGTCTTATCAGTCGACTTTGTCACGGCCATCAAGACCATGAATACGTAAGGTATGCTTTTGAAAAATAGCATAAAACTTTGCGTTGTTAGAATTACACATGAATTTCGCTTGTGATACTAGCAATGCCATTTTCATGCTCTTTATTATCATGATATTCTTTCCCATTTGTCTCACTTATGCTTACTAAGTAATTTATTTCATTTGCATATTTGCGTCTCAAATCTAGCGCTCATTAAAAAGTTTGTTTTTATAGAAAATTTAGACACGCTGAAAACATGCAAAAATTGAAAGTGCATTTTGCTGGGAGAATATTGATGTGATTGCCTAGTTTTGGACTTGCAGCGCATTTGTGGGGTCAAGTATTTGCGATTAATGGGATTTATTTGCCCGAAAAGTTAGTAATGCGGTAAGCGTTTAGTGACTTTATTTTGGTACCAGCTAATCAGTTGTAATTGGATCTCTCCAGTGTTGGTTGGCCTCCTCTATGCGCCTAATTGCTAAGGTAAACGGAAATGCTTCGAAATGAGACAGTTGAGTTGTCTTGTTTTCAACTGCAGGGCCCAATTACGTTCGTTTGCTGATGCACAACACTTTCCACAACCCAATTGATTCTATTCGCCCCTTTTTCGCTGCGATTCGTCCTAGCACTATGTGCCCTTTCACTTCTTCACCGTTTTTCTCTTCTCTGTTCGAAGAACTTTAATGAACCAATGCTTGGGGTGAAGGCAGAAGTTGTGGAAATTAAGGGTGAGTCATAATATTACTTTCCCTTTTTTCTTATCAAACTATTTGCCTTCTATATCTTTTATTCATTTTTACGTATCTCCCAATTATTTATTCGAATAATAATACCCTTAGTTGGGCTCGCTAGCAGAGATCCGTGTGCCAAAAGTAAACATCAGGGCTTTAGCTTTTTAGTGCTTTATAATTAACAATATTTCGGCAATTTTTACAGCGTTTGCGCAAAAGTAGATAGATGGTTGGATGGATGAATTGATGGTTTAATGGAAGAATTTGTGAAACTAAGAAAGTAGCGTTATGCTACAACGTGTCCAAAATCAAAGCACAAGCTCTGCATTTCGTTTACTTACATCCGCTTCCTTCTAGGTCCCTTCGTATTCCATTCCCTTCTTTTCGTCCACAACACCGCACTCCCTCATCACTTGTAGCATAGCAACTATTTTTCTTCGCTTGTGCTGGAGAGGGCGAGCCAACACACTTTCCTCTCTAGCTAGGAGCAAGCATTACCAAAGGCGCAGGATCAGAAAAACCTACCTGCGAAATACATCTGCAGGTTCCATTGTTATATTTAGGGGTGAGTCGCTTATTTCTTCGCCATACCCATGCCTTGATCTTCTTTGTGCAGCAAATTGGTATCAAAAGTCATCAAAAGGACTACAAAATCAGTACCGGCATTGACACGCCTGGTAACGTTTTCCGCTCCTGTCAAGTAAAAGCACCCTCAAATGAGCATTACGCAATCTATTTAATCAAAATTGAAAAAATTTAGCGGCCTGCAGATTTATTTGTACTGATAAATTGTACTTATTCTTCTATTTTAGACTGATATACCCTTAATTCAGACACCATATGGGCAAATGCGAATGCGAATGATGCTAAATTCCCTATAATAGATTTTTTGCCAAAAACTAAGTTCATGCAGATTGTGCTGTCGATCTAATTCACAAAATCCCAGTTATTCATTTCCCTTCTCACAGACGCGTTTTGTCTTGCGCTCCTATTGCTTTACTATTGTTAGCACCTTCCTTGTTTACTTTCCCTACATTACGATTACTTTCAAACCAAACAGACTTGTTAAACTGTGGTAGATTTATTGCTTCGTGATTAATTTGAAACAGCAAGGACCCAAGGGAAGTGGAGTGACATGACCTTCTCTGCTTCGGGGTAGTCAGTTTCCTCTTCCAACACAAGGCTCTAAATGTTGATCTAGTCCATTTAAACTCCGAATTTAGCATTATGTCTTCTTTTGTCTTCAGGAAAGTATCGGAGAGCCACATCTGTGGCAGCGGAAAGCGAACCTGATCTTGGAGGGCATCGATGCCGATTTTTTTCGCTGGAGAAGAAGAAATGCATACATTGACGGCCCATAACAAAGCGACCGTAGATGACGTCAGCCACCTCAAACAGCTATCGCACATCCCGGTTCTGCTGGAAAATCAAGTAACTCCTGCGGTGACAGGAGCCACTAAGTGTTTAAAATACCTGCTATGGGGTGCCCGTCAATAAGATTTTATGAGAAAATTCTCGTGTCCATCTGTAGACACGCCTAACAGTCAGTAAAGTTTCCCGTCCCTAAATCCAATTCACGCATCGCACGAATTTCCAATCCAGTCCACGGGTGACAGTGCGGTCAGTTATCCCTTCGGCTCCAAAAATTTGATGATACGCTGCGATAACTAGTCACGCTCACTTAGTTGACCGTTTTGCATTGACCGAGATAACTGACCTCTGAGCCACCCTATAAGTCCTCATCCCTATCTGCAAGCCAAATGTAGATATTCTGTCCTTGCGTTGTATCTCCTTATGCATTCAAAGGAGGTTAGAGCGCTATATTTACAAGTGGTGTTTCAACATCTTCTTTCTTCATTTGCATTTGTTTATTTCTTGGGTCAAAAATCTTTGCTAAAATGTTTTTACCCCCCGGATTAAATATGTGATTACACTTTAAAATTTTTCTATAATTTATTGTTGACCAACTGCACGTATGCACGGAACAAATTATTAAAAATGTTCTAGGTGTAATTGCTACGAATTTGGCGAAGATTTGTTTTTCTTAAAGACTTCTAGCAATTTGCTTTTAATCTGTAACAGATAGGTTAATTTGTCGATTTCAAGGTCATCGTCGTGCGCATGTGTTTTGTTTGTTGCTGTGCTGTGCTCTATACTGACCACAATAACGTCGTGACCTCAGGTGGAGAAGTTCAGTTTGCTGGAAGAAATGGCGAACACTGATAACATATTTGCCATTACTGGTGATTGTAATATGGAGGATTTGGAGACAAATGTGGATGTGTCTGTTTCTGATGGTGGAGCAGCTGGTCCTCGTTAATAACTAATGGGCACGAAATTTGAAGGTGAACGCTCATTCTGCTCCGCGTTTCACGTAGGCAGGTGCGAATTCCAATTCGTGATTCGTTTCGATGCCTTTTAATGCCTATCGTTTTTAAAATGCATGAGTAAGGACAGAAATTGCCATCGACTTTCTTCCTCGAGTCTTCCCACAATTAAATCGTATCAATTGTATTGTCAAAGTGTTCTGCTATACATTTAGGTTGAATCTATCGCTCTTATGGGAGTCAATGCGGATTGAATTTAGCATCTTCCGGAAGAGTACTTGAGTACGCTCTTCTCTATCAATGGACCGAATTGGCACTTCTCCAACATCAGCAAGCGCAATTTGAATAAACTCACATCAAGGTGGTAATGATTCTGCTCCGAACGGGAAGTCAATGTGCAACTCTCATCAAACTTAAACCAGGTATCAATCTGCTGATTTGATCGGTCCTTTTGTCACAATTTCGTTTAGCTTCCACAGGTACGGGGAAGCTTTCCGGCTCGACACTCATTGGCGGAGGCAATAGGTGAGCCAAAAGCTCAACTTTTGCCAATGTAAGTTGTGACAAATGCAGCGTTGATGCAGGATACTACATTTATACTCTCTTCAGTGAAGTTGGCGGGAGCTGGCTAAATGCAGTGCGGTGGTTTCCACACCCACGATGTCGTAGGTGGAAAGCGCCAATCGTTGGTGCGAGTTGAGAGTGCGGATATACGAAGGGAAAGGCTCGTCAAACGGCAAGTGCACCCGATCATACACCCGTCTATTTGCATTGCACTTTGCATTGTATTTTAATTTTATCTAATTTGATTAGGTATGCTATCTCGTTATTCAGTGTAGTCTTTTGCATATGCTGCGGATGCTGCCGATTGAATAGAACTCGCATTAGGGTGGTTTAAAAATAATCGTATCTTCATTGAAGCCGCTTCCCACTTACCTATTTTTTGTGCGGCCCACTTGTTTGCACAGATCCCGAGTGAGCGTTTGTGCCACTACCGGTACCCATCAAATAATACCGGGTCTAGTGTTTGTGTCCCTAATTCTCTAATCATGCAACTAACTGAACTTACCTACTTTCGTAATTGACCATACAACTTGTTTCAGTCTTCTTCTAGGTGAACATATTCATGGGATTCGAATAAATGCGATTGAAAGAAGTTGTCAAATTGCAAGCTTTAATGTTTTGGCACTACTGCTAATTGGTGAAAAGACCTGGTCGTTGACAAGTATGATGCATTAATCGGCGTCACAACTTGCGCAACTATCCGCAGTGGGCTGTCATTCCTACCTCCAAATAAATGCTATCCATATCACTAAACCTAATAAAAGCATCCACGCCTATTTGCTTACAATACCGGCAGTACTAGGCTGTTTCCTATTCCTCCACCGTGTTCCGCTTTCTTCTCCTCTCTTCCTTATCATCCCTTCAAACGCAAAAGTAAATTCAACGTCACTGGCGTGACCTCGAACGACGCGACGAGAAACCCATGCTGCTATTGTGACACATTCACGCCCATCTCCATTCATCTTCTGCCTCTCCAGACAAGCTAACTCGCACCTGAAATCATTTTTCACTTTGCTTTTGATTTTAAGCACTGGGCTTGTCAAGGTGAACGCCAACAAGGCGTAAAATAACAGAGGGCAGGTCTTTGATGTCAAGTCCTTACTAAAGATAGCGCATTTTTCAAGACTTGCAAGACTTGTCATTTTGGCACTTGCAAGTTGACAAATAAGTGGTATAGGCGGGACGCAGTCCGACCGGACTCCTAAGGGCTTTTACTGGGATGTAAAGCCAAGCGATTACGATTTTTTGGGTTGCGTGGTGCCGTCTCGCGTAGATGCTACAGCTCGTACATTAAATGGCGTATCACCATCCATGGTGTAACAATTCGTGAGCTAAGAACCACTGCGGTATTTTGCATCAAATGCAAAAGTAGCAAGCATTGTTCTTCCAGAACAGGTAGTAGAACCAAAAGAGAAGACACTGCCAGTTTTCAGAATGGCATGGAACATTTGCGGCCGTGGCAGAGCAACAAAGTGATATGCTGATAATCGCACTTGACCGCACGCATAGCTGGAAGGGTAGGAAAGGCATCTACTTCTGCTACCAAGATCACCTCGCAGCAGTTCCAATCATTCGCACAGCAGAAGTGCATCTTAAGCGCCGAACATCATTGTGTCAAAAAAACATTCTATATAGAGCTTTTCAATGCAAGGTGATTCCATACAAG
>CM010312.1:1033351-1178620 GCA_001923025.3 Taenia multiceps | reverse complement strand
CTTATGTTAATTTTCGTATCATGCATTTAAAATGCATGTAACATTCTAATTTATGGTTGTGAGCACGTGTAGGCTCAAAAAGTCTCATGTGTATGCATACAAGATTTGTATGGAACCGTTTCAGAAAAGTAAATCGGACGCACATCTTGACATACGTTGCATCAAACGATTGAGAAGAGTATTTGAGACGGGCATGGAGGTGTGTTGGGTGGTGAGTTATTACAAAGGGGAGAAATAACGTGGGTGAAGCTGTAAAACAACCGACAAATTATAAGCTTTTGCATGGTGGTAAAAGCAAAACAGTTATTACCTGCACAATTGCAAGCTAGCACGACGATAGCTCAGTCGGTGAGGCACTGGACTGTGGGTGTAAAGCCCACACACAGATGGTTCGAAACCGCCGTCGGCCGCAGCTTTATGTCCTGGCTGTCTTACTTCTGCTGGATGGCCCCACACCCCGCATGTCTGCTCAGGTCCTCTCCTGTCAACAAGTGCTCGTTGCTAACCTCCCCTCATGCTGAGCTTAGGGCAACCATAACATGCCGCGTGAATGCCTTTTTGCATGCAGTCGCGTTCGTCTCACCACGCAACTGTGCACCTAAACTGCGCACTTGAAATCCGCACCTATTTCTTCTTCTCTCTTTCTACACAACTCAAATGCGCTCACAATGCCACTCACCTCTGTCTTCTAAATTCTCAAAATGTCTGCCCATAAACTCGATCTACCACTTTGATATTTCTCTACCAGCCTGTCTGCCTTCCTCCACCCCCCTTACGTCGCAGAGGTATTTGGCTTCACAAGTCCAAAAATTTTACAAGGTGTATTTCTGTTAGTTCATCAGAGAGATGCTTGTTCTAAGTACGACAGCGTTTGATAGAATCACTGCTTCTAATCAGACAGCCATATACATGATTCTAATTTACTATAAATCTTCCTTGGATAAAGTCTGATTTAACCCAAACAATAGGCTATCCAATGTGATATTTTAAATTGACCAAGAGATGGGGCAATTTGAACTTGAACTTGAGCATACAATTTCCTAGCAAATCCTCTTTCTAAGGAAATCAATTCATTGTTTAATGCCTTAAACTGCGGTGGAAATTAATTCTTTCCTCTCTGCCAAAATTTGTGCCTATTAAAGCAGTTGAGTCGTCTTGTGCTTACTATGATCACAAATGTATCTGAAGGCCGTTTAGCACCCACCTGGTCAGTGGACAGAGCTGGACAGCGATGTAAAAGCATCAATAATAGACCATACGCCTCGTATAAAGCCACTATTTTAAGTGCGTAACACCAGCTGTTTTAATTTCCTCTTCTTCCTTCTCCGCCTCATTTAAGTTTCAAGCATATGCCAACAGATGCAGTCAATACTGACGCACCACCACCCAATTGGCCTGCACAACTCCGTCATCCTGCAAATAGGAAGGACGCTTGATGTGCCATTTTTGTTTACATCTGCAACTACCTCACCTGTGTCGTCGCTGTTTAAATAGGACGACACGGAGCAATTGAAAAACATGTGGCTCAAGTATGAGCCTATAATAGAGAACAAGGGACATGGGACGCAAAGAAGGGACTACCAAGTGCATGCTTCTTGTCTTTTCGTCTGTAGCTTAAGGGGACTTATATATACAAAGCCACTCGCGCGAAATTGCGGACAACTGCCCATTGCACGGGAAGCGTTTGCATCCCCAGGGAAGGTTGCAAATATGTAGCTCTTAGACTCGTCCCTTAGCAGCCTGAACAATGCGCATCCATGGACGGATCTATTTGGCTAGGACACTTACAACCAATTCTATGTACAGTCAGGCTGCAGTCCATAAGAAATCCCTAATCGAGAGACACCATATTAATTGCAATAAAGCTACTGTTTCTTCGTTTAAAAAGAAAGCACTTTTCAAGCTTGCAAAAGTACCTGACCTGTGCCGAATTTTTCGCCAATACTGGACAGGGAGTATAAGTAGGAGGTGGGAGGGTGGTGATGAGGGCCAAGGTGTAGTGAGGAGCACACGCACACTCGCGAGGCAAGGGGTAGGGTTAATGTTAGTGCAAGAGCGTGGAGCATGAGAGGTAGGTGACGGGGAAGAGGGTGGCAGGTGTAAATTTTGACCACCAGCATATTAGTCCTGCGATTGTTTTAGTCTAAGGGTGTGTCATTTTTAGTCTTCTTCATTTCACAATGAGCCACACATAAATTTGATTAATGTCCCATTTGCTTAGTATTCGCTTTTTATTGCATCTGACCAGGATCGGAGTTTCTTTTCTTCTCTGCGTTTTGCAAATCTTTCGGCTTCTTTCTATCACAGACCCTCTTTTATTTTTATTTACAGTCAAAGAGATATTTAGGACTGTGTTCTTTAATGCTGTTTTATGTTAAATAGCAGCAGCATTTTATACAATCCCGCAAGTCGTAATCATGCGTAATGCTAGCATGTTTACAGGATTTTCCTGGCGGCCTGCCATTATCTAAAGCGATTTCCTTGCTTCTTCTTCTCACCGTTATTTCCTAAGTAAATTGATATTTCCAATAATTTTACACATTAAACTTTAGTAGCACTATTGCACTGCTATGTTCGGGGGTGGTTTAGTTTGGTGACTGCAATTTGGGAGCGCACGAGTGGGAAATTCTCATTCAAGTCAAAAAAGCCTGATTATTAGAACATGCGTAAGCCGAATCACACTCCTGTTCAAATATTTCTAGTAGGTTTTACACGCCGTTTGATGTTGATTAATACTTGCCGTTGTCCTCGTTTGTAGGGCTTTTTGCAGCTGGGCATATGCAGCAATTTTGAGAGCAAAAATGGATGTTCCAGAAATAAGCTTGACGTCTAGTGCAACACCTTGACATTGAAGCACGGACGAGGTCGAGAATGATGTATTGTTGCAGATGCAATGCAGTCATTGCCTGATGGCTGTTCTCTCCTCTCCTTTATCCACAAAAACTCTCATAATGCCTCCTCAATACTCTCCTACTTTAAACCCATTTGTGGCAAAGTTCGGAGCCCTGAGCATTTACGCCGTCCACTGTCATCTACCACAGACCGGCTGTTATTAAAAAATTAGTGGTGTCAACGGACCTCTTTAACTTGAATCCCAACAATATGTGTAACAAGAAAGCTTTGAGGTGCCTATGCACTTGCCGTTTGTGTCATTAGTGCGTTGCGATAGTGGCTAGTTGACAGCGAAATATCACCCATGACTAGATTTGATGGACCGCATAAGGCATGCCAGGTAAATGACGAGGTGTTTTGGCAAGTTCGCTTGCTGGATGTTGGTAAAGGAAAGGCATGAACGGAAATTTATTAAAAGTGTCTCAAATGCTCCTTTGTCTTGGGAAGGAAACTTAGTGAGAGTTTAAAGACATATTCCACTGCGCCTTACTTATCAACATCCATTATGCTCAATCCGGAAGCTGCTGCTTCGGGATACTGCGAATGAACGGTTTAGCATAATCTTAACCATAATTCTTAAAATGCACATGAACACGTTAAAATCTGTCAAACACAGCCTTTCCTGCATAGACCTGGATAGCAATGTAATGGGCGAAACCATGTCAATTGATTTTAAATGGAAACGAGTGCAATGGTAGGTTATGAAACTGGGCTATTAGGTTGATGAGATGAACGGGTGCTAATAAGCACAAAAATCAGAGCCGCCGATAGGTACTACACATCATTGTTGAATGAAGACGGCTAGGCATCAAATGCCAGCAGCGGAGCAGTGGCGCTGTCAACTGTTCAAGATCTGCAGATGCAAGTGCACCACGTGAGAAATGGTGCACCCATCTCTTGTGTCAGCATCCTTTGAAACAATAAATATCTACATCCCTGTTGAAGCAAATGTGTCGTATAAAAACAATCTCATTTAGGGTGATATCTTCATTGATCTTGCTAACCAAATCTGCGGGTTGGTGATCTGTTATGTTGTTGCGTAAGCTCTGCTTTGATGTCTCATTCATAGCGGAATCTTCAATGCACAGGGTAAGGTTTGTTCAAATCGCGTTGGAAGAAGTTGCAGGAGATGCCATGCATTTCATTGATAACTAGTAGCACAAAGAAGTACTATTTCGAGGGTTGCCATGCTTTAGGGATTGATTATCGTTTTTAAATGCGTGGAACCTGCGGTACGACAGTTTTTCGTTCTTAACAAACAGAATCTGCTCGGTCGAAATCCTGGAGCGGACAAATTTCGAAAGGAATTCACCTCCACCACTGCGAGATAATGTACTGATCATGGACAGTGGCCATAAAATTGACAAACAATGTATATTACTGAAAATTGAAAGCTTATTGAACCTGAAAACAAAATTATGTAGGGCTTAGGTTTGGGGGTGTGTGCGTATCAGAGGATAAGTGGATTTCTTTGTGGATAAACAGAAAATCTTAATGAGGTAGAAGAGGTCGGAGGGTAGGCAATAAATGGGAAAATGGCACTAAGTACCACTTTACGGCCTAAGGAATCCACAAGTGGAAGTCTTGGTGCGCTGTGGTTTGCATCAAAGTAGCTGAATGTCCTGCTACCATGAGACGCCTTTAAGGAAGTATCGGTCTGGGTCAAGAGCACTGAACTAATCTTGGTTTAAAGAGTTAGTGCTAACATCCACACCTACGCCATCACCATCAGCAGTATCATCAGCCACTAAACTACCACAGTTGCACCCATGGCGCAGATGTGTTCGTCCAAGCCACATTTTCCTTTAACTTATCGCCCACCACATCAACCCGAACGTCACTATGTCCACTCATCGACCCATTTATCCATTCGCACTTCAGCGCACCTTGTCCACAAGTGCCAATGGAACTTATATCAACCTGATTTTTCTCCTCCAATTTTTAATGGTGGTACGATTTTAGGCTTCTTTATTGTAACATTAGTTGAATCGACTTCCTTCAAAAGGCGCTTTTCAGAATAGCAGCGCGTAACTGCAACTGACCCAACTAATCACTTTGGTGCTCATTTATTTTAATAACACTGGAAATCTATCAATGCTACTTGCTTGAACGTGTAACACTCAGTTGCAGGCATAGCTGTCCCTGCCTTGCTGCTACCATGATTTGACATACTTGGTGCGTGTTTGCCTATGCCGTAATGCGGAGCAAACTGTAGAGAATTTCCACTTTCAGAGGTGAAAGATAGCCGCTATTCACAGGATTGGCGGACGATGGCGGAAAATGCGCTCAATCAGCATTAATCATTTTAAAGGAAAGGTAAAGGCTAAGGGAGACGGCTTGCAGACTCGAACTTTACCAAGTTTTATCGAACTGGTTACTGGAGGGTAGTGCTTAGGCGCTAATTAATGTTCCTCCTCTCAAGCGTCTGCTCGCAAGTAACTACTCGAAGCCTTTCTTGCTAAAGTAAGTATTTGGTACCAGAAACTTTCGCAATTTGTGGCTACATCTTACCACAACCATAGAAACTCGGCTGCTGTCTGCTTGATCTTTTCTTGCCTTCTTATCCTCACTATCCACCTTCGATAATAACCGCTCGGCGTGGGCGTTTGAGCTACCATTGGATGGATGGTAGCTAGTGCTCGTCTAATCAGGTACCCCGTCGCTAACTCATTCGCTTTGGGCGGTTGGCCGATAGATGGGTCAATAAAAGCGACAAGACCATATGATGTGTATTCGTTATCTGCCTGGTCGGCCGGTCAATTCACTGATCCATTCGACCAACAGTGAGTTTGGCAGCGAACAACAGCACAGGTGAGTGAGGGCAAAATGATTTCGGCATCTACTCAAGGTTGTGTTGCGTGGGCCTGTCACTTGTAAACATATACCAATTTTCATAAAGTATCGTGAAATCCGATATTTTTACAGCTCAGCATATGAATGTTTTAACCCACCGACGATCTCTTAATACAAAGTGGAATCTTAGTTACTTGATTTGTGTATGGCAACACGGGAATTTTTAAATCAAGCGTGAACGTTTTATGTGCGGCGAGTACATAATTCTTAAGTTTTGGTGTAATCGCCTGATACTGTAGATGAAACTTGCTGAGCGTAACATCATTGAACTTTACGGTAGAAATAGGCACTAGGCAAGTCTAGCTGCCAAAGAAATCGTATTCATTTCCGAGTCACGGCATGTCGAGGAACAAATCATTAGAAGAGCAGAGCGTGACAGTGATTGTCAGACTAAAATGCAGCAGTCTATATTCAGTTGTTTTAAAGCGCAACTCCCAAGTAGCAAGATAGTGGGCCCGTCAGTCCGATGCACATCAGCAGTAGTCATGTTAACCAGTTTTAAGGCAGCACCACCGAAAGTGCCGTCATTGCTTTCAATGGGTACGTCCATTTGGATGGCACGTATTGCACTTCCACTAACGTATTTTGCTAAAACATTCCTGGGGTTATAAATTTTAGAATTGGTCCAAGTGTTAGTAAGTGGTGTTAGATAATAAGCAACTAGTCGGCCATGCCAGATGAACGCGCCTTTGTCAAGATTTTACTGAAACAACAATGCTGACGGCAAAAAACGCTAAGCAACCTTAAGTTACGCCTGCGTCCCGCCACCTCGGGCGATGTTCCTGCAGATAGTAATACTACTTGATGTCTCATGGTCACAACAGTGTAAAAATGTCTCTGTAATTTATTGCAAACAAACATTATTTTGAACTTGATTAGTTCATTTGTGCACAACCATACAATCTTTAGTTGCTCATGCCCTTTTCTATGGAGCAAGTCAAGCAGCAATTCATAATGGGGCTAATTAAATACTTTTCGAAGCTTAGTTGGTCCCACCTATCAATTTGCGAATAGTCGATGGTCACCGCCACTTAGGTTGTGTTGCCAGCAAATACGAAGCTCTCGTGGGTTACATTTTCTTTCGTTGGAAAAACTCCATAAAAGATCCGCAAATTCTTCTTTTCGTCTTTTACCAAGGGAGCACAAATGGGCACACACTGAGTGAAGTTTCGAAAGAGTCTGCTTCATCACAGAGGAGAGGATACTATGGGATGAGTATTAGGCCAACCAAAGATAGCTTACTGCTGCAACGATCCTTGAGGATTGAAGCACTGAATGGCATTAGAGAATCGAATGCATGGTGTTGATGGGAGGGAACGAAATAACCTCGCACATTCAATCAGCTGAGTAATTTCTGTGTGCAGCCCATTCTGCTCATTACAAAGAGCATTTGCTTACCACAAACATTACTGTCATTGTTTTATTTTAATTGCTGTTAAACTTGAGGGTAGGTTTCTGCTAAAATTTAATGCGATTAGAATGGGAATGTTAATTTGTGCAAAGATGTGTAAAATTTTGCGCAAAGAAAAGATATAGTGCCATTTTTGGGGCTGTAATACAACATCGCACTAACAAATCAGCACTATTCGGTGGGGCTTGGCATAACAGCGCATATTATTTCGTGGTGAATACTGAAACAAAATCCGATGTTCTCATTAGAGATGTATCTATTGATAACTGCATAGAAAAATAATAGGCACTGCGCCATGCGCGTGCAACGTTGTCGTGCACAGATCATTGTGATACCTGCAAAACTTTTGCGCAGCTGGGGTTATTGAGAAAGTTGAGGCAAAATTCAGGCGCTTTAGAGGTGACGAGACATTAGGTACGATGTCTGTAAACGTAAAAAGCAGTTGCATACGGGAAGCAGAATCCGCGAAGTGAGTCAGTCGGAAGACAAGAGAAGGACAAGAAATGATTTAGCGAAGGTAATGGAGAGCAAAGCATCGCTAAAATACACAAAGCAAACTGTGCACTTATTTGTATTGCGTAACTAATTAAACAGAAAACTAATTTAGGACACAAAAATCAACATTATTAGGACCCAATATTTTGAAGTGAAGACCATTTTACTGGTAGCAGCACTCGAGCATTGGCAGTTTATGCAAAAAATACAACTCTTGTTTTTCCAGATTAATTGACATCTGCGGCCATAGCCGGGTAACAATAAAATAAAGCAATCGTTAACACTGCCTAAAGTTTCTTTCCCATTATTTCGTTATGGACAGTTGTGACTGAAAATTATGCCAAGGGTTTCACCAAAATGCAATCGTAA
The DNA here is from genome assembly GCA_001923025.3 of Taenia multiceps. NCBI lineage: Eukaryota > Metazoa > Platyhelminthes > Cestoda > Cyclophyllidea > Taeniidae > Taenia > Taenia multiceps. The sequence goes on along the minus strand of CM010312.1, from coordinate 1,170,600 downwards.
AACACAGTAACTGTCACTTGTGATTGCAAGATGCGTTTCCATTACAATTTTCAGTACCAGCTGGAAAAACCAAATCAATCAAATTAGACCCTATATTCTCCGCAAAGAAGTAATTGCTCATTTAATTTTACTCACTTTTCAGTGCAATGTTGCACTTCCTTATGAGCCTTCAGTTACTTGCTATTTAATTGTAAATACTTATTCAATCCTTTTATATTTTCCTCTTCTTTTGTCTAAGTGTATTTAAATGGAACAAAGAACAACGTGTTACAAAATTTGATGCTGCATTGCTTTGTGGACTCTGCACCACTTTGGTTCATTTTATAAGTGCCAATAACAAACTACCTTTATTGGTTGGCGTTTTCACCCCAGCAAATGCAGTTGAAACTTATTTGCCACCGAAATGCATCATTATTAGCTATGATTCCGACGAGAATAAATTTGAGGTGTTTGTTTTAAGTGTGCATGTGTTGTTAGCTGTTGACACTTATGGTTAGCCTTGTGAAAGGTCAGGAATTATGGGTCACGGCGGCCCGGTTTGCAGTTTCTATAAAGGTTATCGTTTCAAGCAGTATTTATGGAACTGTATCAGTAGTGTTTTGCAAATAAATTGGTGGCTTACTAGGTTGCGATCGGGTTGAACGTTACTGACATCGATTCGCGTACAATTTTTAGTCTTTTTATTTAGTCCTGTGAGGGACTGTGGCGGTGATTCTGGGGTTGCGCGAAGGTGTATCGACTGCTAAAGTCAGTTTATTTTGGAAAAATAAAATGTTTTCGAAGTTTGGATGTGGTGGCAGTTAGAAGTGACTGCGACTGCGCCATTTAAAGACTCTAAGGCGGCAAAATTGTTGCGAAGCATCCATGCAGTTGCTTGAAAGATGCATGGTCGCCATTTGTCCCTCACTTGCCTCTACTTCTCTCTCTCCCTCCCTTTCCAACTTTTTTTTCTCTCTCTCTCTCCATCAATGTAACTTGAGGAGGAAGTGATGACGAGAAGAAATATGACATTTTTTGCTATTATTGTAATAATATTATTAGCATTATTGTTATTATTAAATCTCCTACCCTGTGGCTAGGGCTTTACAAATAGATATCTTTCCCTCCCTCCCTTCCTCATTCCTTCCCTCCCTCCTTAACTCTCTCTCTCTATATATATTTTACCATTTTTAACTGCCTCCGTGTCAGGGCTTTTAGTTCCAATCGCTTCTTTCTGCTGTTGCTGCTGCTGCTGGTAGCAGCCCCCTAGAAGTTAGAGTTTGTCATTCCTGATGTGGGAAAGGTAAGGTGGAACTTGCTCGTGCCTATTCCTCTTTCCTTTTCCTTTCTTTCCTCATTATTTTCAGCTCCTCTTCTAAATACTCACACACACACACAGAATCACCAATTTTTGGACCTAATTAACACGCCCTCCCTCCCTTCCTCCCTCCCCCTCGCTCCCCCCAACCTACAGTCAATCACCTCCACCCTCGGTGCTCCTCACATCGATCGACCTTGAGTGCACTCATCACTGAGAGAGGGCACGACAGAGAGAGAGGGGGGAGGGGAGGGGGGTAATGCAGACGGCCGGACAGAAGGACAAGGGAGGAGTTGAGTTTTCATGAGTAAAAATAGTCCCAATTTGTTAGTGCTCTAGGTTTGTCCCCCTCCTCCTCCTCATCCTCATCTCCCCTTCAGCCCCTTTATTAAACAACTTGACATTGACGTCCGCCGCTCAATACTACGTCTAGACATTGTGGGAACCCCTTTTTTATTTTGCACTCCAGTCACATGATGGCGATGCGGTGGAGGCGGTGGACATTGTCTCCATGGTCTTTGTTTGTGTACACGGCGTCGTCTAATCGAGGCACTGGGTAGGAACAGTAGTGGATGAGGCTGTAAATAAACACAGTCACTCATCAAGCGTACGAGGCATCTTAGTTTCTATGCTTTAAAACAGTCTCCTTATCCGTATAGTAGGTTAAAATGTTGTGGTGGTTCCCTCCCCTCTCCCTTCACGCCATCCGCCGCTTGCTAGGATTTCTAGACAGGACAATGAGGCAAATTTTTTGTCTAAACAATCTTTGTGTACGCTTTGTGCCTTCTTTCCTTCCATCGATCCCACAGTCTTTTCGAGGAACTTAGTGAGTGAGTGGGTCGAGGAGATGAGGACGTAAAAATGGACACAGGCATCCGCCTAGCTTGTATTTCCTGCTGCTATTTTGTGCATCGTTTCTCCACTCGTCTCGAGGCAACCACAGGAAAGCCCTGCCGTTGTTGTTGGTGCTGTTGTTGTTGATGATGATGACGCCTAGCAATCTATCCCTACTAGCAGTAACATTATTGTTACTATGATTTCATGAGGAGGAGGAGAGGGAGGAGGAGGAAGGGGAGGAGGGGGAGGAGGAGGCGAGAAAGGATAGACGAGAGGGTTAGCTAGTGGGATTCGTGCTGGGTTCTCAAATCACCTTCTTCGCTACTCTCCTTCATTTTTCCTCCAGCCAAGTGTAGTAAGAGGGCACATTTGTCGTTGTGATTGTGTGTGTGTGTGTGAGATTGTTTCTTTTCTCGGTCAGTAAGTAGGTAGGTAGGTAGGGAGGTAGGCAGGCAGGCAGGCAGGCAGAGATGACTAATGCACACAGCGCAGGCACAACAGCAATCGGTGGTATCATCGATCCGTTGAGATTCATCGATCCATTGTTTCATCGACCGACCGACCAACGGACTGATGGACCATCCAAACGAGTGCTCAGTGTGGATGAGTCAGTAATGAGGCCAGAATCTAGGCCATTCACACACTCGCTCACCCACTCACTCACTCAATAATCTAACCGGTGGTAGGTTTTATTAACGTTGATCTGTGTGTGTGTGCGTGAGTGAATGAGTAGATGGAATGGGGTGGTTGGGAAAAGGAAGAAGTGGCAGCAGCACCATCAGTAGCAGCGCGGTTGCTAAGACTAAGACAGATGGTACGTACCAAGATGAGCAGACTTTGGGCATTACCCAACCACCCTAGCAAGAACTGCTTTGAGTGCAAGGTGAAACACTGGTAGACACATGGAGGAAGAAACATTGCTTAGGGCCTAAGTCTCTGCTGTATCTTTTCGGCTACTTCTTCTTCTTCGTCGTCTCCTTCTCTTTCTCTTTTTCTTTTCCTCAGCAGGAATGGACCCCTCTTTGCACTATCTCCTCCGACGGCATTTGGTGGCAATTCGCGGTTTGTGAACAATCTCTCTCCCTCTCCCTCTCTGCCCCTCCTCCTCCCTCTCCTCACCATCCTCGCCATTGACTTGGGAAAGTAAAATGCTCCTCTATTTGAACACTAATGCCCCCTCTCAGCCATTCTCTTTACCAATTGTCTTTGCGATAAAAAAGAAACAAAAGAATCTCATCTGATCTGATCCGCTAGCTCTGCATTACACCAGGCGAACACACAGCCACGCCTTGTTGTGTGTCAATTTGTACATGACAGCGCTAGGCTGGTGGGAGGAGTGAGAGTTGAGGCAGTAGGCTACGTGATTTGAGGTGTGAAGGTAGAGCGTCGAAACATATGCAAAGAAGTGCTGAAATAATGGTAGGGGGAATAATAAGATAACGTTAGTGAAGCACGCGACTAATCGATTGGAGTAGTTATAGTTGGGTGTTCTAATGCTGTGACGACGCGACAGCCAGACAGAGTGGAGACACGCAGCGCCGTTGTTGTTGTGAGGCCTCCGAATCTCATTCCCTTCCCATTACTCTCAACATGCTGTGAATTGATGGGTGTGCCCTCCTGCCTTATCAATTCACCACCAGCGTTAGATAGGCGCTTCGACTACTCATCCTCTACTTGACCTACTTCTTCGCTGCCGCCAACGCCACCGCTAGAACTCAGCCTAAGGCCCGTGGCCCTACCACCACTACCACTGCTGCTGCTGCTGCTAAAACGAGTAAATTGTGAGCCAGCCCAGTTGACAAAACACTTACCACCGAACACCATTTCAGTAGTCTCGACATTCCACCTTAAAGTTCAAACGTAAAAATTGGCAGGGTGATGCGTGAAATGAAGTCTTGCCCCGCCCCACACCACCCCAGCCTGCCTACTTCTTTCTCCTCCTCACAGGCAACCGACAATTTGACACAAGACGGGGCTGCACTCAACAACTTCCTTTCAAATCCACTCCCAGCCCATTTGTTTGCGCACACTCCATCAAGTACTTATGACCACCAGACCTCATCGCTAGTAGCCCAGCAAACAGGACCCAAATAACACCAAATTCCTACTGCAGTCAGCGCTTACCTGAGCAAACTGGACGGCGTCCTTCCAACGGAAAAAATCATCATCACTGCACCATTGCAGGTTGTTTCGCCTAAATAATCACGCTGACTGCAGTTACTTGATGTGAAGAGTCAAGCTCCTCTCATAAACTGGAGCACACAACTGCCTCTCATTACTTTTATGGCGTTGAATACAAACGACAGGCCTGTCAACAATGATATGGTCATGTGGAACACACGCTGCGCATACACGTGACGCCAGGTGACGAAGAGAGACGGAAGAAGTCCAACTAACGCGTAGAAACCGTATCTTCAGCAGGCTCAATCAATTCCCACAAGTGTCAACGCGTCCACCAACACCACATACCACCTAAAGGAGAACGCATCAATTCATTCTTCCAGCACATGAAAGCAGCACGCCTACATCTATATCGAAAATATATGCATAAAATGCCAAGAACATATACATGCCCCCAACTTGCCTTATAATTTGATTCCTTTTCGACTTCCACTGCAGTAGCCTCCAATCGATCGGCTTTCCCACGCATTCATGCATACACACATTTATCGGCTGCAACTCAACTCCTATTAACTTCAACCGACACTGTAACCATTCATTTTCCTCACTATCCCCCGCAGCGAGGTGAGAAGACACTCACTCTTCACAATCACTAGCCCTCCATTTGAATGAGACCAAACGCATTGAAAAGCACCTACTCCTGAAAGAGAAGGAACATGTATACGCCTCCAGTGCAGGGAAGCACCATAAAACTACCAAAAATGGGTTCACAAGATTACAACTATATACGTACAATGCCAACTCACCTCTCAGTTGACATGATCAGCGTCTTCTACTGCGGTGACATCCAGTCGACAGTTTTCGTACACATTCATCCACACACCCACTAGACTACGAAGGTGCGTAGACGTCGGAACCACCAGTCTTCATTGCTATCTTGAGTGGGGAAAAAGAAAAGGCACCCACTTTTTGCTCATTATTGGCCCCTAACAGCCAGTAGAACTGGCCAAGTTAATTAGCAGAATAGAAACAGCTACTTGAGCAGTAGAACACACTAAACACAAATTCTCACACGGCCTTAGGGTCATCATTGACACGAGTTGGCCGAGACAGGAGTACAATAAAGGAAACTCATGGTAAAACCCCCAAGAATAAAGCAAGGCTACACTAAAACGTGGGCCAAATTACCTTTCAAAAGTCCCCATAAATCAACTTTGCCACAACCATCAAATTGGAAAATAAGTGCGATATACAAATTAACTGTGCACTAAACCTTTGTAAAATTATTTGAACCGCACATGGTTTACATTACCAATTACTAAAATATAAGTTTTAGGCGCTTTTGTTCCCTGAAATTCATCGCTGGTTACCTCACTTACGCCCACTAAGTAATTTAAATCATTTGCAAATTGTGTAATACTTTGTTTGTTCGAACTACCGGTTTAGGTCACTTGGCTGGCCATCTTGTTCTAGCCGGTTGGTTGGCCTCCGGGCCGTGCCAATAGCCCCCAAGTCCTCTGTTTCCGGAATATATATATTCTGCCCTAGTACTGCGCCTTCTTTTACCGTAAAGGGAGCCTCGGGATGCTACATTGGTGGCAGCGGAAAGCGGACCCGACTTGGATGGATTTTATCCTGCTCCATGCCGCTTCTGGCAAACGTCAGCGTTGTGAAAGAAGTACATGTGCTATGGAGAGGAGAACCTTTGGTATCTCGTAACAGAAGGGTCGAGATCGACGTTCATCTTCGACATCTCCCTCGCCCTCGTGTTCGACAGGAAAGCTATTAACAACTGAAGCGACACTAGCCGTGGACTCCAAGCCCAGAGGAGGGCCAAGAGGCGCGCATTTGCTGCACTGAGTGCTACGCGGAATTGATGGCTCTACAGGAACACATGCGTTCGAACCTCAACGACTGGGACGGTTAGCTCGTGGGTGCTTCTCGCAGCACCGATTATATTGTGATGGCTGACACGGGAGGCGGACGAAGGGGAGCGTCGGAGACGACGCTCGAAAGAAGAGAGGGGCTGTGTAATGCTTTGTTTGTTCGAACTATCGGTTTAGGTCACTTGGCTGGCCATCTTGTTCTAGCCGGTTGGTCGGCCTCCGGGCCGTGCCAACAGCCCCCAAGCCCTCTGTTCCCGGAATATATATATTCTGCCCTAGTACTGCGCATTCTTTTACCTTAATGAGAGCCTCGGGACGCTACAAATTGACTCCGCAAACTTGATGCTTGTTACAAAAGTGTGGCGTTTGCAGTAACTTTGGCTGTGCTAAAAATAAGCAAAAATCAAAAGTTCGCCTGTTTTGTCGCGCAAAACTAGTCGGCGGACTGGTAATCGGTGTGCAATTTGGGACTATTGATATCGATTGCTGGCGCGTTATTTGCTATAACCACTCAGAGAACGGGCAAGTAATTGGCAATTTTTTTGTTAGTTTTAGGTTCTTAGCTGCTATGAGATCATCTAAGAGTAGATTATTTCTCTTTATATGCTCCCATTCTCGATTAGACGCAGGGGCTTCATAATGCGGCTTAAGGCGCTCGATTAATTAATTATTTGGTGCTTTCTTATTGCTATTAGTTAACTGGTTGTTTTTAAATCATTTAGGCATCGGTGGGCTCCCTTTATGCGCCTAATCGCCACGATACAGGCAAATGCTCCAGAATGTGACCGTTGAGACGTCTTGTTTTGCAGACGTTGGGTCTAATCGCGTTCATTTGTTGGTGTTCGATACTTTGGGTGATGAGGTATGGTTATTCTGACAATTTATTAATTATTTATCCTTTTATTGACGGCGGACTCTGATTAATGAGTATTTATTTTGTGGAGGAGAGTTTTAACAGTACCAAGTGCTTAGCGCCTGCGTATTATTTTCGCTAATAGTTATTCATTATATGCCTTATTGTGTATTTTCTTTGTCTACGTAATCGCTAGATGGGGCATTGAAGGAGGTGGAGGAGGCAGAGCTTCAGCTCCTTCCGAATGTTTGTGTTTTGCAAGCGAGAATGGAGGCATTATGAAGAGGCGGCGCTGGGTGCGAATCTCGCCTTCGCTATGGCTTGGCATATTTGTCAGGTAAGATTGGATCGCAATTAGTGAGTTGTTGGTGTCTTCTCTGCGCAGCGATAGGTTCGATGTGGGTTTCTTTATGGGTGGAAACATGTTTTCAGCATTGGTGCTCAGGTCTTTGCGCATTTTTTCGTGGCGTAAGGTTCGCCAGTTGCGGTTTATAGTTACTGTTGTTGTCATTAGGTCCCCTAAATGTCGACTGGCTACTTTTCTACGCCCACATGCTGGTGTAGGATCGAAGGCCACCTAATGTGACCGTTGGGAGGTTTCGTTTCCCCACTGCGAGGCCTACCCGCGTGCATTTTCCACTATGTAATGGTGGGGTGAGAAATGGCGACTGTTTTGGCAATTCGTCAATTACTTTGTTAGCCTTTGAACGGTGTATTTGGGTTAGTAGGATTTAATGTCGTTAGGACACGTTTTAACCGTATTGAGTGCTTGGTGCCTAATCGCTAATTTCTTGCTAATAAGTAGTCCTCGCATTTTTATGTCTCATTATTGTTATCATTTTTATTTCTTTTATTTTCTTTTTATATTTAGATGGTAGAATAGAGGCTGAAGATGTAGGTAGGTGCGGTTCTCGTGGGCACTTCTTCTTCCTCTCCTTCGCCTTGGTCTTCGTCTCCGGCTCCCTCTTTTGCCAAGATGGGAGACATTGTCTGGCCTTGCCGTCACTTCGCGCGTTCTTCGGTTAAGATTGGCTTGCTGTAAATAAGTTGTTGTTGCTGTTGTTGTCTTTCCTACTTAACAGTGCATGCGGTATGTATTCTGATTTTAGGTGGGGCATGTGTTTAGCACTTATCTGTGGGTAGGGCGTTTTTTCGCACTTTGCGTGTGTGTGTGTGGAAGGTGTTTCAGTTTCCTGGCAGTGATAACCGTGGAGGGAGTGGACGAAGCTTGAGAAACTTAGTAATTGCTGTGCCCATCGGCTCGGGGGGACGGTTATTATTATCTGTGCTGGTGTGTTCATTGCGGGAGGTGTTGTGTAGGGCCTCAGCTTTAACGGTGTTGGTTGGTGTGTGAGTGACTGAGGTGAACCCGGAAGGGGGGTGGGGAGGTTTTGCGTAGGTCACTGCGTGGACTGTGCCCTGTAGCCAACCCGAGTGTTGGTTTGTTGAGGCGTTTCTGCCTTTTCTCGGTGGTTGTGTTTGCGGACGTTAGTCTCGTAGCGCGTTACACATTTGCGCATCGTCCTGTCCATCGTTATTTTTTCTTACTTTTCGTCTTTTCGGACACTGCAAACTTACCGTACCACTGGTGGCGGTGGGTGGTGTGCAGCGTGTACTTGATGTTTAAACGCTCACCTTATAGAGCGGAGTAGGCCAAGGACTCCTAGTGTAGCAGTGGTCTGTACGTTTTGGTTTCCAGCTATGCTGCCTACCCACGTCCCCTCTTTTATAGCCACACCACTTGAGGCTATGGATTGTGATTGTTTTGGTAGTTGTAGATGTGATTAATTCTTTTACCGAACGATGATGGACTTCGACTAGTGAGACGTAATTTGGTTACAAAACTTCCCAACCTTCCTACGTGGTGGGCACTTACTTATTTATTTGATATTTTCTCACGAAATACCCCCTATTATATGCATATATGCAACTATGTGTCCGCCTGTCTGTTTCCTTGCTGGAGTAAATGTCGAAAAAGTTGACGCATTTACTGTGAAGGCTTGCTGTCTTCCAAGTGCGCTGCCTAATCGCGTTGACGTTTTCACCGCACAGCAGTCGTAGCGAGTGATGGAGTTAGGTCTGACCGCAGCGACTGCGGGAACGTGGGCGCAGTTTCGGCGTGTGTTGGTGTTTGTTGGTTTGCTCAGCCCAGAGGCAAAGGAGTGGCCACTGGGGAGACTCGGAAGTGTTTTGCGGGAAGGCTGTAGTGGTAGTGGTGGATTTCTGCGGATCACGACTGCCAATGGAGGAGGTGAGAGGGTTTTGTTTTCCGACTGCGAGGCCCCTACTCGCGTTCACTTTCCACTGTATAATGCTTAAGAGGAGAAGTGGCGACTGTTTTGATAATTCGTCAATTGGTTTGCTTGCCCTTTCGACGGTGCATTTGGATTAGTAGGAGTGAATTTTGCTGAGAAGTGTTTTTACTTTACCGAAAGCTTGGTGCCCATTCGACGTGGATCGGTGACCATGCCTGCCTAGTGGCCTGCGGCTGACTTGGCTTCGACGCTAATCTTCGCTATTTTATGGCAAGCATGGTTTCCAATTAAGACCGGGGAGTTAGCCATCGTTTCATTAGCCGCGTTAAAGCTTTCTTTCTTTCTTTTTATTTATTTTTACACTTGCATAATTCGCTCACAGTCTCCTCTTGGGGAAGTTTCCACTTTCCTTGTTTGTCTCTTAATATTTTCTTGTGTACAATTCGACCTGTTGCGGTCCTTACACCTATTTTATTTTACTTAAACTTTTTTAAATGTAATGTAGGCAACTTAGTCTTGTTTTCACTAAAGTACTGAATTTAGCTGAGAAGTGTTTTTGCTTTACCGAGCGCTTGGTGCCCACTCGCTATTTTCCTGCCAATAGTTAGTATTGGGACGTGATGTCGTTGAGAAGACCTGCAGCCCTACCATGTGCTTGGCATTTATGTGACGTACGTATATGTGTGTGTATGCATCCATTTGTCTACTCCCCTCTTTACCTCCCCATGCATGGATATAATTGTTGAAGCAAACGTTAAGTAGATGACCGCGGTTGCCACCGAATTTTTGTCTTGTGCGTTCGCACTGACTGTTGACGCCGATGGCTGGGGAGTAGCGATGTCTACTTTCCATTGAGAAGACTTCCCATTCTACAGCCCCACTTACTGGGATGTCGTCATTGCTCTGCTTCCATTTGGGGCCGAGGTGGGCGTGAAGGCTGAATGGAATGACGATTGTGCGGAGGAGGAAGAGGACGTGCTCTTCTCCTCCTTAGCTTGCGATGCCTAGTCACGGTTACTCCTTCACTGCACTATATATACGCGTAGAGATTGATTGAGGGAGACTTGGTTGTTTTGCGAGTTGGTAAGTGCTTGCTTCTTCCTGTTTTCCTTTTTTCTTATTTTTTACTCGATGCATCCTCATTTAGGTCCAATGCATTACGAGGAGGAGGAGGACCGCCTTTGACGTAGCTGAGTAGTTGGTTGTCCTCTCCTTCCTACTTGCATGCCTGAGGGTTTCCCTTACAACACCGACTGCATTGTGGTGATGGACGCTGGAGGTTGATGAGCAAGGGCATCGCCGAGGGGCACGCTTGAGCCCGTTCGTTTTACCCCTTTTTGTTGTTGTTGTTGTTGTTGTTTTGGGCACGAAAAGACTCAGAGCTGCGCCACTGTACTTGGACTGGACGACGCGACCTCCTGACTGTGACAGTAGCTTCCCTTGCCAGCAGCTCTTCTCTATGTCACCAGTACAATTTCTGTCCCAGTGTGTGTGTGTGTGTGTTTGGAATAGACGTGTCTTCCGCCGCATCACTGCTACCATGTCTCCTGCCTGTCGTCTTCCCCTCGTGGGCTAAACAAATGGGCTTACCTTGCAAGTGCGTATACAACCGCACCTCTTTTTTTGCTGCTAACAATGTTCAAAAGATGGTAGAGATGTTAAGTAGTGCCAGCTGTGCAGGAATGTGTCATCTAAGCGGTTTGCACAGTTTTGCAGTTTATTTGAGAAATAAATAAATAGAAGTCAGTGAAAATGGCAACATTTCATTTCATTTCATGTTTGCTGCTATTCTTTGCATTTCGTGCCACATTTCTTCGTTTCTCGTGACTGCACTTTTCACTTAGTAGTCCTGCATTCTAAGAAGCCAACACATAGAGTTGGAGGAGCTATTCCAACCTCTAGGGCACCTCAAACACTCTATGATGTAGACCGCTAACTGAATCGATCTAATTCTTACCAATGTGTTGCACACGTTTGACATCCCAATAATAGTTCCACTCGAACAAACTCAATTAAAGCCGCTCTTGGACATGTTTGATGATTCAGGTCACTGAGACGTCATTCATTAGCCTTGGGTAGAAATGAGGCACCAATTTTATGTTAAGACGACTGGACCCACAAGTGCACAGAATCGGCTACTATGTGAGGTAGGCCGAGATTGGCAACGCCATAAATGATTGGCATTTTATCTTAGCTGGTGCTTTTTTGCGGAGTTGGTGTGGGGAAAATTCGGCTGTAAAAGTAGGGCTTTTTCAAGACCACCACAGAGAGTGGCAAACCCACCTCCTTGATGAGAGAGAGTGGATGGTACTGCTGCAATTCTGACCAATAAGTGGCAGTGCGACATCGACAGGGCGACCTTCCACAAATGGCAATAGCAAGACAGACTTCTCCTCTTGCTTGCTCTTTTAGTCCACCCAAAGTCTTCAGACTTTGTTTTTCTGTCATGTGGTCGGGGTGGGGGAGAGGGGCATTTGCCGCAACAAATCTAGTGTTGCATGGGTTGAATCATTCCTACGGCATCATCGCCTATGCCGGTCGACCATCATTGCCTGCGATTTTATTATAAAATGTCAGCTCCGCCTCGGCTGATATTCCAAGCAGAACATAATGTTGGTGAAGCCCATATTTTGTGCATCGCACGTTTAACCGTTAAAGTACTTAGGACGCGGAATGCAACGCCTTCCAAACCTACATGTTATGATGGTAGCAGTATTAAATTTGAAATATCAGGGGTCAGTGGAGCGTGGCCAGTACGAGAAGGTGCATAAATGGACGCAATATTGGCATTAATTATCACATCACTGTAGTGCGGTGAGGGGCTGCCTTTTGCCAATTTGCACAGCTGCCTCTTGGTAGGTGGCTTTAGTGATGCAAAGCAGCCATCAGTTTTGGTATGCCAGTCATCAGCGTGCCGTTCTGGCAGAAACACTGCTAAGGCTGTTAAATCTGAGTCCGCAACTACACGTGCTGCGAATCACTAAGCCATGGTTTTAGAGAATCTTTCTTTTCATTGAAGAGAAGCCAAAAGACGTTAGAAATGGTCCCCTTCGTGGGCAGGGCTGTTATGGTGGAAACTGCAGCTACGTGACTTTATGTAAGAGTGAAATGTACAAGGTTTTTATGACTGCGCAGTGTCAAGCTAGAAAATGGTTTAGTAATTCATATTAGATTTGCGGTTCCATCGCTGGAAATGAGAAGGTAAACATAAAACTGAGGTGACTGATGGTTCCGCCAATAAGACATGAGCTAGTTGCACACCTCTTCTCTCTACTTCCTTGTTGACGATGTGTACTCCCCACCTCATTCGCTTTCACATTTTCCAGCTTTTATTTATCTGATGGCGATGTTTCAACTCCCTTGATTCCGAGCAATTGCATGATTGCTAAATAGATGCCACCTATTCTTAAGTTTTCCGGTTGTAAGGCACAGATTCTCCTTATTTATTTTCCTTGGGTTAGTGCGATTTAATTATCACTTTACGTTCTTCATTCTACTTAATCTTCATTGACATTGCAACTGTTATGCTAACTACTTTTGCGTAATACTCAGTTTTTTCCCTAGGCGTCTTTAGGCGTTTGGCGATGTAGTTTGGAATATATCCTCCTGTGACTGTCCTTAGTGAAACAGGATTAGATAAGTGGAACAAGGGGGAAGCGATACTTCACTCTCCGCTCTTTGCAGGTTGAGTTAATATTTGCCCTTGGCTGATGGTTAAAATAATAAACAATTGCATTTTTCGGCCTAGAGCTTAAGTTGGACTGGTCCATTTTACTGGCTTAAATTGACGTCAACATTGTAAGCAATGCAATGTTAGGGGCACTGTGACGGAAATTTGTGACAGACAGACATTATTTGCGTCTGTACTAAACGATCTTCTGCAAAAGCTACATTAAGCTTCGCCTTTGGATTCACCAGAACTAAGGTCCTGTTTGTCAGATTATTCTTTTAGCCTCATTCCAATCTTTGGCTCTTCCAACGGCAGACGTTGGATTAATATTTTGCATGCTAAGTCAGTTGCTCATTTGATTATTTGCTCAAGCAGCCCTGTTACCCATTGTAGCCACCCCATTTTTCAAGTAATCCATTTCTTATTCGCACCTTAGCTATTTTTTTGCAAACTGACATCGATTCTTAATCCATGCTACACTAATTCAAACCAGATTTATTAGCGATTGTAGCCTACATTGGTACCAGAATGTGAGACAGATGACTGACCTGTCTCTCGGGTAAATTAATGTTTTGATGGTTTTAAACTCACACATCTCCATCGTGTCTGAAGGGGCTTCGTATCCTCCTTACGGCACATCAAATGACGGATAGCTCACTTTCAAGATATTGAAATGGACATAAACAAGACAGAACACGTTACCGTTCAGTAATTTCCCGCGAACCCGTAAATTTAAGGTTTGCACAGCATGGAGAAATTGTTTCACTTAATTGCTAGCCAATCAACCAAGACTTGGAGAACATCCTTCAAGAAATCTCTTCTGTGGCAATTGACAATGATTGCAGGATCTTGGCGATCAAACCCTTCAGGACCTATCTGACGCATAATCCGTGCTTGCCATGATTCTCAACTTCTACCTCCTACTTTATTTTTGAAGTCGAGTGGCGAATCCGCGATTAGTAAACTATTAGTAGATAGTGTCTGTAAAAATTAAAAAGCTACTTTCGGCATTTGTTTGGGTGCACTTAAGGAAGCACAACCGCATCCAATGCCAGAAGCAGATGGAAAGAAATGGTGACCTGAGGTAGGGACAAGTGCAACCATGACTCGTGATTGGCACATACACAGTAAAACATAGCAAAACTACCCTCAAGGACACTGATAATGCAATAATTATGCTCCTGCACATAAATATGTTCTAGGTTTATGCGTAGACAACACCCTATTGCTCGCCTTAGGAATAAAAGCAAAAGCTCTTTCCATTTCACTTCATTATAAGGAGTCATGCTAGTAGAGTTGCCGATCTCTGAAGATTATGGAAGCAAGGGCAGATTCAATTGAATTTTGTTGCCTATTCAAAAAGGGCTCATCCCTTTTGAGATCACTGCTAACTTAGATTCAGTAGAAAATTTCAGATAGATTGCCAGTCCTATGTGCAGTTGATTGCTGGGTTCTTTTGCTGCAATGCAGACATGAGCATGCGAGCCCCATGTCCTGTCAGCTACAGGCTGGTTTCCAGTAATTGCTTCCATTTGCCCTTGAAATACTTGCTCTCCTATAGCATTTGATGGGCATCGCCACCAATAGCACCACTCGGTTACCCTTAACTAGACTCTACGGATCTGCTAATCGGTGTAGAAACGACAGCGGCTAGTAGTACGATGCCTTTTGATAAATAAGAGAGCCAGGCATTAAAGACAATTTAGTCAGACAGTGAGTTCGCATTTTTATGGGCCGAGTGAATATGTGCGAGACTTGTAATTAAACGCTTGGCAGAAAGTACGATCATCATGTAGACATGGCGAAAATTTTGTGAGAACCGTCAAAACGAGCTCTTCAGTTGACAGTTCCGGCCTGTTCTCTTTAACATCAAAAAACTTTAAGTAACTCTGCTAAACACCTAGAGTTATGGAGAAAAATCAGAGCACTTTGTTCAGTTGCATAAATGAAATCGACCATGTAAATGGCGAAAACCCAATGAAATTGCTGATATGAGCCACGACATTTAAAAACAGGATTGTCAATTGCAATACACCTGATTTCGGCACCGAATGAACCCCAATCCTTCCGAAATCCTTAACAGGTTTTAGCTAAGCTACACTCACACGTCATTCCCTCGCATTTGCCAACTTGCATCAATTAGCAAAGGTGGTTGTTCCCACACTTACCATCCATTGATCATCTAAATGTCGGCCCTAATAGGCGTCGGATTTCTCACTCATAGATGGTGAACATAATGCCATGCCGCCATGAATAGGATCACTCAATGAGTCCAGACTAGACATGCTAGCTGAACCGCTCAGCAAAGGGAGACTACTCGCAGAGGCCATTTAAAGAAACGCGTTTTCGCAGCTAGAGGGGAGATAAAAGAGGAGAGTCCCTGTGGTTCAGGGTCTGTTTGGGTGACGGCTAGTGTGATACGAATAAGCAGTTATGCTTCTATGCAATCCTTACGATAATATGGGCTTAAAACATGAAACACTACCCAAAGAGAACAAAATCGTATAAAAATCTATGCCATTTTCTCTCACCAGAGGAAAGTCCTGATTACGGCCCACTTCTATCCCACCTCAATTTATCCATTTACCATTTGTCAATATCTCCATCAAACATAATTCTACTCCAATGATATCAAAGCATTCCGTCGAGTTTTGCTTCTGTCCTCTTTTCTCCATGATAATGCTCATTTTCAGTGCATGCGCACTAGACTTCTAGCGATTTGACACTATGCTTAGAATTCAAAACCTTTAAGAGTCAGACGCCTACTAGTTGCTAATGAGATATTCTTAGTAAAATCTTTTGGGCACATTGTGCTCTAAGAGTCCAGATAGAGCTCCGTTTGTCTCAGGCAACAAAGCATTAACAATGTATCAATGTGGTCTGCACTAACGACTTCGGTGTTGGCCCGATGCTGAGCAACCAAGTGCGGCTACTTAGAGTGAAGCTTTATTATAATGCTACTAAAACGCTTATCTGCTTTGCAAGCAAGGAATTATTCGAGGCAGTAGTTACTGGAGAATCGCCGCTCCAGCCGACAGATAGCGGTACAGTTTTGGCATACTTGACTCCCAAACACCCTTATCGGAATAGATCTAGTGCCTGCAGGGAAGGTGGTGCTGAGACACTAGTTTTCCGCTATAGGAATATGCTTTAATCCCTTTGCCTATTCATGACCATGAAGGTTCTCTGTTACTAGCTAATGGAGGAGCAGCTTGCACTGCAGAATGCTTAACCTAATCTACATCCAGTTTGATGTTCATGAACTGAAGGAGTTAGTCTTTAAGATTGATAATTATCCTCCATTAAGTCGACTAAATTTGGTTAAAATGTGGCAAAATTTACAAGAGTAATGACAGTAGAACTGACTACTTGCCATGTGTGCACATTTTGCCATGTAAGCAATAACGAGAATTCTTAGCATAATTTAGTGCGCCTGGAGGTAGATGTGGGTTGGCGTCACAAAGTGATCAAATGCACTGACATCTGTTTGGCTGGAGCTGCACGGTTTTGGGTCACGAAAGTGCCTACTGTTAGGAATGCTTGTGTGTGGTTAGTCAAGCTCATTTCGGGCTCCAGCTGTGGTGGTCATGAAAAACATGCAGACTTGGTGTTTTACTAGGCGTCGATAGTAGCAACTCGACTTTGATTAAAACAACCCTGATTTGATTTAGTCAGCGCATGGTGATTTCTCTGATTGCATTAAAATTGGACGTTGATCATTTTACTAGTTATTCCATGCATTGAATAACTCATTTTAGCTTTTCGCCTACTGCGAAGAACGCGGTATAGATCGTGAATTTCATGTCAAACACTTCTTACATTTCTCGTTTTGACAGAAGTGTCCAAATGAAATCAAAACGAGAAAGGGAATACGTTGTCGTTAGACCGTTTCATGAAAGGAGGGATCAACAAAGGAATTTTGTTAGTCCAGGTGCGAGGTTGAATGAAATTATTCCCCTTTTTATTCGATTTTGGTCCCATCGATGTGTCGCACCAAATTTTTTGGTCAGCCCAGTAGTGAATATGGAATGTATGTGCTCCGTCGGAGACCTTAGCTACGCAGATCATGACTGCTATTGCAGCTACTGCCAAATCTTCTAACTACTTCACAGCTGCTGTTACTTTTCCCCCCAGTGTTCTGCTCCACCTGTTTTGCAGCAGTTGTGACATCAACAGCTGTGCAAATTAAAAATGCCCATTTCCTACTTCTGCAAAGCTTTTAAGGTACATCATGGTCCAGAAATGGCGAGGTGTAGCGCGAAATGTAAAATGAGTGCATGTATATGCTACCTGCCTCTCAAACAGCTATCCTTAGTTCCATTGGCTTCTGCGTATAAGAAAAAGCTTAAGAGAGAACGTGAATAATGATGGAGAACGAAGCCCAGATATACCTGAGAAGGTAGTGCTTCTGGTTTGATCATTCAAAATAAGTTACATTTGTCCAAAGCTTGTAATTTGCTGAAATTGCTTTTGCTTGATCCTATTGTAAATACAAGAATCCCTTTGCCCATTTATAGGACCGATACTTTCTGACCAACTAACAAGTAATCTGGGCACATATGAGCTGCACATTATATAAGGCACGTCAAAGGAAGTTTGGATGAAGAAATTACTGTTATTATTGTCGGATATGGCGCAAATACGAATCATCACACCTGATATATCCGAGGCCTCTGCTTTTGGCAGCAGATTTGCCCTTCAAAATATTTACACACGAGGAAAAGTTACGGACCGCTTCTCAATGGTATAAAAATTCATGCCCTTAAAGGATGGATAGTGGATATTGTGAGGGCAAACTAACAAAGGGGGAGAAATATAGCAGTCGAGGTTGTGACAAACCTACTAGTTAAATGCTCACTGTGTTTAGTTAATCTTTATCTATTTGTCTTACATGTATGGCCAGTGTAAGTTGAACATGGAATCATCCAGAAATCCCATCAAATCTAGCATTCGAATTACTCAAAAGTCACCTTGCGGCACAATCAAAGGTGTGCAGTTCGTTATTATTTATTGAGGCAAAAAATATTTTCAAGGCTCTAAGGTCGCTGCATGGCAATCACATAGAAAGGATTAATTCACATCAAATTTTCGTGCACCTGAATGGTCCGACTCCGCCCATCGGAACAATTTGCGTAATGGGTAACTAAGGCAATATTTTTTATTATTCATACGCTTCAATGCTTTTAGCACGACAGCATCACGCAAGGCCCAAATTTTTAACAACCAATCCAATCATATTCGCACGTCAAAAGGGGCGTTGGCACTAAATAGTTTATAAAACGCACTATACTTCACAATTCCCTTATTTTTTAGAGAATAAACCTAAAAGTGATGATCCTTGTTGCTATTTTACTAATCTTTACGACTCTTGACGTCTACGGTTTGGGAAAAGAAGAGCCATCAGATGCACACTGTCATCTTACTATCTACACTCTCGTCTCAGACCTCGTCTGTGCACCCGAACTGATGCTCTACAACTTCACTCACAGTGTTACCGCAGCTGTGCGCTTCGCAAACTCACTGATGCCAGTGAATAACAAAGTAATCTTCCTTGCTGCTTTGAAGCACCGCTGGGTACCCGGCTGCTCGATGCAGGAAAATTTACAGGTCGGTTGTGATGTAACTTTAAATTTTTCCGTGCGTTGTCAGTACCCATGCCTCAAACCTCTTGCAAACCTGTACTCTGTAGGCGTTCATTGATTTGCATAAACCAGTTTCTTATCAAAATGTGAAAAGCCGTTGACAGTACGCTAATTACACCCTAATCACCGCACTCAATGTAGCCATGACACCCACTGCTATACGCAATTAAATGTTGCCTAGTAATGTAGTAGATCTACTAATAGAAACAGATTTTATGGTGCTGGCTGCATTTCTTTTTCACCTTTCTTCGCCACTATTGAGTAGAGAGCATTAATAAGGTTCACATAAATCAATTAGGGAAATATTGTCTTAAAGCTGGGTACACCGAATATGCGATCGGGCAGAATGCCAGTTTTATCTCTATTTCCTTCGAAACAAGCTATCACGGATGGAAGTTTTAGAAATACACTATAAAGAACGATGTCCTGTGCCATCTCGTGACACCGAGATTAGGAATTTCTCTACTCTGGTTCAGCTAGTGTAGGGCGTTTGCTATTTCGTTTTAAATTGTTTCATGCGCATACCTCCATTTTCGACCTTTGAAAGGTGAACCGCAGAGAATGAGGGATACCTTGCACGTTTGCTTGATAAGGGTCGGAGCACATTGTCATTTCCTCAATGCAGCCCTATAGCTCAGTCAGTCGCCAATCAAAGCGAAACCTCCCTCATTATAAGTTAAAATGGATCGGTTGTCTTCTATGCTCCTCGTCCATTGCTTGCTAATGCGTTGCATGCGTCATTTCGCATTGGCTGTCCCAAACTATTTGCGATACCATGAATTGAGCTTTGCTTCCTGTTTATTGTGATTGCATACGGTTAACAGATATATCACCATCACCCACTGTAAACAGTCCTGCAAGTAACCCTTCACAATTGCCATTTCCGTTACCCAAATGATGTGTCATCAGTGATACCGAAGTGAGGATTCGGTCAAAACACAAACGAAATAGAAACATTAAAACCGAACGGTTTATGGCAACACGTTGCTGTAGCGGTGCAAGTGCAATTTACCACTTCTCCAATGCCATGCGGCAGACGTGATACGAATCACGCTTCTGCTCCAATTGATGGGATGGAATTTGGTGTCAAGCCTTAAGGTGGCAGAATCTGATCCTATTTACCCCACTCTGCAGTCGACTTATGATGTTGTAATGCATTGATCCATGTCAGATAAACCATTTAAAAGTCATTTGTGGATTTCTGGGTAATATTCCAGTAACTACCCATTTTCCATTGCGATATCTTTAGCTACGTCCGCCTAGACCACCTTAGGTAATGCCATTGTGTTAGTGCTTACTTGATGAAGCAGCAGACTAATAGACTATTACCAAAAGGGGAAGAAATTGAAATACATAATGTTGCACAATGTGCCTGATAAGTGTGGTGTAAACACTCCTAGATAAGCATTTATTTAAATTTCTAGAAGGCAGCAATTAATTCCACTGGATTCAGCGTGTTGCTAGGTCCTCCACTGGATAGCGACTGCAATTTTGTGAATATGTGGATCAGACTCGGGGATCCACAGGCGATGCAAAGGGTTCAACTCCACCAAATCTCCTACTACTGTCGAATATTAAGCTTTCACGCCAACTTTGTCAACCAAGTTGCTGACGGCAGTCACTCTTCACTCGACCAACCTATTGCTGCGGTCTCTGTAGTAGTTCAACGCAAGACCATTCTGCAAGGCATTCTTGTCTATCTGCTTAACAAGGGCTGAAAACACATTGCCCTCGTCTACGACATGACTACTACCAACCTTGACATTCCTGAGACGTGGGATTCAATCCCATTAACACTTTACCCCTCTAAAAAGCGGCTATACGTGCCTATTCTAATGACTAGCATGGCCATTGGATCAGCAACTAGCTTTCCAAATTTCTTGAAGCCATTAGATTGTATTGACGGTGAGCATCCACTCTTTAATATTTAGAGAAGACTGCTTTTGTAATTCAATTAAGGATTCCTTTCCTTTAGCCGTGGTGATACTGGCAAGAACATCGATGGCAATAGAACTCGTAGTTAGCATTCAGAACCTGACCAAAGTAAAACAAGGAAGGATAGCACTTATTCAGGTGGATCCCAAGGATATGCTCACTTACGATGCTTTGCGTGAGTGGAGGTGGCATTTGTCGAAAATTGGACCCACATTGGCTGCTGGTCGTTCGCTCGTCATTCTAACCGCACTGCCTAAGGGAACAACATACAATGATGAGTCAATAGCATACAAGGAGGTAATGCAAATTGTTTTACCAGCATTTCAAGTGCGGTTTGCGAGGGTAAAACTAGTCACATATTCACTTCACAAATGTGCTTAAATTTGAGGTAATTATTTTAATTTTCTGCCTTGAGCTCAACCACAGACCAAACCTCGGTTTCAAATGAATCATTAAGATGGACTACTTGTTAGGGTGTTTCCTGTTTTACTACCCTCTTGGTAGCACATTTTAGGCAACTACAACAATGATACACAAGAATGCCTCACAAGGAACACACATCCCACTAAGCTTAATGATTCGGTCCTTACAATATTTGGTTTTGCTTATCTGCTGCATAAGACCCACCTTCTTCTGTGATTGCTCCACCGCCCCCATGGATGTGCTAACACCCTCTTGAGTCCGAATAAGTGGTTTACGCGAATCTAAGGGAGAAAACTTTAACAAATCTCAGGACTTTGTTACACCGACTCACTTATTTCCATGCTCGAACGTTAAGTATGAAAATACGACTTCTCGTGCTCCGATTGATGGGTTTCTCGTTTGTTACAGCAAATAAATCTACAAGTAGCCAGTGGAACAGCATTGGCAATGCGGATGGTTCAAATTCACCTTCAGGAAGGCGGCGGCAGTATCGGCTCATCCGACAATCCTTTTCAACCACTGCGAACCAAGTCACATATCCTTGTGCTTACACTGCCCAACATCACTTTCCGCTACCAAATGCAAGATGGCAATGTCTCGCAAGGCATCTTTGACCTTTACCTATTCTCGCTGAAGCCCAACATTGCTGAGATGGCTAACATCAAGTTCCAACAGGTAACATATAAAAAAGTCTTTGGTATCATTGATATCATCCATTACCCTCCGATAATGCCTCAACAAAAGCGCGAGTTGAATTGGCCAGGAGACGGGAAGGGACCTCAGTGCACACGCTGCCTAATTGCACCCTGTGATTTTGGTATGTGATAGACATAAATTTATCGTGGTGTAATTTTTGCCACCTCTCTTTCAGAATCGGTCAAAGATATTCTCCTAATGAATTCATTTGGCTGTCTCTGTGCCATTCTCTTATACTCGGGTACTGTGTTTATCTACCGGTAGGTCAATTCGGGCGCCACTTTACTGTAGTCATCTTAGCCGAATCGCGTATAAGGCGAAACGCTTCAACTCACTCAAACTGATTTTCCTCGAAAGCGATTTTGTATTCAATGATAATGGAGAACTAGTGGCTGAGAGGTGCAGTGACGTGAGGATACTTTTTATAAATAAAAGGAATACTTGACTTCGATTTCACATTGCTGCACTTTAAATTTTCGATGACTTTATAGCCTCTCCCAAGGTCACAGTGGGATGTGCAATTGACGCCAACTTTGGATGCAGGCGCCATCAGCAATACATTCATGTCTACTGCTGAAGCCCAGATTGCAAGTTTGCGTTTAAGTGAAAGATCTTTGCAAGATTTAAGAAAGAGGAGAATTGCATGGCTGAATGTAAGTTTTGCTCACGTAAACAAGGAAAGTTATGCATAAAGAAGATGACCAATTTGAGCCCATAATCTGTGATTAAATGTGAGCAGTATTCAAGCGTTTATCGAAAAGGCACGCATTTAATTATTTTACGCCATGTCCACGAAGCGGCATCTTACGAAATAGGTATTCATGGTCGGAGACAAAATGTCTTACCTGCAGAAGGGTTGGGGATACTCCAGAGCCGAGTTGGCATTACATTGTGTAGATGCCGTCGTGTTCGAACGTTGGCCCTCTGTTCATCCTATGGTCTACTACAGCGTTTCGGCACTTGGATACCTTATTAGGTTCCCTGCTCTACCCACCTCCTCCATTTGAAAGAGGAACCATAGCTGGTTGACTGTCTCTGAGCACTAGAAGAGGAGGGTAATGTGTTTCCCTCTCTTCCAGGGTAAACAGCTTGCTGAATCTGTTTTCGATGAGCACCGTAACGTACAATGCCTTGCGCCATCCATTCAGAGAAAGAGCAGGAGAGTCGCATCACTGTCATGTGAATTGGTTCTCAAAAGGCTGCACGCTTCAAACGTATCTTCTTATTTAAACCAGCTGGCAGCACATTGTCGTGGTTGTTGGTCAGATTCCAGCAAGCGAATTCTCGATTTTGAATTCTGCTTCCCAATCATACTTACAGCCATGAACAAGGCAAAGTGAGGGTATTCTTGCGTATGCGAAAAGATGCGGAGCTTAGCAGTGCAAAGTGAGTAGTGAAAGCATCGTTCACGGATGTGCACTAATGTGCGCTTTTACCTGACGTAGACCTTCCCTAGTTACGAGCTTGTAACCAAATCATTTCAAGCCTCGTAGCATTGCTAAAGGAAGTAAAAAACACAAAACAAATGGGAATCCTACCATAGGTCTATTGTTGGCGTTTGCAAGTGCATAACATGCAACATGTTCCCTACGCTTTCTACTATTTTGCATTTGCTTCCCAGTTAATGTGGCTGCAAATATTTGATAGACTCCTTCGGCATCATTCAATGCGTATGTTCTTAAAAGTTGCACTTTATGCACTATCGTTGTTGCCTATACGCCTGCTTCATTGATGTCATTAATAGTACATGATTCCTCGCATTTGGAAATTCGGGGTTAATTTTTAACGCAAATGCAATAGATTCATCAAGACTACCTGTTCCATGACACTGTGTTATTGTGATGTTACGAACATTTGCGCTTCTGTCTCAGCTTTGGAAAGGAATAAAAGTGAATATTTTAGACAGCCATGTATGAATCGCATTTCCCATACTTAACTGATGCTTTGTGCCACAAATTATTTCTAGTATTAACAGCCTTATTCTATATTGCCTTTAAAAAGCACTTCTATCTTCATAATAATTACAACAGTTTGTAAAATAAGATAATTCTGTGATTGAGAGCAATTGACTTGCTTCTGACGACATGTTTGACCGTATACAGGGCTAAACTGCTTGTATCATTCGTGCACTCAGTGCTGGTTCATGCCGCCGCAGTGAATGTCTGTTCAAAATGACAGAAATTACATCAAATAATTGTGCCTTTGCTGTCTACACGTTTCACTTTAATATCCTATTAATGTATCCTTCGAAGATGCGCTTTAATAATTTGTGGTAGTTCTTTGGATTTTTGTGTTCTAGGGGGTGGAAGTCTACATGAAGGAATTGCGACTATTGCACGTTCCACTGCGCTCACAGTTGAATGAGTATCTTGCAGGATTGCGAGACCTAGGACACGAAAATATCAACACTTTTGTGGGATGCTGTTTGACTCCAGACTCCTTCAATCTCATTTTTGAGTACTGTCATTGGGGTTGTCTTCAGGTGATAACATCCATCCATTTATTGCACGAGACTTATCCATATATGTTACCGATTTCATATTTATCCTAACCTAGACCTGTGCGGCACTGGTAATACCCTTGATTTACTGACGAGTTTTTGTAGGATTAAGCACGCTATATGAACGAGTTATTGTAAGCTGTATTTATAGCAGTGGTATCAGACTTGACCTTAGAGCGGCAGGTTAGTAGTACGGTAAACGACTCCTTGGGAGTGGTAGGACATAACGCACGAAAGGAGGATGGTTTGACTGATTTAAATTTTGATTTCGTTGAAATATCTCGGCATCCACTTGTGTTGCCTTATCTAAAAACATTCATGATTATTGCATGTGTCCGCTATTGCTTGTTATGACTGCATCGCTTCGTTTTCCATTCTGTGCCGCATATGTCCATGCCATTGTGGGAAGTTGATACCACTGGTGGTGGCATTCACCATTTTGAGGAATGACAACAATGAAATGACTGAAAAGTGGAGGTGTGCGAGCCAGTATCTCACTCACACCTCGGATGTGCGTCCTCAAACAGATCACCTTTCCGTAATAGAGCATATGGCAATAATTCCATGCTTCGTAGGTTAAGAATGATAATAGAACTATTTGTAAGTCACTGATTGCAACGGATTTTTCTCACAAGGACGCTAGCCCCGTACTGTACCGAATAAGTTGATCTTGCCGCTACATTCTTAGAGTGCAATAGATAAACGCAGAATGCCTTATCTCATCATCGAGGATACCAAATGCAACCAAATATGGCGCAGCATCAAATTTGCAAATAAAATAACAGGGCTAAATTGCTTAAGCCAATTTAAAATATCTTATGCCTTCTCCAACTGATGCACGGAACACTTGGTAACAGCCCACACATTTGTGACTCGGTAACCAAGTTGCTCTTTGCTCACGTGCCGGACCAGCTATAGGCACAAGTTTCAATCACGTGCGACAGACGCATTATGCAGTGATGCCTTGCACAAATTCTATGCTCCGCACTGCATGTGAAAGCTGCCTTCATTAACTTATGTAATGTGGATACACGTGACGTACAGAAAGCCTTTTGTTTAGAAGAAATCACACTCTTTCGCTTTGCATAAAAGCTCTATTGTGACTTACTTATGAACATATTTCCATGTGTAGGATGTTATCAACAACAAAAGCATTACATTTGACTGGGATTTCAAACTCTCTCTCATGACTGACTTGGTCCGAGTGAGTAGATGCTAATGCATACCACTTAAATAAATCCCTGATCTGTGCATGGAAATATCTCCAACCGGCCATTATATAGGGGATGAAACACCTCCACAGTACGAGTCTCAAAGCCCATGGAAGGCTGAAGTCGACGAATTGAGTCGTCAATCGCCGATGGGTCTTAAAAATCACCGATTTTGGCGTCCCTAAGATTTACAATCTAACAAGCAGTTTTCCTTCAATCAAACCTGGAGGTTAGTCTCATTCAGCACCTTTTCCAATTGCTTCTAATCTCTAGAGAAATTATGGACCTCGCCTGAACTATTACGTGATGAGACAGCAGCTCTGCTAGGGATCAAACCAGGTGATGTCTATGCTTTTGCCATAATAATACACAAAGTCTTTTGCCAGACAAAACCATATGGACCTGGAGACCTTCCTGTGGAAGACATTCTTGAACGCGTTGTGGCCAGAGAAAGTCCTCCTTTTCGTCCACAGGTATATATACCTTGTTCTAACAAAGCATCGTTACGTAGACTGAGCAATGCTGTGCGGTTAGAATAAACCGGGTTATTCATAGCCCTCACACGATGTGACTAGATCTGTTAAGCTAATAACGCTCCTCGTATCAGGTTTAGGGAGCGTGAAGGGTGAAATTGAGCGTAAAGACCAAAGAATTTATGCGAAATCGAGTGAAGGGAGGTGACGTACAAGACCTCTAAGCAGACACAGTGGAGGTCTGTTTATAGAGGTCTGAAAGGGCTTACGAGGCCTCGTGTCAGTCGATGTCTATGCTGATGATGAAGCATAAAATTTCTTTTATATTCTCTATTTAGCTCCCCAAAACAGGCATCCCACCAGCATATAAGGACATTCGTGCACGAGCTTGGGCGGAAAATCCTAATCTAAGACCAACATTTGGGGACCTGAATGGAGAGATTCAACGAATGACTAAGGGAAAGTAGGCTCGCAAAATTCGAAATCCTTTTAACGATATGACAAGGAAAACAAACATCGTGGAGCATATGTTCAAAATGATGGAGGACTACTCGTGCCGGTTAGAGGAACAGGTAAAGACCCAAACGCAGGAACTGGAAATAGAGAAGAGGAAGAAAGACCTTCTCATTCAGCGCATGCTGCCTCCGTGAGTCATCTCCCTAACCAATTTGCCATCAATCAGGTCAAAGCGCCTTTAATTTCTACGGCTAAACTTCTGACATGTGGCGTTAACTGATGGTACCCTATATTTTCATGTTTGGAATGGAAAGTGAATGTTATAATGGCATTGCAGATTTGTTGCGGAAGCACTGAAGGCAGGTGTTTCAGTCGCACCTGAAAGCTACGATGAGGTGTCAATCTACATCAGAGATATCGTTGGGTTCACAACGATTTCTGCTATGTCTACGCCACTGCAGGTTGATGATCTTCTGAATGACCTGTACACACTGTTTGATAAAACGATCGCCAACTACGACGTCTATAAGGTGGGTTCAACCGAAGGCTCTTGAGCCCACTTTTCAGCAGAAAGTTTGATTCTCTTTCAATATTCCAGGCGCACGCACTTTACGGTTCGTAAATAGAATAGATCACCTCTGTTTTTATCTGCTGTGCAGAACTGGGCCTCAAGCTCAATTAAAGTGTTGTCAAATACGGCATCATGAGTGCAGATGCACAACGTAGCACAAAACCACTAAAATTAAAAAAATATTCCTTGATCGCTTGCACGACTCGTACTGATTGATAAGCCACCTAATCCACGCATCATTTTAGCTGTTGTACGGAGCAAATAGCCATTTGATGTGGTAAAACATCTGCTAAATTAAAGAGAATAGGCTACTTAATTATCTATCGCTCCACTAGAATGGTTATCAGTTTTACTGGCATCTTCGCATCCCGCTCTAATGCAAAACAGGCGTGTCAAGAGTACTCGAAAGATGTGTCACTTGGCTACAGTTTCTTTGTTCTTTGTAGGTTGAAACGATAGGAGACGCCTACATGGTGGCTTCAGGCTTGCCAGTCCGTAATGCACGCCGCCACGCGGGCGAGGTCGCCACGATGGCTCTCGACCTTCTTAGTGTTTGTGGAACTTTCACGATCAAGCATCTGCCAGAAGTACCCCTAAGGCTGCGTATCGGTCTGCATAGCGGTTAGTTGAATGCGTACTGGAGATTATTTGATTCTATGCCAAAGGTTTAAGACAGAACCTGCCTGATGCAGCCGGTAGGAAGTGTACCATAAAGCTGTGTTTTAGCATTCTACTTCAATCATCATCAGATATGCGTGCACATGCATCGTGGTGCTGTTTATGCTGTGCGAAACCATCAGTCTTCTTTTCTGAACTCAAAGTTTGCGCTCGATTTTGATTCGTGACAATCAAACCACAAAAACTGTTGATGCGCGCTCATTTCTAATGATGTTAAATTCTTGTGCATTTAGCGCACAAGATGTCTGCTGATCTAGTAGTCTGAACGAAGCAACCGCTCCTGCTTCTATAATGGGAGCCAATATCGTGATAAAAGTTATTTTGGTTTCTTTTAGGTCCCTGTGTTGCTGGTGTCGTTGGGCTTACTATGCCTCGTTATTGTCTTTTTGGCGATACCGTCAATCGGGCACTCAAAATGGAGTCGTCTGGAGCCGGTTAGCATGATTTTCCTTCACTACCCCCCATGCCAACCAAGATGCAAACATATATTAATGTTTCTTCTGCCTTCAGAATCCACGTTAGTGAAGGGATTAAGGAAATATTGGATGAACTTGGAGGCTACCACTTTGAATATCGTGGTTTTGTTGAATTTGAAGGCGATGTGAAGACAACGAGTTATTGGCTATCTAGCAGTGACAATTTTCATAAGCCTCTACCTAAGCCACCTCCATTAGTATCGTAAGCATTTTACCTTATTTTCCATTGCAATATATGCTATAAAACCTAGTGGATTTGTGATGTGTCGTCTTAATCAAATGCGCCACGTTGGTTAATTATAACAGATTCGTTATCTAAGGGAGACGAAGTTGTTCAGGAATCCAATCATTTAATTGCATTATAGTGGTAAGGTATTCCATTATGCATTTTGTATGCATTAAAAGGAATATAGTCCATTTGGGCTTGGAGGCTCCACTGGTCCTATTGACCAGCCGGGATAGGACAAATGGATCGAACACGGACGTAGTAGCATTACCGCTGATAATACTAGAACTTGATAATTGCGTGTAATACCATTCTGATCCAAAGGCGTTTTTATTTGTACTGATGTTTACGAAGTAGAATGCCAAAGTAAGGGAAAGACTAACGACAGAGCGCTGATAAGTTAGACCTGACAGACCTGAATCACTTGTTATGAGAATGCAGGCCAACTGTGTCAAGACTTCTCTCACCAGCAGGTTATACAATGAAAATCACTTCTACTGTCTCTGAAAACTTGACTAAGCAATATGTGTTTTTAAGCCTTAATAGGAGTCAGTGAGAATAAGTTGGATTATTTTTAAGAGCAATTAGTGTTCATCTAGTTTTGATTACTCGTTCTTTATTTTGGAAATACTACAATAATATTACGGGGTGCACGAATGCAACACTTGCTTACTGTGACACATTAGGCCTGATTTTCACTAATAGTTATCTAACATCGCAGCTAAATCGCATGCAATCATCTTTGTCTACTTTGTAGTGGCGAAACCCACGGGTGAGTCGCCCTATAAATGTCGTCACTTGCTTCGCTGTTTACGGCTTTGCACGTTCTCCCTGAACTTACGGCTGTTGTGCGACTACAGTTTTAGCTTCGAAACTATGCTCAAAAGTTGGCTTAGTGCCATTTCCATTTGAGAGATCGTGCGGATAAAAGTGCAAAATTTAAGGGACTTATTGACTAAATAAATGTGCCATAAAACATACTAAAATGGTGCCAGCCTGGCTAAAATTGTCCTTCAAAGAATGGGACAGACTCAATCCCAAATGTATTAATAAATTGCTTGTCGTTCAGTCAGGCTGTCTACTGCATTAACCGTTAGTCAAGTAACATTTTAAAACTAGAACCAGTAGTAAATAATATTGGTCGCTTTGAGGAATGGTACTAGAATAACATAAGAGATGACAATATGGGCGAGACGGCATGTCCTTCCATTTTCTCCGCAGTTAACCTCATACCCGCCCACCCCTCTACATACACATGCACGCACTCCTGAAACACTCCTAAACACGTTATCTGTAGAGCATCTCTTTTCTTCATCGTGCTTTAGATACCTTAAAATGCTATTTCAGTCGCTGTCGACTTGTACCAACAAAGACGCTTGAATCATTCAGAGCTGCTGATTGGTAATCATAGGCACAACACCATCCGCTGACCTCAGAGGTCTGGTGTGCTTTAGAATAATGTTGACCGCACCAGACACCAGATAAAGTTGCAGAATTAGTCAAGACTGAACCACTCTTAAAATGTGGATGTGAACCTCCTGCTATTGACATCCAACTGAAGTACGAAGCGGATGTGTTAAAACAAAAGATTTGTATGGGACGAGCTAGTAAAATAGAAATAGTGGCGCAATCTCATTCAGTGTTTATAAACGCAACAGCAGAAAGGCGTAATGAATGTAGTGCTTTTTTGCCATGCATATTTGCTATAAAAAGCATGACAAAAACAGTGACCTATGCTTGTACAGTAACTATATGTAGCGTCTTACTGGATAGTAATAAATATTTTACTATGCACTTGAAATACGGTAGTTGTTTACTTCTCTTTTTGCCACGAGCCGTATTTGTGCATGGCTGTGGCAATCCTGCAGGTTTAGCTAAAGAAAAGGTTTGTTCCAGCAAACTAAATCAAGTCTCAAGTTTGCTTGATTTTTAATCATGTGCAGAACAAGTGGTTTTAAAACAAAATTCACATGGATTAAAGAACCACAATTTATACATCAGAGTGTTATGTGCAAAACCATATGTTATTGGCTAAAGTTTCACCCAGTTCGTTGTCAACAGTGTATCTATGTTCAGAACTTAAATTAATTTAGTTATTTTAGACTTGCGCAGGTCCAAAACTGCTGCAGAGATTGAAATGTCAGTGATCACCCGCGTTAACACATTTTAGAATTATACTCGTCACAGGATGCAGGTTGGCCTTATTCTAGAAAATATGGGACATATATTGGACAGCATAGAACTGATTTAGAGAGTGTTTGATTAACTGCCTGAAATTGGATGTCATTTGTAGGGGTTTAGATCACTGATGCAAACTAATAAGTTCCAATGACGCGGCAGCAAGATATAACTGCACAATATCCCAGATATCAGTTCCAGAATGTGGCTTCCACTGTAGCTAGGGGAACGAATTTTCCAAGGTATTTTATCTGCGGGCTCAATTAATGATTTTCTGTAGATAATTAGTTGTGCTAGTGCTGACCGATTAAAACAAGTAAATGCATTTGTGTATATATGATGACGAAACCAGGTCATAACTCATTCTAAGATGTGCACTGCAAATCATCTTTGCTTTTAAGCGGTACTGATGAATATAATAGTTGCACTTTGCATGAATTTATACTTTTTTTCAGTTTGCATATTTGCTTAAGATAACTTCTAATTTCTCATAATTTTAGAGTAGCTTTATTTAAATGTTATTGTCGACCTGGTCTAGTGGCGGTTGGTTGGTCACCAGTAGAATAGAACAGATCGTTTAATAAATGAAGCAGTGATTTGTCAGAATTCCTATGGCCAAAATTCGGATAATAACTAGTAAAACACCAGGAGAGAAAATGCGCAACATTTATACATGTAAAACTGTTTTTCACCAGAGCATTGGCTATGAAATTTGCATTTTGCAAACGTATTTGATAATCTTCAAATGGAACTAAGCAACAACCTCCTTAAGTCAACATATTTAATGAACAGTCAGTAATAAAAAGCACTGTTATTTTTGAGATTGCACAAAACAATATGGTGCATAAAAATCATCATCATAAAGTAGTTTAATTGGTTTTCATTCTTGAAACAGAATAATAGCACCCTTAAGGAAAGTTCGTAGCTGGGGTTCTAAAATCGCTCGGGCGATATCATATGAACTGGCACAAAAGCGGAAGGTATCATGGGTTCCAATGCAACTAATTTTACCATTCTTTGGGTTTTTGAGGCCCTCTGTGTCTCCACTAATGCCGAATGGAAGTAGTGCATTTTAAGGCGCATAGACTAAGCGTACTCCGTCCTCCTCTCCAAATAGGTCTACCGACACTATGATATGAGGACAAGGGATATTTGGGGTCAGTCGTGGTACACAGTGGGCCTAGCTATAACATACTGAACACAGCTTTCCATTCACTTTACTTGTGTGACCCTTTTGGGTGGCCATTTTAGCTTAGATTCCTTTTGCAAAACCAACTACTCCCAAATTTTATGGGTAGCATGAGTTGCTCACAATGAGTACATGCTGACATGGAGGCAATTTATTCCCCCGGACTTGATCATCGACATTTTGCATGATACCAAACGGCAGGAACCGCGGGATGTATGCAGACAATTTATCGGTGTTCTTCTGCTGGCTGCTTAAACTTTGGCAGTGAAGTGCATTTTGGTCCTCTAGCACCTATGGTTAAATTGATATGAGCATCATATATGCTCTGCAAATCTATTTTCTGCCTTGCACAGCACACTTGAGCAATCCAGATGTCAACATTTTTCAAGTCCTTCTACAAGTAGTTTGTTGTATTTTGAGCAACGTGTGACTTTGGAAAAATTTACAGTCCATTAATTATTGGATGTCAACATCGCAACAAATGCAAAGTGGATACGGATGGCCTTTCGGCATTATGGATTTACAAAAACTATCACCTGAGTTATTTATCACCCTTCCTTAACCAGATTTATGCTGGCAAGCACCCCACGCCTTCAAAACCACTTGTCAGTAGGTGCAATGGCCTAGTCCCATCCACCCACATTTATAACTCCACTTTTACAATCTGTGGCACATGTGGGCGTGTAGGTGTCGAAAACTGATGCCAAGAAGTGGTGGAGAGCATCAGGCGAATTTTACAGAAGTAATATTAGGGAAATATATGGAAAGCACAAATTATTTCAACAAAATTTAATAAGCAGGCTCTTACGTAGTTTCTGAATGTTAAAATACGCCTCTATTTAGCCTTTTCACTACTTGGCATATATGTCCTCATACAGAGTGGTTAGGGTCATCTCGTCCTCTTTTCCTAATCACAACCTTTCCTCCTCACACCCACTCACCCAACCAACCACAAACTACACGTTCTGCGCCTTTTAAAGGCATCCTCAAGACTAAGTAGCATCAGGTTAATTTACAGCAATTCACGACGCACAACAGAGGGATTGGAGCACCAAATGAAGACTGTAGTTTAGGATGCACTTATCATCTGCGTCAA
The DNA here is from genome assembly GCA_001923025.3 of Taenia multiceps. Taxonomy (NCBI): domain Eukaryota; kingdom Metazoa; phylum Platyhelminthes; class Cestoda; order Cyclophyllidea; family Taeniidae; genus Taenia; species Taenia multiceps. The sequence continues at coordinate 1,137,931 of CM010312.1, read as the reverse complement.
AAATTAACTGCGATTCAACACAATAAAAGCCAATCCATGACTGTTGAGACAAGAATTGTCGCAGCAGTCACTTGGTCATGCAAATGGACTGCGGCTGCGCACCATAACATCTCAGTCATCAATTCATACATACGTACTGCAGTTTCTGCAGCTTTCCCTCTCCCAAGAGACATAAAGAGCCATCAAGCTCGGGCAGAATACAGACATGTACCTAACATACCAACCATCTAGTCGGCGGAGTACAACGACGAGGCAGACAAGTGGTCTTATCACCAAAATCCATCATTCAACAGAACACCAATGCACTGCATAATTCATTTTGCCTTGTCTAGCACCATTCTCTATGCTCTCTTGGTGATGGTGCCGCGTCATCTGTCCTCTCATCCCCATGGTGTAAGCTAGTTCCTTATGGGATGGTATAATGTGCTAATCACTATGCGTCCCCATGGTCAGGGCATAAATACTGGCCTAAAAGAGAAATCACGACAACTATAGTGACAAAGTACAATTTAATGCAACTACCCGTCTAATATCTACTGTCACAGCGCAGATACACAAAGATATGCTCAACTGTTTGTCTCAGGTAGTGGAAATACACTCAATACCATCAACTGGCGAATGGTCGTTAACACACCCACACACCACACATGCACAAGAATCTTGAAATCGAGCAATTTCATGTGATATAGGCTAGATAGATGGAAATCTGCACAAGCAAGTGAAGCGTGATGTCATTGAACATTTTTCTTTTCTCTTTCAATTTAATCACACTTGGGCAGTAAGTCATTCAACTAACTGGAAACCCACACACGTAAGCATAATCGAAATCGCCTCTTTGGACAATTTACCCACGCATGAATACGCGTTAAAAACTTGCGTCTTAGGCCTTTAACATTATGCAAGCGATTGTCGAACACGTCAACGAAGTGTGCATAGTCATACCTACTCCACGCCTACTTCATATCAGCTCTGTCTTATGCCATAGTGGTCAAGGTGACTAAATCTGAACATCTTGGGTCTAAAAAAAGAACAAACGGAATCAACAATTGCAAGAAGTTGATAGCATCTGATTCGACTTATCCAACATGCTTGCCAAGTTACAAGTTCACTCTCTTTTGTTTCCGCGTGGCACTCACACATCGCATGCAGTACTAAATAAGCCCACCAAACACAAAGCTGCTCTACTCATTTCTATAGTGAATGATTAGTCTACGGTGGGCAAGGAAACTCGAGGCAGGAACGACAGGGCGAATAATTGCAATGCTTCAGCTGCCCATGAAGACGATGACGACGAGTTCGGAGGCGCTCAGTGCGTTGAGAAAGCATGCTAACCGTAATAAATAAAGTGCGATGAAGGACAAATTAATGAATGAATAGAGAGAGATAGGCGTTAGAAAATGGGAAAAATAAGCAGACGAGACAGGAACTCACCGGCATCGAGAGGTGCTACCATAGATTGTATACGCGACAGATGTGTCGGCGTGTAAGCAACTCACCCCTTGTAGAAGGAACCAGATTGTCCTTACCATGGCGTTAACTTATTGGTTTTATTCGTCCGTCAAAGTCAATGGTCACTCGATCATCACGCTTGTCTACGTCTCCCTTGCCCAACCAAAATAAATGCAATAAACTAACATGAGAACTCAAAGTCCTCTATTCAGAGTAAAAACTTACTTTTAAACAGCATCAATACTGTTGCCTGTTTTACTCTTACCGACCATTACGAGTGGATCCTGAGTTCTTGGATGTGGCAACTGATCGAGAGTAAGCCAATTCTTTGCACGTGCATAATTTGAAGGAGCAATATTTTACACATTTCTCGAAACACTCGAACTCGTCCACAAGCAGATGCTCTACGGAATCCTTCACTTTAGGCACTTTCTAACCAATTAGTAGTAGAACGGTCAAGTAGACAAAAGGCCTGATCCATTGCGGGACAAAACCAGCCTGGTATAAGAAGTCGAAATGGATACGCGAATCTACAACATTCATGGGTGTAAGTATCGCCAGAAGTGAATGCGTACGAAGGAAGTTCAATCGAATGCCAGAACCCTAATTGGACGTGTCCACAAAACTCTTGATCATAAACCTATATCCTCTACAACAGGAGTATAAGCTATCAACTTTCCCCTCCTCTACCCATAAGACTCTAAGAATTAGCAAAGACACAAGTACTGAGTTCAGACACGTACCAGAAAGTTGAGACACAGGCACACACTTGCACAAAGGAATGAAAAGCACACGGAACTCACAGGATAAGCCAAAACATAACTCAGAGGTAATGGAAGCAATGGACCCTCCCTATCTCTCCTACACCCTTGTCCATCGCATCGTGACTGCTGCGTTCAGAGAGTCCAATGTGAGTCACTAAAATAAACGGAAGAAAAAGACAGAATGGAGAAGGAAAGTAGCTCTGAGGGTTTTCCAGTACCTGTGCTAAGGCGCCCGCCTAACTGCACCGACAGCGACTTTAATTGATTGGCATGGCTATAGGACAGGAAGGAGGCATATCTGAGTTTCTTCTGTTGCTGATGCCTCAAGGCAATGAAGTGTTAAAGGTCGGAATATTCTTCTAGATGAGTAAACGGTTGAGAGAGATCGATCAAACACTTTGACAGAAAGGGAGGGAAGGGAGAAGACAATGTAAGATGAGACATATTCACCAAATTTTGACTGATCAATGGGCTAAAACAACCCAAACTGAGGCAAAACAATTTAAGGGTTCGCATGTGGCCCGTACGATCCCACATTGCCTTCCGCCTCTACAAACAAAATACAGTTCAAGTCCAAACTGCTAGAGGGTTCGCGCTGCATTGCACACACCGTCGATGCTGGAAGCAGACTCCGTTCCAACAAGCCTATTGTTATGTGATAAGAGGTTGAAGCATGCATTGCGGAAAAGACTTGCTCATCGACTTGTAAAATGCAGGCATGGGCGGAGTGACAGGCCCATCCACTTATAGCATGGCTTTTAGATTAAGGCCTGTGAGGCCAAGTTGCCATTCACAGTCCAGTGTAGAGATAAGCGTAATGAGGTGGTACTCCATGAGATCTCAAGCAGACAAGTGGAGTGGGCTGATGTTTGCCTACTGGGAAGAAAGCAAGCAGTATGTGCATAAATGATGGTGATTAGGTCAGAACAGATTACAGGAAGACGAATGAAAGAAAGAAACAAGGAAAGAAGAATAAAAAGGGTAGGGAAGAGAATTAGACAGAACGTGGAGTGGTGGTGTGGGAGATGAGTCATGATAAAGTCTGCTAAGTGGCGGTCATGTGAGGGAGGTGGCAAGCGAGGGCTGTCCCAGGTTGTGGGCTGGAAGGCGGCGCGCTGTTATTACTTCTCCGCTGTCTGAGCTTAATTCATGTGTGGTATCTGTTCTTTGAGTGCTACTTCCTCAACAGTCCCTGATTTGGGATTAATGAAATTACATGTGCTTGTGAACTGCGTCGTGTGGTGTAAGCTTGCTCAACCCCGTCCACGAATCGGTCTCGTATTGCATTACCTTGACTACCGGCTCATTGATGAAAAGCAGGACAGTGGGAGGGTGGCAGTGGAACGAGTGCGGATGCTGCACCCTATGACCGGTTGCGTGCGATGCGCGTGCGCACATGTATGTGGAGGGGAGGGTGGGGCATGTGATGCTCACCTCGCAAAGCGCATTCGTTTACCACCATACTCAGACCAACATAACCCAGCTTATTCGAGAATAGAGGAACAGAACAGAGCAATACTCATAAATCTCACTGTCCCAGTCCATCTTACAATGCCCTGAGTCGCCTTAGTGTGAATTGTGCAGGCTGAACACTAATGAGCGTGCTGGAATTGCAGAGCAGGAGACGGGCTAGAGGTTACTTACTTATTTATTGCCATCATTGCTATTTCCGCTAATGTTATTCCTGAAGAGTAGAATTTTTCTAAATGCCGCAATAGCGTTTCAGTGATCTTCAGTGTGGGAGGTTGGAGAGCGCCCACTGGAAGAAATTAGATGGTGGAACAGGGAAGACGTCGTCAGCTGCTTGCACGAGGAAGGAAATGAAGCGCCTAATATTTCAGGCTTTCGTCGTCAAGCAGTTGGAACATGATACACGAAACAATACCGATTTGAACCTATAAATATGCCATCCTAAGGAGCAAAATTAATGTCTTCACCAAACCTGCATAGAACCGAAGATTATTTATGAGTTGTGGTGAAAAACATGCACAATTCGCAACCATTGCAGCAAGAAATGTATAAATGTGGATGGGTGTGCAGTGGAAGTTATACAATGGCTGACAACGGGGACGTTGAGACCCCAACTGCAAATCCACTGACACCAACATTTGAACCGTTATGGGCGCAACGCCTGCCTTCTCTATTTTAATGACTTATAGGTCCTTAGGTAAGTTACAACTGCCTGACGCGGAGCGAAATTTGGGGCGACGCAAACACGAGAATTCGAAGGTGCAGTGCCAAGTAAGGGTGCGCATAACTATTGCAGGGAAGCAGAGTTTTACATTCCACTGTGAACAAAATCAACTAACGCTTTGGCTCTTAGCGTATGAACAATGAGGAGGTAATAGCACGAAGTAGTGATAGTAGCGAAAATCATGCATTATTGTGGAAGAATAACTTTGCGAAAAGTTGGTGTGAGTTGTGAATGCTCCGTATGAGGGTGGTCTTACCACTTTGTGACGCTAAATTCGCAAGCTTAAGGGCAACTTTGCTAATAAAACAACTGAATGATTAGGCATTCCATGACTGTCAAGACTCAATCGCTTGCTTTATTTCCAACTGTGATTAGCTCACACGTATCAGCATTCGAGCGCCGACATGCACCACACGTTTATTATTTTACAGGAACATTAGCGGCATAAAGGAACTCGGAAAGGAATGCCATCATTTGGCTTAGCATTTACTAGGTTCGGTTTAAAAGATAACAATACAATCATGGGTGCGTTTGGCGATCCTGCTTCACATTGCTCTTTAAGTCGTGAAAATGGAAGTGCAACGCTAAACAAAACTGAGGTTGGGAAAATAAGTCGCTGCGTTCAAAGGTCTAAATTAGTCCATTCGGCTACAATGAAGGGTCTGGTGGCACGTACTGACTTATGGTTTTTTTTGTGGATATGCCATTTGTAAAGCGTTGTTCGCTGAGTAAGTGAATACCTGATAGGGTTCACTACAACATTTCACCCACTGCTATTACTCACAGCATGTTGCAAGACGAACGCGCCACCCACTGGGACTGAAGCGATCAAGTAGGTGGGATAGACCTAGATTAGCCACCAAACTATGCACTTCGTTTATGTGTGTGAGGTTATGAAGGATAGGTTGCGGACAGAGATGGGGTCGGAATTCACCTACTTGATGTGGCATAAATGAAAGGTGGGGGACAAAACTTCCTGCTACATAGCAATAAAGCGACCTCCTTTGCAACGCATTTGTGGCGGTGCACATATCGAGATGGCTTTGTACCTTATCCCCTTCCAATCTATTTAAGTGCGTGGAAGACGTTTCGTGACCAGCGGAATTATTGGTTGTGGCAGTGTCTGTTATCGCATGGATGGGCTTGATTGCGCTTGCATTGGCGTTTGTTAGAATGCTACTGTATGCATCGCTCTAGCAAGTGCACGGACAACTGTATTTCGCACTGCGATTTGGATTGAGGAAAAGCTAGGAGAAGGTGAAGATGGTATGGGTCAGTGAGAGTAAGAGAAGGGAAAAGGAAGAAAAGAACGCACAATGTGTGTCAATCCTTCATAATATGAACTATGTACTGCAATGCTGCACCTTGCACCTCTTTCACCATAGCTCGGCTCTAGGCTCTTCCACAACATGACAACCGTCACCACCGACAGCTCACCCACCAGCTCGTATCATAATGCTACAAGATGTTTAGGGCTCAAATAGGCGTACACGCATGTGGTGGCAGTGCACATGATCACGTTTTGGCAACTACGTTTTAGGGACTGTCTAGTGACTTCGAATCCGCCAAATGTTACCTTTAGTCGTCCGTTTAGCAGAGATTTTGGGGCCCCATACTACATCTCTCAGAGCACCCATTTTTGAGTGCTCGCAACAGGTAAAAGATTCCCCTAAGTCTATGAGATCTGTACAAAATTTCATTTCTTTGGGCACTGAAGGAAAGCTGGTGCACCTATTGCTCTACTTTCTAATGAGTTCAATTACACAGTCACACAAATGAGGCCGCAGTAGTTCATAGAGACGATAATCTGACGGAGTTACTGTTGAGTTTTGTGAGATCTTTAAGGGAACAGGACAGCCAATTGCTTCCATGTCATCTAATTGAACTTAGGATGTTGGCACTACTCATCCGGAGGGCGACGAAGACCTCTATTGATTGCTGAGTTCTTTGCTATGCACAGCTTGGCAATTTCTTCCATTAAGGGAAAAGTCTACTGAAGGCAAAGATGTTCACCCGATACAAGAAGCTGCGATGAGTGCGTTTTATGGAATAGGGTGATTGTCCAAAATGAAGGGTCAACATCTGACGATTCGAGGGGTCTAAATGATTGCAAAGTGAAATACTGTTGTGTCCGACAAAGCGAATTGAAACCAAAAGGACAAGATAATTGTCAAGACATAATTTTAAGGCCTAATATGGATGTGCGTTGCAAAAAATGGGGCTGGCAAAGCATAGTCACCACAGTTGGGGGTGTGGATGAGTGTAAAGGAAATTGCACCACTGAGAACACACTGGATAAACTCTGGGCGAAAAAGGTTTTGTGGTGACGACATGCTTGCAATATTCATATAAGTGAGCGGGAATACTTCTGGTAGTACCTGTCAGGACCAGAGCAGAAAGCGCAAAATTAACTTGTAAGTAGAAGATATCCACTTTGGTAAAGAGGGGATGAGAGTTGCGTAGGATTCTAGGACAGAGACTACGGCGCAATCATCCGGTGAGCGCGGAAAAATCCTGGACCCGTCATCAACCTCAGATGGTGTTAAAACGCAGAAAAGCGGTCGTCTCGTACCGGAGTATATTGGGATCAGTAGGCGCGTGGGGATAAATATTGTCCCACTTACTCTGTTTCGTCAGCATGTTCGTTTATACGATTCTTAAATGAAAAGAAGTGACAAGCTCGAAAATTCACATTAATGTGTTGCTCAACTACTACACCCTGCGCATTTGGAAGCATTTTCACCCACTTATGTAGTAGAGCCTTTGGTTGAAGGTTCCAGAAGACCTCGAATTCGCTAATGCATCCCGTATACCCAAAAGGAAAGCCTCAAAAGGAAGGCTGATGTAGGTTGAAGTACAGATGTCTAATTATTTATTAGGTGGTTGCAAGCAATGATCAGGAATAATAGCACACATTGCGTATTTAAAGCAAGAGAGAAGTAGAGGAGGGCTTGCACACCGTCAACTAGCTCCACCTCCATTGCATGCGGAGGCTTCTGCACAGGCGTCGGTGTAAGCACGACCTCGGTCATGGTTGCTGTTTACCACCATTGCTGCGGCCATCCCCACGGTGACCAGCATTGTGGCTTCTGCACAGCCCACAATGCCCACTTCTGCCCATACTGTGAGCCCTTCGCAAACTCACCCCACGGTGCCCACTTCCACGGATACGAACATGGCCAACTTCCCCACTCCATTTCGTCGGCTCTACCTCTGCTATCTTTGAAACTGATCTGTATGCCGACGTGTGTCTGCTTATATACTAGTTGCTTTGTCTCTACTTGCTCTACGTGACGCTCGTGCTCAGCGTACCTTTAGTCCTAAACTCGTGCTCTCGTGATTCGAATTCTTCCAAGTGGTGTTATGGGTGATGCCTGGCTCGTGAATTGCATGCGGCTGACTTTGCACAGTGGTTTCCGCTTAGGCAGTGAAGTTACTTAGAAACTGAGCAGACGTTTTCTGAATAGTGACTGCTTTTGCCAATGCGCAGACAGCAGAGCTCAGACCGTAGTCGAACTCCACTGAACAAAGGCATTTGTTCTTTAGTGAGATCTGCGCTAAAATAGAAGAACACAATATCGTCAATTGACCTCTAGGATGTAGGTAGTTTGTCTCACCACCTACAGTGTTGTGATTGCACCTTATGGTACGCTTTTCAGACAGGTATATTGGTCAATGTTGTTGGTAAGATTTGGAAAGAAGGTATACAAATGAATGTGGAATTAAATTGCACATCACAGTGTGCAAAGTTACTGTTGGGCTGTGAACCAAACAAGTAAGTGTACTGCTGCAAAAATAGTTATGGATAAACTAAAATGGCAGGGTCCCTAACATTTGCTGACGCAAAACGAAGCACATTGGAGGTTGTGAAAAGCAACATATTGGCAGAAGCTTTTGGATGTTTTGTATAGCATGTAATTTTGATGCTAAATAAAAGGACATGAAGTTTCTTCAACTTTGGCCGTATAAAATTCATTACATCTTGGAAGATGTCATATAAAGCACTTAGGCCTAAAGAAAGATTTGCTATTAAGTTGGTTACAAAAGTCTAACTGTATTCAGATTTTGTAAAAATATTATTTGACAAAACTACGCATGTGCCTTAACCAGGTCAGAGTGAGGGAAGTAAAGCTAATTTTTGTGTTTGCTCCTCGCTGATATGCAGAAATGTGGTTTACTCATTTTAGAGACTAGGTGCAAGAGTAGCCCAACTACTGGAGACACGTCTCATGCGGTCCGTTCATTTTTGCTTCCAATTAAATTGGCTGTTACAAAAAACGTATCAACGAGAGTGGAACTGAATGCGCATTGTTGATGTTAAGGACTGTGTTTTATTCAATTTCGGGCACTGAGAACCATAGCAGCCGATTTATTGGCGGCACGTCTCACTCGATGCGATCCAAATCATCCGTTCATTTTCGCCTCGAATTAAATCGGCTCTCGCCACAAACATTCGACGCGAAATGATATGGATGCACGTCGTTGCTATGCAGAACTGTGGTTTGTTTGTTTATTTTTGGAGACTGGGAACGTGTGCAGCCGAAATGCTTCACTAACAATTCTTTCGACTCTTTTTTCGGACTCTTTTCACCTCTCCGCCCTCTCTGCATCGCCGCAATCTGCACACTTTATTTCTGCTTCCGCGTCGGTAGCTAGAATCAAAACAACTTGGTGCAAGATGGCACCAATTTGACGCCTAAGGTTTACCCTTTTGTGTGCTCTTATCCCTCGTCTACCCAACATAGCATGCCTCGATAGTTGCAAGCTTTGTGTTTTGATGCCCTCCTTTTCCCAAATCGAGCTATTCATTTCAATCTAAGGCAAAGGGTCAAAGTAGAGGAAACACAAGTTTAGAAATGAAGTATCGACAATGTGTAGAGCTGAAGCTAACCGACCACCCAGCGAAAGGCCAGTGGAGCGTGTACATCGTCCAGTATGCAACCGTCGATCTGGTCGTCTGGATGGACAAATTTTGAGAAGAAAACGAGTTGAATTCGCCTTCGCACTCACATACACTCAAGTACACACATGTTATCATCTGTGTCCATGGGACCCCATCTAATGCGACTTCCTAATAAGTAAACGTAGGAATTGGGCAATGACACATGCAAACACGAAATTCGGATATACAGATGGACAAACAAAAGACGACACATGCAATGAACAAATTGGAAATGAACTTAAGAGAGGAGGGCACATTCTTACCCATTATTGTGGGGCGCCAGGCTGAGACAATCTTTACAAGGAGATAAAAAGGACTAGACAGTGAGATGGGCAGGTAAAAGCAAGAGATAGGAGGGAGGCGCTTATCTTCGTTCTTGAAAGAGCAAGCATAGAAGTAGGAGATGTAGCTAAGGCGAGGCGGGAAAGGAAATCTAATGCGACAGCGAAAAGATAGAAATGGAAATTGTTCGGTAATCCAGGCTAGGCTATGCCAAAACAAGTGTTAGTCCTCAGTAGGGTGTGAGTTAGCCACATTAAGGTGAGGGAACGCTAAACCGTCAGAACAGAAGGAGAAGAGAGGGTCGAATTACCCTGTACAGTGCTGCGCTGCAGCCTTTTATCGCTTTTCTTTCTCCCATTGTTTCATGAGTTGCTGCTTTTAACCTCTAATCTAGCCATTTAGCTGAGTTCACTGTGGGGGAATTAGCCCATTGGAGGCAATGTGAATTTCTTTTTAACGGCACAATTCAAGAGGCCAAGCATAGCTTCCCTCTTCTATGTGATTTACACTGCATACAAGATCTGAAGCTATTAGAATGGTGCATATAAATGAAGCAAGAAAGACGGAAAGGGAGACGGCACAATGAGAGGACGAGGGATGGTTGGTTCTACTCACTCCTATTTCTCTCTGCTCTCTATCTACTGTGGTTTTTCGGCATCTCGAGAACGGCAGGATGGGTATTTGCAGCTGACGAGCATCTAAAGATGAAGACGGTGGAGGTGGAGGTGAGAAGAAGCCACATGACAAGGAGGAACCGAAGTGGGAGGTAGGTAGTGACGAAGAACTGAATAGCGGGAACAATACCGCGAAGCAGAACGAACGAGAGCGAACGAAGCAGCGCGTAGAAGAGCATGTTGTCATGTTGGCTGTGTGAATGACGTGTTTGAATACCGCACTTGTAAATCGATTAGTTGCATGGGTCACGTGATGGCTCCCAATCCTGAGTGGTGTGGGCTTAGGACATCATTCTCCGTTGGTGGTTTTGCGAGGACAAGTATTGCTTGCCTTTGCGCTTTCCCATCTTAACCCATTTTATTGCATCGTTGCGTATGCAACGGAGACAGTACTAATGTGTTCTGATTGCAATGTGTCGCATTACTGAAATTGTCAATCCTCGAATAATTTTTTGATGCTCCTCTTCAGCCGATCGCCTTTTAGGCATCGAGATATTTCTTCTCTTCACCACAAGGTGCCTGCCTCAATCCTAATGGAGGAGGAGAGCAATAAAAGGAGAATTTGGGCCACGGAAAGCGTATGGATGGGTGGGAAGATGGTGGAACGATGACAACTTAAGAAGCAAGACCTATGATTTAGTTCACCTCACATGGGGTCCTTTTGCCGGCATGCTCTACTAAGTTTACAGGCACCCATTTTCAAAGTGCACTGGTGGAGGTGCAATCTGAGTACTGCGCAGAATGACGTCGCCAGCGGCAGCATTAACAACGCTCTGGATAATGCCGTTGAAGAAGTGGCCATCTTGACTAACGTTGGCACGTGTTGACCTGACGGTTTTGTTCATATCACAAGGATCCATGTTTCAGAGAGCGAGGCGAAAGTATTGGAAACCTTTCTATAAATTCGCTAAAAGGTAAAATTCATTAACTCTCTGCAAACTTAGCACATGGAGCCCACTGTATAAGATGCCCCATTCCTAATGGCGGCTCTCGCTTCAAAACCCATTTGATAATAGCGAACTCCTAGATATGGCCATTGTTGTGATTTAACTTTGCTGCATAGCATGCCATCCTTTGACAAAGTAGATAACTGTTGTTGTGAGATTAAGGGAAACCCCATCGATCAGCAGAGCATTAAATAGTCCACCCTCAAAATCATTAAACGCGCATGCGGCCCACCTTCAGAGCTACACGGGTCTCAAATACAGACAAGTGAAATCATGCCATGTAATCTCATTCTTACTTCTCGAGTGTGAAACTTAATGCCTTTTAACTGACAGCAATTCCGGTGCTTTTGTCTTAGTAGCAACTGCTCATAATGTCTGGCTTAAATTTGGTACGAAGCAACCTTTGATGCTAAAACTCTGCTTTACTGATGCATGCGTCATTCTTAAAGGTATAGTTTAGATCAACAACAGAACAAAGGGTGCCATTGCAAAGGTCGTGGTCTTTGTCATGAAGTATTCCGATCATTGACATTCGGTAATTAAATAGGAACGATTCTGCACAAATTCGGCCTAACTCTTTTGCAATGTCTTTTAAATCTCCGAATGTATTGCGTCAACTTTAGGGTGTTCTATGCACCAGTTGCGACGTCAAGGACATCTCCTTGGCCATCTGATACATCTGCTTCTACACGCGTGGCATTAGTCATGCATTCATTTGATGAAAGGTCCCTAGTTTGAGCTGATAATATCGAATTGTTGCCGCAGACTGTACCGCCAGCAAGGCTTAGGTTTCACATGCACCTACAAAATGGATTACACATGTATCTGTTTCCTGGTCTTGCTATTCTCTTTTTAGCAAAGCTTTATGCCTAAACCTTTTAAATGCTTACCGTTGCCCACATTATAGGAAGTAGAGCCCTTGAGAACTCAAGAACAGGAGGCGGGGTGAAAATTTATTCAAACAGATAGTGTAATGCTTTGTTTGAACTGCCGGTTTTGGCCACTTTGGGTGGCCATATTGTACTGAGCCGTTTGGTCGGCCTTTGGGCCGTGCCAACAGCTTCCAAGCCCTCTGTTTCCAGAATACATGTATTCTATTCCCCAGTACTATGCCTTCTTTTACCTTGAAGGTAGCCTCGGGACGCTACATTGGTGGCAGCGGAAAGCGGACCCGACTTCGATGGATTTTATCCAGCTCCATGCCGCTTCTAGCACATTTTCGCGGTGTGAAAGAAGTGCAAGTGCTATGGATGAGAGAACCTCTGGTATTTCGCAACAGAAAGACCGAGGTCAGCGTCCAGCTTCGGCATCTTCCTCGCCCTCGTGTTCGACAGGGAAGCTATTAACAACTGAATCGACACTAGCCGTGAACTCCAAGCCCAGTGGAACTGCCAAGAGAGACCTGCGACGTTGTGGTCAGGCATCCTCCGATGCCATTGGATAGCATCGTTTTATGCTTTGCATGCTCAAATTGCATGCATTTTGTTCCTATGAGGCCCGACCGCCACATGTGCTTAGGTTTCTACGATGCCCTTACGATTCTTCTATGGTATCAATTAAGCCTGGAATCGCAATATGTGTTGTGTGTGTCTCGACCCATTCGAAAACCTGGATTCGTACCTTTATCTTTCATTGGACCACATTATCGTGGGGGAGGATGGCCAGGGAGCGTGCATTTGCTGAACCGAGTGCTACGCTGAATTGATGGCACTGCAGGAACACATGCGTTCGAATCTCGACGACTTGGACGGTTAGCTCGTGGATGCTTCTTGCAGCACCGATTACGTTGTGATGGCTGACACGGAAGGCTGACCAAGAGGAGCGTCGGCGACGACGCACGAAAGAAGAGAGGAACTGTGTAATACTTTGTTTGAACTGCCGGTTTCGGCCACTTTGGGTGGCCATATTGTACTAAGCCGGTTGGTCGGCCTTTGGGCCGTGCCAACAGCTTCCAAGCCCTCTGTTTCCAGAATACATGTATTCTATTCCCCAGTACTATGCCTTCTTTTACCTTGAAGGGAGCCTCGGGACGCTACAGATAGCTTTCGTCCGTAAAAGGGTACCAATTACACTTCTACTTTCCCTCACAAACCTTAAGTGCAGATGCGGGATCTCAAGCAAACTGGTCAATGAATTTTCTATCTATTAAAGCGAGTAGACCTGCAGGCGGCCAGTAGGGCGACGCTAGCAGTGCGGTGGGTTCAATTTCACCTTCAAGAGGGTGACGGTGGCATCGATGCCTCCAGCGATCTTCTTAACCACTAAGTACTAACACATTTCCATTAATACCTACACTGCCCAACACTACATTTCACTACCAAGTTCAAGATGACAGTGTCGCGCAAGGCATCTTTCATTTTCTCCTCTTAACTCCTAAGCCTGACGTGACTGAGCTAGCAGGTATTGAGGTTCAGTTAAGAAATTACGAAGAGATAATTAAGCTTAATAGTGTTGCTCATTATCCCTTAATACTGTCCCAAAGAAAGAGCAAGTTGAGCCAGCCAGGCAATGGAAAGGGACCTCATCGTACCCATTGCTTGGTTGCTCAGTGTGATTTTGGTATGTGACGAGTTTAATCCATCCTGATGCAAAATTTTATTTGCCGTCTTTCCCTAGGAGCTGGTGAAAACCATTCCTGCAATGAATTGGCTTTGGCTTCTCCCAGCCAATCTCATATACTTGGATGCTGTGCATGCCAAATTGTGCATCCTCGTTGATGCAGCCAACTTAGGCAAAGGTTTTGCGAAACAGAATGACTCAGTTTACTTAAATTCGCTTTGTCCTCGAAAACGGTTTTAATTTCAGCAGTGATGATGGACAAATGCGGCTCAGAGACGCAAAGACGTGAGGCACTTTTGATAAAATGAAGCACAGTGGGCACAGTTTTGGCTTCACATTGGTGTAGTTATAACTCCTTATGCTATTATGGTCACGCTTGAGCCCACAGTCGCAAGAGAATTCGGTGTCATCTCCGGATGCCGTCTCTTCCTACTTGACGCTTTTGCCTATTGCTCAATTACCGATTGCAGTGTCGCGTTTAAGAGAAGAATCCTTGCAAAGAATAAAAAAGAGGGGTTTGCATGGCTGAATGTACGCTTCGCATACGTAGACAGTGAAGGTTATTGTGTGAAGAAGTCGACTAATTCAAACATATTTGAGCGTGATAAAATGAGGGCAGCATTTAACTGCCCATTGCAAGAGATATATACTCAGCAGTTATTTTCGTCAAATTCAGGCAGTTCTGTGAACTAAGCAATGAAGTACGTTATGCGTAGAGGGTGTCCGTGTTCTGTCTATTGAAGAGGACCGCATAAATTCATGGATAGATTGTTTATTGAATCCTATGGGCCACTTATAGTCTTAAACGGAAGTGCTGGAAGGTTGATCCGGCTACAACTAGCATCAAAATCCAAATCTTTAAGAGGTGTCCTTAGTCTTTTCGGTGTCATGCTGTTCTAGTTAAGCTACGTATCTAGCCTCACAAGGGGCTTTTTCAAATTGTCGCCTTATTCACTGGAGACCACCGGATACATGATTAGTGCGCAGTTGCGAATGGAAATTGGCGAAAATAAGAAGGCCGAGGCAATGCTCGTTGACTTGAGTATCTGCATATACAAATGGGGAACTCTGCACTTTACGTTGTTAGCATGAAAAGTCTGCTGTCAACTTTTTGAAGACATTTAGATGGATTTAACTGACTCAAAACCTTCAGTGTACATTTTGAATAATCACAGAGTGTAGCAGCTGCAAAATACTGCCTTCATTTGAACAAATTAGGGTAATTAACTCGCCAGTGCCTTCTTTATGACTGCAGACTTATAGTTAGTAACATGTGCTCGCCATTTTGAATGCGCAACCTTCTGTATACCAACGCGCCTGCACTTCAGAAAATGAGGAACATCCATTGGGGAGTTATCAGTATCGTGACCTTCGCACGCTTCCACACTCATAAACGTCGAGCAGATTAATGGCCTGAAAAATGACTTACTAATGTTATTTAAGTAGCACAACCTGTGGTCTGAAGGTGTGCACGCCCATGCGCTAAGACATACTAACAGGGAAAACGATAGGAGTGATGCTATTCTAAACGTGTTAAGCTCAGCTGATCAGCGTGTCAGTCCCCAGCCTGAAGGTTGCAAACTCAATGTGGCTTTAGACACATAATTTTTCCTCGAAAATACAAGCATTAAAGAAGGCGCAGCCGTGTCGCGATGGTCGATTGGTTAAGGCGATGGACTCGAAATTCATTGCGCATTCCTTGCGTAAGTTCAAGCTCTGCTCGCGACGTGTCAGCATCTGTGTCTACTTAGTTTAGGCATTATCTTTCAACTCCGCGCACAAAGCTTAACAAACGCAGCCGTCGAGTTCCATGATTGTGAGGATTGAGTGTGGAGTTAGCACAGTGGAAACACGGCACCATGATCTGAAGAGAAGCTAGCGGAACCGAAGAAGCCAAAAGGAATATGCTTGCGATTATCTACTAGCACCATAGGCAGGACCCGGACCCACACTGGAAACTTCCATTTGAATTCCGGCTTATAGCATTGCCTACTTAGACACCGAGGTGCACTTCCAACTCTCCTCATCTCCTGTCATCAGTGTCACGCAGACGTGCCCTACATCATTGCACTGCTTGAGCTCACCACAGTATGACAACAGCAGCCATCACCGTTGTCAATGACAACGAAATCAAGGCCACTGGAGAAGTGACTGCGGACAACTAAGTTTGTGCAAATTCGACACGCTCCAGCACATCATGCTGGGGCTTTCGAGTGTTAACAATTATAAACCAGCCTAAAAAGCGCTAGGTTGAAGATCTGAATGTGCCCTGTTCAGTCCTGGGTCGCAGCAGACGTCGTTATTGCAATTTTGCTTTTCAACCCTTACTTTGCATGCGCCTTTGCACATGTAGACGCGGTGACGGGTCGACCACAGCGAAGGTGTCTAGGGTGTAGTGAAGTGGACTGCCAGTATGGTCTGACTAGAGGGCGATTAACGCTACCTCAACGCACGTGAGACTTAAATTCACACAGACATACCAGATAAATCAACATTCTATCTTCTTAATCGTTTGTCTTCCGCGTCACTTTTTTATACTTCCCGACCCTTTCATCCGTCCCCTTTTCACCGCCCCATAATCTCATCACCGCTTTCACACCTGCTCAACTTAACACCACGCACATCATCAATGGCCACGATGCTGCACTCTGCGCACTCTTCACGCCTTACTCATGCCGCCAACTTTGCTCACTGTGGCCTGTGCACGACTGCAGGTGCCCTGGCACCGCCATCTCATTACCCATCACTCCTGATCCGTCAGTGCTCCCTATGGCTAAATCCACCCACATGGGCAGCTGAATGGCCTATGTTTTAAATCATTGAGGCCACGTGATTCAGGGGCGGCGTTTCAAATGTCGTCTATCTTCTGTCCATTAGGCACTGCACAGTACCGTAGAATGTGGACTGGTGAAATGTGTTTTGGCGTGGTGTGAGGAGGATTTCGGTAACAGCGAGCGTGACAGCTCGTGGATGTGTGATTTTGCCTGAAGGAAGTGGCACGGAGCGGGCATTGCCGCCACCTGGAAGGTTTAGTGCTTAATTCGAACGCTAGATCAAATAAAACTTAAACTAATATTATTCTAATTCTTTTGTCTACATGTGAGCATCCCATATTGGGAGTCATATTCAAAACTGAGTTGCGCGCTGATAACCTGACTTGGAGTATAAGTGTCTGAAAAGATGGTGTTCCAGTTAAAGGCTGTAGGTTGGGTGTTGCCACTGTCTGAGGCAGTTGCTTAGGCTATTCGTCATATTTCGGCTACGAGACAACAAATTTTAGACTGGTAACCACAACAGGTTTTTCGTGTTCTGTCATTATCATGGTATTGAGGCCGTAACAATGACAGAATTTTGACTTTTCTGCTTTAGGGCGTGGTGGCTAGCGCACATCCTCCATGCCTTACGGAATTCGCTTTCACCACAAGGGGCTGGGAAGAGACCGCAGGTGCAGCATAATTATTGAGAGGGGTAGGGCATTATGTGACGCATCGGTAGTTTGTAAAATGCCGGATGTTGATGATGGGCCACTTATTTTGCTCGCCGTTGCACTTCCACCGTGTGAATCATCAACAAGCAGAACAGATGTGAACTCTGCCCAAATATTGTGTCTCATTTAGTCTTCTTAGGGGCTTGGAACGGCTAAAGTCGATTTTTTGCATACGTGTGAGACTGTGAAGGAGGTTTTAGAGCAGGAATTGTAGCACTGTTTGTTGTAGCCTAATTGTGTGACTACTAGATATATTTTGCTGCATATTTTGCTTCAGCAGATGCGCAAACGCTTAATTTATTGGGTCGAATTTGATTGTTGGCACAGATGACGAGACAACTACACCCGAAAAATTGGAAAGTGCAGTTACTTACACCAACTTTATTACTTTGCATGAATAGCGCAGCGTACAAATTACAGACCATTTTATCCAACATTAACTCGACATGACAGCAAATTACTCCCTCTTCGCTCAACACTATGTTGTTTCCTTTCTTTCACCCAATCCCAATCCCTTTCCTTCCTCTCCTCATTATCCTTCTAATTCGCGAGCGAATTCAGTGTCACTGAAATAACCCTCGAATTAAACGACGAGGCGATTAGACGGACAACAAAGCCTTTGCTACTATTGTGGCACATTTTGCGCCCACTCTCTTCCACCCTCTGTGCTTCCATGCAAACTAACTAACACTCAAAATTATTTCCCACTCTGCGTCTACAAGCACAACGACACACAGCTATGGGATTGGCGGCACCCATCAATCCTCAAGGTCACCGTCCCTTACTGACTGACTGGTCAATTTTTTACTTGGACTCACCAATGAAGCAGCCATTATCCCACACGTTGTAGCTTACTCGCACCTTTGAGGATGTCGAACTGTAGTAAGGCTGTTCGCAGATTCTCTGCACCCTCTCGCCCTTCCAACCGACATCACAGAGCTGCTTTCGATAAGATGATTATGCAGAAGACAACCACTCGTGTGTGAGTGGATATCTCACTGACTCCTCTGCCTTATCACTTGCAGCAATCGCAGTCTTTAGCCTTTATTCAGCTGTCTCTGCTCATATCTAGTCATTTGTATTTTGCTTTTACTCAGGCCTCATTTGCGACAACGGGATGCAGCATAGACGAGTACATTGCCATGGCGACGAGATTGAGTTGGTGGAGAATGATGAAACCAGAATGTGACCCAGCTGACTATTTGATTACAATGAGATGGTGGCTGGATTTGGATGAGCAGACGGAGAGGTAACACTTGCCACCCTCCCTAATGGCATCTAGTTCTTCCACCTCTTCATCATACACCGCAGTGGCACCGTTTGCCGGCGAGCCAATTGCCGAGCACTCAGGGAACGACAGAGGAGATAAGCGTGAAAATGGAGGTTGAGGTGGAGCCAGATGGGGCGAAGGAGGGGGAAGGATAGGAGGATGTGGATGTGATGAGCAGATTGCAGGAGGGAAATACAGACATCTTGCAACTTAAATACTCTGATGAGTGACTCTACTATTTGTGCTATTGCAAGCATAAACAAGTCCGTTAGCCAGCCATTCAGTGTTTGTCCCAATACCTTAGGCGAGAGCTCATTCGCTGCGCTCGTAATTGCAAAGCGTTAGGCTGCGACAATCTTTACAAGAAGAAGAAGTGAGTAGGCGGAGAGGTAAGCAAGTAGCAGTTCAACCAGCCTGCAAATTGCCAAGCGGGAGAAGGCACTAAAGAAGAACTGAATGGTGGGAAGGATAACGTGACGCAAGTCGAGTAAAAGCAGACGTGACAATAGGATTTACTGCATTACTCGAGGATGGCTAAGTGATCGAGGTATCTAAATCTCGCATGCGTAAATCGACTGGTTGCACGTGCCACGTGGTGGATTTCATCACCGACTGGTGAGGGCTATGGACATCATTCCTCGTTGGTGGTTTTGTAAGAACAAGCATCACTTTGTATTGCTTTTCCACATTAGGCGATTTGTTTTCACATCGTGCCTGCAGAGGAGATGATACTAATGTGCTTCGATTGAAATGTGATGCCCTATTAAGATTGCAAATTCTTAACTTCCTTTAGGATGCCGTTTTATGAGCTGTTCGAATTTTGGGCAATGCAACAATATCCTTCTTCACTGCGAGGTGATTGCCTTCATTTAAATGAAGGGAAAATGCAACAGGAGGAAATATCAGACCAAAGAAAGCGTGTGGACTGGTGGGATGATGGTTAAATGATGACGAATTGAGGGGGCCGAATCTGTAGATGAGCTGACCTTTCATGCAGCCCTTTTGCCGGTGTGCTTTACTAGGTCCGCAGGAACGCCCTGGCAAAATATGCTGGTGGAAGTGGAATGAGTGCCATCTAAAAGGACGTCTCCAATGGCAGCAGTGACGACGCTCCCAATGGTATAGCCAAAAAGTGGCCACCTTGACTAATACTGGTGTGCGTTGTCCGAAGTGTCTACTATATTGCTACTTGGGAACCGCCCCTTAAAAGAATTAAATATGCACTGCTACACTTTAGTCCGGTGACCATTATCACGCTCCGTTCTTCTGATTAAATGTTTTGGACACACTGTGGTTAGGAAATGTCAGTGCTACACCTTTCAATACGACATCTTGGGCAACTATAGCCAAAAGAATGCTGCACTTCGCTAAACTCAGCGTTGCAGTGGTAAACTCAGTCTTCCACAGCACAATTAAGCTATTTGCGACCTTTAGGAGTAAGAGTGTTAGGCAATGCACACTTACATTTCAATGAGCTGGCCATGCGCACCTTTCGCTTCCTTATTGCTGCACAAGGCATGAAGCATATTCTCTATCATCTTCTGCCTTCTCAATTAGTTCCCTCAAACCTTCGCATGTCCCACAAGTAGCACGTAACGTTGTGCTTGCAATTATCATTAGGCTGCCTTCGTGATAATGAGGAAGTAGGTGGTAAAATGCCAATGTTTCCTTCGAACCCTGTGATCCTTAGAGAAGAAAGTTGGAGAGATACCACGTGGTTAGTGCTAGATATACCAGCAGTCCTCATTCATATCCATTAGCTTTGCACGCTAGCCTGGACTGTTGGCATCAGGGAGAGGAATGCCTTTTAATTAAAATGAGAAAAGCGCAAGGTTGATGCCTTGGGAGGTGGAAAAATCTAGTACACACCTGACAACAGAACCAACCTTTATAATTGTTCAGGTTTTGCTTCAGGACGACCGTGTTATCTTCGTGTGTGCCACAGCCAACTAAGACTGCTGACCACTGCCATCACATAGCAATTTTAGACATGCTGGCAGTATCACATGACCCATTGTACAGCAGCTTTTAAAATTGCCTCTAGCGACTTGACATGTAGCCGCTATGGTCCACAACGTGTTGAATGTACACTTCTTAACTGACGGGGCGAATGAAGCACAAAAAACTAACAAAAAAGAGAAAGCAGAATTTGCCCAATTCCTTTTTCTGTTTTACCTACACCTCCTCACTGGCTTGCAGACGCCGAACATTAAACCTTTTATCTACCTTTTGCTTTGTGTCCAAGCCTACATTTCTACTCAGCACTCCTTTGGTCCACAGGTCCCCCTCGTTTCTGCAGGATAGCTGGCGATTAGGACCACTGATCTCACAGCTCACTAACACACTGATACAACTTGTGCGTTGCGCGATTTGGCAAGTCAACACTAAACATTTTCTGGCTAAATTAAGGCCAAGCTGACTTAATTTATTACTATGTCTGAGCAGAATTGATCATTTGCTGGCCATTTGACTATTACACAGTGCTGTTTATCAAAAAGTTCTGGGTGGGTTTGATTTTGCAAGATTTTTGAGTGAGCTCCACTCTTAACTGAGGCTAAACGTCCATTTAATCTTGAAATAAGTCCACTCTTTCTTCAACTTTTGCAGCAAAAAATCTGTCCTCACAGAGATTCACAGCAAAATTAATGGCAAACACTTTCGACTGGGGATTCCATCTGGTCCTTTTAAATCTGGTGATGGAGAGCGCAGTAAGCTCTATAGTTTTACCTCTATCGCTTAGACACGGTAAATTGGCAAGTCAAATTGTAAGGAAACGAAAATATCAGGCCAGAATTAGCACAAATATTGGAAGTAGCGGAAACGCATGGTCGAAAACTGCGTCGATCAGTTCAACGATAAACACATATGTGGTCAGTAGTCGAGGCATCATACTTCCTAGCAAAGCCTCAGTTGCAAAAAGAATTAGTGAGTTCATTTTGGCAGAGGATTTGTGTGGTCGCGCTTCGTTGCATGTGCCATGGAGCAGTGTTGATTGGACACCTTTCCACTGCTAAAGCCACTGTATGGCCCTAATAAAGTGAACAGCACTCTTCCCTCCTTCTGGCGTTCCCCGGTAGAGACACTTGAAGATGAGATCAGTGCAAAGATCTAGTAAAAGTTCAGCCTTTGCCGAAGCAGGCGTATCAAATAAATAAACCTGCCTCAATAGTTAAACATCAGCTTTTCCATGAATGCTTTGTGCAACACCCCGTCAGTACGATTATCAAGCAGCTGTCATAAATGAATCGCAAGCAAAATCGTCTTTTGATTAGTTTATAAGTCCAAGCATCAATAAATAGAACTCAGCAGTCTTGGTGAGAACGAGATAAAGGCAAGAGTAAAAGGTCCAGAGCCTAAAAACCACCAGAAGCATGAAAAAGAAGCCGGCACTTTTGCTTACTCTGAACATAGTTAGAGTTGCCATTCATGCAGCTAATGCACCAAAGTTAGTTTAGGATACAATTTGAAGGTTAGCGTGGGTGTTTATTAGGGTTATTAATAAACGCAATACAACATCACACTTTCCAGATGTTGAAATTGCACCCTTAAGTAAAAAGGCGGAGCATTTGCCCTAGTCTCGGCCTACACTTTGTGCAACCACATTTAAGACCATCGTCGAGGATGACTTTACCGTCTTAAAGAAATAATGACCCGTAAGTTCCATTTTTGTTGAGCCTTTGGGATGAGGGGTAACAGAGGAAGAATAAAGGAAACTTGGCATATCACCTGCCATAATATTACTTTGATGCACTGTGATGAGGTAGAGTAGGACATTACAGCTATAGTTACTTAAGGGTTTTGTCGGCAAAGCAGGTAATTTGGAAAATCATTGATGCCGTAAGAACAAAGCTTTACCTTCGCAAGTCCTGGTTTCAGGCACTAAAAGAGGGTAGTATTTATCCAAAAGCAATCTACAGACCGAGAGCGCATTCTAAGCAGTAAAGTAAGGCATCTACTTCACGGTTTAGCAGCATTTAATGCCCATAACTCATAAATTTACCAAAGCAGATAACACGTTTGAACCCGCATTGGACTTACAGGAGTCAAGTTTATTCAGGCAAATCTTACCCCCTTAACACACACTAGTTTAAGAGCAGTCAGAAGATCGAGAAGCTGCCAATGATCATAAATTTCCTACCTGATTAGCAAAACAGTTTTTCGCCTTGCTGACAAAAACATGATAAGATATTTATTCAAGCATGCTAAATTAGCATTACGGATTGCTTAACACACAAAATTTTTTGCAAGCATCTTCCTAGACACTGTAAGAGCAGTTAAATTATTAGAGCAGCTCACCACTTAAAAACAGGACGTGGAAGCCAACATATGGTTTAGAGTTTCGGCCAAATGCGCGGATACTGCTCCTTTGGGTTTATCGCATGCAAAGTTGAGGACAGGTTCAAAAAATCGCCTTGCATGCTCACTGATTTCGCCATAAGCTCAGTGGCAGAACCTGAGGCAACCTGCTTCCTGTTTACCGAAATGTGTGCTAAAACTTGTACATTGTGCATGGAGACATTCAGAGGCCTCATCTTTTCCCTCTACACTTGGACCTCGCGCATCATGGTAGGCAGCTTTCATTTTTAAGACGCATCTTTATGCGCACATACATTACTGTGCCTATGGATCAACGCATAAGTAAGCGTGTACCCTTGTGTAGAGATATGTGGGCCCATTCGTGGGAATTATGCGTCCGGTCACAAATTGATAAATGTCTTAGGTGCAGTAACATTTGTTGCAATGTGAGTGACAAAAACTTGAGCAACAAGTGGCAAATTTAGTCAACGCATAGCACTGCCTCTGAATCTCATTTCACACACTTCTAACATGTTTCAGAAATATCGAATCTGCTTTGTCCCGTGTGCCACGTTTTGCCATACTTCCGAGATGCTTTTACGACATCAAAGGGATGAGATAAGCAAAAAAACTCTCCACTGTTCTTCTCTTACGCCATCACATGTCAAAAGCAGCACAAGCGCTTTTGAAACTTAATTGTAGTCGCGAACCACAATGTATGCGGCCAGTGTTTCGTTCTATTCGCCAACTTCGATTTGCTCTTACGTCACCACACAAGTCCACATATGAGTTTGCGTCTGCTGATGTCCGACTCAATCTGCTCTGTTATTTAGCCGTAGCTTTGATATCTCACACAAACTCTTCCTGAATTCACACTTTAGTAGGCCGCACTACATTTGCGAGAATGGTAAACTTAGGGCTGCGCTTTTACTGTCCATTACGCTACGCAGTATATGCGACTATGGAGAATTTGCAAGAACACATGGATTCACACGATATTGGTAGTTGTGGCTCCATCTACCAAGCGTTCCTGCCATGATCTTTTTTGTAACGCCATGATTTTCTCTACTTTGCAGGAATCTGGTGTGAAGTGCTTAGGTGAACGCAACGAAGCTCTATCACTTCAGCAAAATTTGTGAGTTTTAAGTAAACCATGTGCAGATTTGTCAAATTTTCAGTTGGAATTGTTGGCTTAATAAGGTAAAGGCTGCCTATGTGTGAAGATCGCATGCGTGGTGAGGAAAAGAGGTCATATTAGCTCTGATATCCTCGGGTTTGGCAGTGCGAGTTTAGTTGAGCACTGCCTGGTTGATATGACAAGACAAGCATTGCGTCTAATCACATTGGTAGTTCACATAGTTATAGACAGCGGCAGAGTTATAGTGCATGGTCAACGCTTGAGGGCGAAAGCATAGACCCTTGGATTTTTAATCGCATTGCATGTTTGAGTGCGACAGTAATAATTGCACACTCACTTCTCTGTATTTTAGTGCAATCCAACGAAACATGCCGAATCACCACCACGGACGTAAACTCAGCCACGTATCCAATAAGCAGACGTCCATTTAATATAAGAGAAAATGGTCTATACTGCTGCTACTTTCGTCCGGGTCATTGTTAAATGTAAGGGTGAAAATCATTTAGAACACTTGTAAAGTGGATTATATTAAGATACTTAATAATTCAGAATAGCCGTGGCGTAGAGAAGAAAGATAAAGCTGTAAAAAAAAGCAGCATTTTCAGGAAAAAATATGGCATACTAAAGACGTTATAGTGTGTGAGACTGAATCAAGGTTGCGGAACGCCACATTGCTCAAAAAAATCATAATTACCTAACGGAATCTAACATATAAATTAATTGAAACCTATTGCGAACACCGAAACAGTCAGTTCCGCCCCATGTCAACATTACAGCTACATTTATTAATTGTTACATTAGCGAGGAATAGGCGCTGCTTCACGTGAATGCAATTAGCCATTTGTCGGTCCTTGAAGCGGGCATCACAGTATTACTTGGTGGCTATTATCAGAATGTGAGAGAGATGGAAAAAGCAGAATTTTTGGACATGAATACTGCATACAAGAGCAGCGTCGATAGGAAGTAGGTGTCGAGAAGTGTTTCAAATAAGAGCAAAAATGGAAAAGGAATGAGATTCCGTTGAGACAAGGTCAATTTTCCATTTTAGGCTTTGTGTACTTAATGAGCCAAAATACAACTTACGATGTCTAAAGTTAACATTTCTTTGGTAGAAAAATTCTCTGAGGGGGGTCCAGTAAGAAGAGCATTCCATAATGTTTACGATTGAATAAGAATGTATTTGTGTTTCCTTTAATTAAGCCTGGCTATCTTTTCAGTGTGTTTTAAAAAGAGCAAACCCAATATGACTAAGAGTTACATGCACTTAGCCTTTAGGAGTGTTGATAGGGCCGATAGTAACAATCAGCGCTGCTCGGATGAAAATTCTGCCCTATGTATTCTTCCGGCCGCTGTTACTGTGTTTTTGCATTTGTTAGCTCATCCTTCAATCCACTACCACGTTCTACAGAAAAGTGGCGAATGTTACTGTTTTCTACGCAAAAGTGGGCATGAGAGCATGTGCGTCCGACATTTCTAGCCCAAGACTGAGAAGAACGACACAGATTACCCAGCACATGAGCAATCGTATTAGCAAGCCCAAATCCGAATAATCTTTTGATTCTCACGATAGTGTAATGCAATTTTAAGAGGTAAAGGATGGAAGATAAGCCTTGGAAAGCCCTTCATGATAGACTTCATCGGAGAATAACGGATTTTATAGCCATTCGACAGACTTTACATGATCAACTTACCCATCTCTGATAAACGCATTGGCTAGGCGAAGCAAATGCAGATCCGTTGACCTCTCTAATCCTAGAGATCCGAATATTTGATAACACGTAATCTGGGTTTTGGAATTGAGTATGTGCGTTCGTCTCGGAACAGTGATTGATTAACGCAGGGGGGCGGCTTAGCTGTAGTGTCAGCCAGTAGTAGGGGTGAGATGATTCTACCTGCATTTGCTGAAACTTGAATGAAGTGGAACAGCTACAAGGAGGAAAAATTGGGACTGGAATGCAAACACTTTTGATTTCGACAGAGCAACAATAGTTTTCGTCAGGGCTTTAAGATTGCACTGTTGACACACCTTAGGGGTTGCCTTCTAGGAATGTGACAGATCAATCACGCAATAAGCAGGTCCTAAACATTTGTTATTGCCATAAAGGAAAACAGCATCATAGTGCTTGGAGGATTTTGAGTTAAATGAATTTCGGTAGATGTGTAGATTGCGTGAATCTCAAACTGGACAACATGGAGCGGGCTAATGTGTTTATCTTTTGGTAAGCCAAGACAGCTCTTCTTCGTCGCAAACTTGATCTTTTTAAGGACCTCCAGATAATGGTAATTTTGGCAATCTTGATTCATCTCATCTTGTTTATTTTTTTTTCGCAAATCTGATTTACTTGCTACCAATGACAGTTCGCTAATGATAAAATGAGAGCGCTCTTTATGTAATGAGTTAACTATGGTTATGCTTAGACAAAATAAGCAGTTCTAATGAACTCATGAATTCTTTGCATCAAAGCGTTACAAAACAATTACCGCTGTGAGTCCACTCCGCCTATCTTACCCATGTGTAAAAGCTTCTACTTAGCATTAGCCTAGGCATGGTCATCCACTTTCCCGCTTTCCTTTGCTACCACCTTAGTGCAAACCATCTTCAAAAATTTAAAGCAGATTTCAAACTACTGAATGGAACCCAGTAATCAATGCAGGAAAAATTTATGTAAAGTGATGCTTCAGAAGGTAATTGATAGAGGACAAGCCCATGCGATTGCCACAAAATGCTCAGTAGATGGGTTTTTATAAGTTTTTGGACTGGATCGTGGTCGAGACGTGCCTTCTCGGAGTTCTGCTTCGGTACTTTTGTGTGTGCTGCGGCACCAGCAAAAGTTAGAGGACTAGGACTGTGATATCGCTGATTGTGCTGTGTTTTGTTGGTGCCATTTTTGGCAGTAGCCACGCGTTGCAACTTGAGGTGTGGTGTGTCGGCTGTGGCTAACCACTATGATGCCTTGAAATCATTGGCTTTGACATGACTGGCGAATGGTGACACTATTTTAAGTAGGGCGGTGGATAGAGTGTTACTCCATAGTGCGCTGGAGTGAATGGCGATGCATGGGTGCTATTTTTTTCCGCTGTGTACTTCTCTTTGCAGTGCAAGAAGGCAGTAGAAGACCTTATTTCTAAATGAGGCACTTTCATCACTTTTCTTACTCGTACACACAGCTGCTCATCTGATTTGTGAGACGACACCATCTGTAGTGGTCATACGACTGTAAGTGGTGAGTGCATCCCCTGCTCCAATAAAGATGCTAACGAGGAAGACATGATCCATAATGAATACAAGGTGAAAGGCCGATCAGGAGTGAGAGTGATCACATGCTGTTGTTTGCTGGAGGCAACGGGAAACGGGTATGAATGGCGTGCATGCAGGCACAGTGTTGCATTTGCTTAACACTTCGGTTTCAACACTTATATGAATATATGAATATAATGTGCATTGATATTGTTTCAGGGAGCATAAGCATAAAGTGGATTTAAAGAGCTCACCGCCTTACTATTTTTAAAAGAATCGCAATGCAAAATCAGTGTTTGACCAAGTTGCGAAAGGGTTGGGAGATATAAATGTACAACAAATCAACATGCGTGTTTGTTTTTCCTAGGCACTGGCTGATTTCAACTCGAATTGCAAGAAAAACCACTCCGGCACTGACTTGTTGTTGTTGTTGCAGATGCAAGCAATGTTAAACGAGTTCAGCATTAATTGAATATGGCGAAACGAAGATTAAGCGATGCATCACGCACTTGAAAGTAGCTTAGATAGCAGCTGTTTTGGTGTTCCTGGTAAGGAAAGCAAGAGTAACCAGAAAGACTTTGGCGGATATAGAGGCGATAGGATAAGGACGAGATAGATATGCAGAAAGAAAAGTGATTGGGAGCAAAAGCGGTGTGCTAACGCTCTGCTGCTGACTTAAGTTGTGTACAAGATGGATTAAAGCTTTGTTTTGAGGAAGGTGGCTTGAACTATGCAAGCAAATTTGTTGGGGTGAAGTGCAGTGGCATGCAACGACAACCACTGCATTTGATTCTTTACTTTTTCTCAAAGAACTACTACGCATGGCTGTCTCACGAGGAGTTTAATTTTGACCATTGGTCAGCCTTCTATTGAGAGAGAACTAAAACTTTTTCACATTACCATATTGTTGCAGAAGTAATATTAGCTGGAACCCACTAGATTGTTCCCTCATTTCTAAAGTGATGTTTATGAGGAGTGCCTTAAAGTCAAGATAAGATTTGAATTTAGTGCCATTAGTGCAACAAAGGGAATCTAGCTAAAGCAAGACACTTATGAGCCCAATGTTATTTAAAATGCAATGATACATAAGAGAGCTTCCAATTTTCATTGATAAAAGTACATTGAAATAATGAACGATTAGCAGCTACGGTTTGCAATGATAGCATAGAATAATGTCAGATTGATGAATAGCGGGGTGTAACCGTGAGAGCCTAGGTTTGTATAAGATTAGCATTACCCCAGCGTCCACGTTTCATCTCAGCATAGAGAGGAGTTGCTGCAGATCTTCGGTTGAAACTCCCATAAGCACTGAAAGGTAGGTTTGCCAACTCCATCTACTGCCTCCTGCACTGCGCCGTTCCGTTAGACAGAATCTTCTATTCAGTGTTCACACAGATAACATGGAAAACTGACAAAAAAGGAGATGCATTGCCTTCATATGAAGTTTTACGCTACCTTGATGTGTTGTGTTACCCAGTTTGCCTCTCTTAGGCCCTGTTTTGCGCAATACCGCCCACTGTGATGGATGACTTTGGGGTGTCTTAGCACTTCTTCCTTCATTAAACGGGGTGCTCACCTTAAGAAAAAGGAAGTGATAAGGTCAAAGAGCCACAAGGGGAGAAAAGAGGTTAAATGTGCTAAAGTGAGTTGAAGAGTTTGCGACAAGTGTTGGCGAAGTGTGGATTTGAGAGTAAACAGGCAGCCGACTAGCCACTAAACGGGCAACCAAAGGAGCTCTTAATTGGCTTAGGATGGAACTAACAATTTGATCCTCTTAAGGACAGTTCTCGAGAAGATTTGATGAATGCAAGTAGAAGAAGGAAGATGGGCAATAAGGCATTCAAAGTGACCTTCGTCCAGTCCAAAAATTACAGGGCAGGAGCAACGTGCTCACCTTTGCTTGTAAAGGGGTTAGTGCAGGAGTAGTAGGAGGTTAAGCTAGGGAGTCATCGTATAGGACAAACTAACTCGGAAAAATGAATAATAGAAATAAAATACTAGTGGCGATCTATGCTAAGCTATGCTAAAATAAGTTATGGTTTTAGGCGAAGTGTGATTGGGTCAGATCTAGTCCAGCCAGCAGAAGTCTGATCCAGGTTTTGGATCTTTGCACCATTTAACTGAGTCACAATCAAGAGTGACACTAAAGGAGAGGTGAAGTGGACTTGGATAGAGAGCATCAGCAAACGATAAATTAGGAACAGGAGGCAAAGAGGATAAAGTTAAGAGTAGCGTGAGGAATCCAGGGGGAAGAGACGTTCTCGTGCAACTAAAGTGGAAACGCAAATGTAGGGAAATGGAACGCTGGGATTTGAATAAATGAAACAAATGGTGGAATGCAGTTGTAGAGAAAATGATTAAAAGCAAAGAAGGCACTCAGCGAAGATACATTGAAATGGGGCTTGCGTAGTGATGAGTAGCCAATTCTTATCTGTGAACCCTGATCCTTAATGGCTGCGAACAGGAAAGAAAGAGATGGCCTTAATTAAAGCAGTGGTATGGCCGACACAATCCATTCGCAACTAAGGGCAGGAATTGATGTGGCCTCTTCACTGACTCTCATGCACTGGATTTTACAGCTACGGACGCCTCAGTGGGTTACGTCCTCCCTATCACACGTAGAATTTGGTATGGTGGAAAGATGATACAATTTTTCCTTTTTGTTAGTTTTACCTACCTCCGCCACTGTTGTGGTTTCTAACACCTGATGCTGATCTACGATAGACTGAATCCATGAGCGCTAGTGCCTTGCATCTTACCAATCTGCCATCCAGCTAGCATTGGTTGATCGGCTGATCGATTAGCTGACTGGGATGAGTCAGCGGCGAAACGGATGTTGAAAGCACAAAGTCGCATTCTATTTACATATTGTTCCTCTCATTTACTTTATTTTTTGCTATTAGCTGGAGTTGCCAGTAGCTGACATTCATTATTTGGAGTGTAATGTAGGACGTTTAAGGTGCAGTCAGTGCAATTTAGCTGGCCAACCAAATCCACACCCACTATTTTCTTTGCATGTGAAGTGCAGATTGCAATTAACGGCCCATTTAACCTAACTCAAGCCCAACATGGCAGCAATTTTACTCCCTTATTGCTTAGTTACTTACCACCTGGGGCGTATTATGCTGTTCTCTTTCCTTCTACTCTATCCCACTTCCTTTTCTACCCCTCCTCCTCTTCCCTTCAAACCCGTATGTAAGTTCAGTATTACTGAATTAACCCCGGAATAATACGATGAAAAGCTTGGAAGGACTTCGAAGCCCTCGCTACTATATTGACTCATTTTGCACTCACTTTCGATATCTTGTATGTGTTGGAACTAAGCGATATCTTTCTTAATCAGGGCACCAATTTCCAGAGTGCTTAAGTTTTTTGCCCTAAAAATGGAAATAGATCTTCCTCTCAGAGCCCTTGGGACGATTCTTCAAGCTCTGCGTCACCTTAAAAATGGTCCCTGATACCGTGCGGTTAATGGTAATACCATCTCAGCAGAGGAACCAATGCACAAAATTCCTTGAAATGTAAAAGTGGCCCTTCGTTAGCTAGTGTCAGCTGCTCATCGCAGCTCGCTACTGATTTGTGGGAGAGTATCCTGCCATTCTAATTATTTGCAGCGAAAGTAAGCATTCTACGCAATTTGGTATTTCACACTTTAACTTCCATGGCACGAATGGGCTGGTCACTAATCTACTGCATGCTGGAGTGATGCCGCCCTATTATATCGCCTAGTACGACTTACCAGGGGAGTAAGACACCAAACGTGAAGTCAGATGTCAGCTTGTTTGCAATACTGGTCCAGCCAATTGGAAGTTCGTAATTTAAATCGACCAAAAATGCCAAACCTGAGTGGAAAGCATTTATGAAGAGCGAAAAGATGAACAATTTGATTGATGACAAAATTTTGTTAACATGCAGCATTTCATGTGTACATTGAAGTTGCTGCCGATGCCTGGACGTGAAAGTGAACTCGCCCTCGTTCCACAGGAACAAATGTCTTTCTTTGGCCTGGCTTCCCAAACCAAGTGTCTCTACCAAAAGGTAGGGGAGGTAGAAGTGGAAATGGTGCGCAGATTAGAAAAAGATGCGCTTGTAAAAGTGTCCAACTTGTTGACTAGGCCATTAAAAACCTGTTCTGTGCTGCTAGCTCAGATACAATCCTAGCTTCCGTCTAACGTCTCACCTTTGAGGTGGCATCTTTACTCCATTTGCACAACAAATCGCTACCAAATCTGCCGTGATTATGCTGTTTAAAATTTGGTAAAATCAGCACGCACTGACGCGCAAAGGGGAACTGGGGCTACGAGTTATATTCGTTTTGACATATAAGAGTATCCATGAACGCGATTTGTTGGAGAATGACGTTTTAGGGTTGCATTCCCCTACAGCCTATTTGCATCTTATCAGCGATTCATTGGAGCAACGCAGAAATTCACACAATGCACAAAATGATTGAGCTAAGTTATTTGTGCAATGCAGCAAGAACTGTGCGATTCGATAGCTTTTACACACGGTAATTAACCTGTCACCATTCAGACAGATTGGACCATTTGAAAAGCCTATCTTATTTGGCCTAATTGAGACATTCTGGGGCAATTGTGCGACGGGGAAGGTCGCAGTGTGACCGGTTTTTAGGCCGTTCACTAACGTGATGGATAAAACCCGATGATTCTGCACATTTTTATGATGCGTTTCGTTCTTGTAATAACTTGCAGTTGATCGTACCTATCACGCGCAAGCAACAGTAGCTGTAATACTTTGTTTGTTCAAACTGCCGGTTTCGGTCACTTGAGTGGCCATATTGTACTAGCTGGTTGGCCTAGCCAACAGCCCCCAAGCCCTCTGTTTCCAGAATATATGTTCTGCCTTAAAGGGAGCCTCGGGACGCTACAGTAGCGTTTTAAAACTAGTAACAAAAGTACGACCGGATAAAGCGCTGATCTAAATCAAATGGCAACTGATGGCAGGATGCCACTTTTCTATAAAGTACACTTAAACATCACTCCCATGATCAATCAAGGAAGCTAGCATGAGCAGTGGCGAACGGCAGCACATGACTTGAGGATACGTTCAAAGTGTTGTCCTGGTGGCATGTATATATCCATCACTTGAAGAGGAATAAATGAAATTACTCTGGAGAATGAGTGTGCTTAGTTACTTCTGATAGGTAAGCAAACCGCGCAATACAAAAGGATGCACATTTTAAAAGAAAAGCAGCGGCATAACATTCATTAACGTCAATGTTATTCGCAACCATGAAACTCCTCTGTCTGCTTCGATGAACTGAAAAGTAACAAGTAATTGTTATTATTGCGCATTTCTGGAACATCTCAAAGCGTTTCGCGATCCCAACAGTGGGTAGTCAACTCCATTACTAGATGTCACGAGGAGATCTTCTCTGCTATCATACGTAATGACATTCAATACATTGCAGGGTGCGTTTACAATGAGACAATCCACTTGGACACGAGCGCACCAACCCGGCACAAATTGGACTATGTGCACGCATTGGGTTGTTGACCCTAACCTTTGTTCCAAAAACTTTGCCCGCTTGGCAAGCCAAGGTGAGTTGCTGATCGCACGCACAAATATCATAGGCGCGACAATTAAGGATAATAGTCTAATGTTACCGCCATAGTGAAATTAAAAGCTGAGATCGCCAACGTCATGTTGTGAAGCACCAGCTGCACCCATCAAGGAGCGATGGTAAATCTTTATGTGCTTATGGAAAGGTAGGTGACCGTGGTCATTCAGTAACGGCACAACGTACATGTATTATACCTATTGCTATAACGTCGGTGAGACCACTTGATCACATGGTCTAGTCAAGGCAATGCATAAAGTGACAAGAAGGATCAGGCTTCGTCGATATTAGTTCACATTAACTAGTAACACACTAATGACCTCGCACTGCCTTTTGTCTCTTATGCTCCTCCATTCCTCGTGCTCTTGCTTTTTATCTAGTCGTGAACTGTTTTAAATCCTTCAGAAAGGTCATTTTGATTTGTCGTTCAATCTACTGTGAGAGATTTTCCTTTTATTTATTACACACTGACACCCCCTCATCCTTGCGACAGGTACTACTCATGCTTGGTATTGGCATGGAAAGCACAAAATATCTAAACCCCAATCGATTAGAGCAACGCAATTGATTCTTCTATGCTATGCACCCACAAAGCAAATAGGCATCACTGCAAAATATGGCGTGCTTGCAAGAAGAGAAGAGCTATAGTGAATTGAAGTATGCGCCAATTTTCACCATCTACCAAGGCAAGCTACTATCACTTTTTGATCCTCTTATCCTAACTATGTGACGCCAGCTGTTGCCCAACAAATGATACTGAAGATACTGATACATTCCCCACTGGCGGCTGTGCCATCGCCAATTACAACTAGGCGAATGGAGGCAGCAGTTAGCGGATCTAGCCTAAATGCATAGCAAAAGCAGAGGTTTGGGCATGAAGATGATGCATTGCGTATCATAGGGGTTGAGTCTTTTACTTTGCTGGGGTCCTTCTACATCAAGAGCCCTAGATTTCGGCACGCTGAGGCAAGGTCAGAGGTGGTTGTGTATGCAGAGTGCGTGGATGTGCAGGGAAGCTGCATCGAGGGATGCAACAGCATTGTCTATGGCCTAATGATACTGGGTTCTGTCTGCACAGTGGCTGCTTAAAACGATGTAGCCGTGGTTTTCACGTAAAACACCACACGCGCTCCCATGTATGTTCGAGCTTTCGTAGCGGTTCTTGTCAACACTGCTCAATGAAGGAAAACATGACGCGTATGCATGCAGGCAATTTGTACCATCACTTCACTAGTTTCCTGTAGTGTTGCTAATATGTATAAGGACTTTCGGCGATCAGCTTGGCCACAATAAAGGAACGCAGTCCGCAGATCATTTTAAAAAATTCGTGTCGCCCTTGCTAATGATGTCACATCTGCTGATGGTGATGCAAGTAAAGATGGGAAATACCCTTTTATATGCTCACTTCTGCGTCACTGCTTGCAACACAGAAACTTAATCACCTGTTTTTAAGTTATCTGACTCCTTCTCGTGCTATTCACTGCCTCCTTCTTGAATTCCTTGCAGAAAGTCTGCATGTACTATGCTTGGCATTTTCAGGTTTTTCGATCTAGTGGAATCCGTCTTCAAATATTTTATCTTACTCAATCAAAGATGCCTAAATATTTTCCACTTTACATTTTGGATAGAAATCCTTGCTACAAATATAATGAAAGATGAGCTTACAAGTTACCCGTGTACTCTGGCAAAAATCATTGTCAACCTTCTCCACTGAAAGCGATGACCTCCACTTAGCTACGAGATTGATTGGATTTAAATGCTAGTTACCTAGACTGTTAAAAGTATTGCATTTATCGCTAAGCAGAGATTAGGCCTTCTCGATTTACCGTGATGAGAAAATGAGAAGCTCTTAGAATTCAATTGCATTTAACGGCATTCTTCTTCTTATTGTCCCAGCTAGCTTACTTTACTTAAAGTCCGTTTGCTGCAACACTTACGCTTTCAGTTATGTCTCGCATGCTTTAATTTGATTCTGTCACAAGCACAATAGCAATTTTAATGCTGCATTGGAAATGTCCTCCTATTTTGACGGCAAATTTTGGCAAGCTTTCTTGCATGAGACTAAAGTACGCCGAATTTCCCCTTAAGTCAACTTAGGGCACAGTTTCCCGTAGGAATCGAAAGGAAAATAGCTGAGGCAATGCCCATAAAATCATTCTATTATTAGAGTTTCAGTCACGATGCATAATTAACGACCAACTGACCATGTTAGTGACTTCAGCCAAGCTTTTGGCCAATCAGCACAGGTGAGCGACCTAAAAACCTTTTATATCTTACTAGTATCAGTACATTTAAAACATACTCGTGTTTACGCAGTGAACGCTGCCAGCTCCCATTGCACGTAGCTAAATTACGCAAAGGCTTCTTTCAAAGAGATCATCATAGCCCCTAGCTGTCTGCAGAAATCAAACAACAATGCCTAAAACACCGTGATTGCCACGGCATGACACAGCGGACCAAATTTTGCTCTCTCTCTCATGAGCGGACTTGGGCGAAAGAGAGGCTGTTGACATAGACATCCGCATCAATGGAACCAAGGCGACCGAATGAAAGTCCAACGTGTGGCCATTCATATTGCCACTGTCACGATGACACCACATACCAAGACGTGGTCGGTAGCCGTCCCACATGTTACAAACTAGACCAGTGCAGTCCTTTATAAAATGCTGGAATTTTGCAACACAACCAGATAGTTGCCTGTTATGATGAACTTTCAAGTTTACATACATCTTGTAACTTAGTGTATGCGAGCCTCTACCTATCATTTTTCCTCTGGTCACAACAGCGAAGCACAACTTCTGCTCTCCACTGTATGATAGCTTCATTTTTACGCCTGCCGCCTTAAGCCAGCCCAGGTGTCCACAGCAGCAAACGGCTCGGCTGCGATTCAGACATTCGATGCAACCATCCAACGATGAGCACCTGGACTAAACCCAACCACTTCCTCTCAATTGCTCCTGCGTTTTGTAGGCCCTAACAGGACCAGCCAAACAACAACAGCTCATTGACAGCCTAAGCTGCATCGATGCTCACCATACAATTCTTGCAGGGTAACACCGATAAACGGCGACGTGCACAACTCTCTTCTTGTCTATCCCATCTCAAGGCGACTTGCCTTACATTCATTTGTCAGACTTCCTTGCTTTACGCAGCAATTCTTGGCAAATGTGCCCACACTTCGCGAATAACAGCAGAAATCCTACGCAAAATCATAGTTATTTGTTAAATTACGACCACTATTTTTCCCAATACTTATAGTAAACCATGCTGTTTACTAGCTAACTAATCAGTAGTATCGTCTATCAATGCCATGCCTTCGCTGCTACGCTAATGATAGCATGCCTTCATATGCGCCGCTTGACACCATACCGCACATGAATTATTGGTCTAGCAATTAAGCCGACTGCTTGATTATTTGACGGGCGAAACAAAGTGACTTGGCCATTTAGACGATTAGCGTGTTTGCCTTACGTTAATTTGTGATATTTTATTGCATCTTAGCAATTACGTTGCGAAAATAAATTGTGTGGTCACTTTGGTTATTCCACAGCCGTTGTCATCATTGCCTTAGTGGCAATGCTCGGCGATAGGGCCGTCGGGTGTAATTTCACCTGAGCGTTTATAGGTCTTCCTGCAACATGCGAGACTGGGATAGCCATCAAGAGGAGACGCAGTACTTACGGGAATTTCCTTCCTTTTCTTCTCCATCTTCTGACTGCCTTTTTGTAAGAATGGTTTTATTATTCACAGTTATCTTTATTGCATTCGACGATGCATTTGGCAGAGTAGGGCGCTCTACGTCAGGAGAATCGAAGCTCTACTCCAGAACTAGATTAAGTTGCTTTCTGCCTCTCACCTACAGGGCAAATTTAACGAACATAAGTATTGCAATAGCAGCAGAGTATTAGCCATTCTGTGTAGTATCTAATTCCATTGACAAGAAAGATATACGAAGGACTAACTTAGGATATGGTAATTATTTACTACAGCCATCAATGGTGCGCTGTGCGGTGTGTCACGTGGTCGCACAAATGGGCTACGACCAGCAGTGCCTTAACTTGCAACCAAACATCTCCAGCACTAATTCATACATGCTCAACACAGCGCCTGCAGCCATCCCCGGCCCCCTAGAGGACTAGAGCAGGCACAATATTCTGGAGGAGTGCGCAACCATTCCCCATACTGACGACCCATTTGGTGCGCGAAAACAAGTAGCCCATCAACAACACCCGTTGTTTAGCAAAATATCGATGCATCACTAATATCCCTCTCCTCTTCCAGAGCCGTCCTCTGTGCCGCGTGGCACCCACACAATGACAAGCATAAACAACTGCCTTAGGTGGCGGCAGCATTCAATACCGCTTAGGAACGCCACGAGGTGGGGTTTGTGTGCTGATGCAAAACATTTAAAAGAATATTTACAGATCTTTGAGTAGTTACTCCTTTGTTACTAGACCTACCTCAAACACCAACTCATGTCAGGGCGAAACTTACGATTAGGTGATTTCTGAGACAACACAACACGTTTTACAAAGATAATTTTAAAGCGAAACAATTGTGTCGAAGTCAATGAACGATCCAGTTGCGAAGTGTCTCGCACTCGCGATCTTTCACTATCAATACAACATTGCATTTATAAAAATAACGCGCCTATAAACACACACAAAATAATGAAAAGACTTACAGACGAGTGGTAGAAGCATGTTGTTGCACAAAGGCGCACACTGAATCTTTCACTAAGTAAGAAGGCACCAGCGCATGAACTGCAACCCATTTTTACCTGAGAAATATAGTGAGCAATAGCGGAAGCGGGATCCGCATTCAGTGCTGTTAGGTAGTACCTCCATGCTTAGCTGATAATGCTCCACTAGAAGTATGCATGTCTGCCAAAATGAGAGCTAGAATTGCAGTGCATGCAAGGCAAAGCCGACAATCACACAAATTCTCCAGTTTACATATCAATGAATCCTACCTGGCTAAACTCCGAGCATACCCATAACTAAAAAAGAACCAACACAAAGCTGGAAAATTAACTCGACCGCGTAATAGCTGTTCAGCATAATAATTAAATGTAGTTGGGCTTTGAAGCTATTAAGCGGACATTACGTTCCAAAAGCAGCTTACATTATCTTTGATATAGATCGAAGCAAATTCAATGTTCAAACTCAACTATTCCATTAAAAATACTGAAATAACAAATTATAGTAGAAAAACTAAAATTTTGTGTCAAAATGCAAAGTGACAAAATAATACTTAAATGTGATAGGTTTGCCATTGCGTATATCGGATATGTAATGCTTGGCTCGATTTCCCTCATAGAATTGGCCACTTTTCTTCAAAGGCGAATTCGATGGAATTCGCGCATCACTGTCGTCGAGGGTTCTAGTCCTTTGGCATAAATTAGATCGTATTTCATGCTATACGTGGAGCACGAGGTTATCTTCGCCCGCTTGATTTGCTGGCTTATTTGCTAGTTTTGATAATGCTTGCATAAATTAGGAAGTCTATCGCCTGGTCGCCCCCCCTTTTCCAGTATGTTGTCTGTAAGTGCATTTATATTTGCCCAAGGTGCTTAAAACTATCAAGTCCAGACACATCGCAGTAAGTCTACCTCAGAACAGGGATGCCTTCTGCAAAAATTGGTGTCTGCGTTGTTTTCTCGGTGATCACGTACTAAATTTCGCCTGCTTATCAGAAGTGGAGGACACGGAGGGGCTCTAAGCTATTTTTCGAATCCTCTACCAGATCAGATAGTACAATCGGGAATAGTGACCACTGGCTGTGCAATACCTGCTAAATGTGGAACGTTTCATGTCGAGTATTTTGCTTGCTGCAAGTGTCGTGCTGTAAAAATTAATGTGATTAGGCAGTGCAAATGACAAACAACAAGTTCTGACGGCAACTGCAGCTGTTTCCTTAGCGTTTTCTCCAGCACGTAAAAAATTAAAGTAGATGAATAGATGCGCAAGCACAATAGATGCCAAGCACCAGGTAGGCTATATCTATTCTTAAATAAATTACGTCCCATTACTCAAAGCCAGCGTCATTAAAGGAACAAAACAACACTGAAACTACCAAAACAACCTTAACGTACTGCATAACGAATTGTGGAGTGAAAGAATGGATTTGAGTAGGCGTTGTGGTAGCGGTCACCTTATGAATCTTTTGCTTTTACTCCAGCAAGTGGGTGTGCAAAGGAAGCTAATCAATATCCAAGGGGCCTAAAAACAAACATTTAAACAAAACTACTACTAAAAAGCACTTACTACCTCGCAGATTCTTGACCTCCTGCAGCAAATAAAGCCCCATTAATAGGAAACAAGGGTTCCAAAATGCACACAGCGACGTTGTTTAGCTAGTCTGCACTCAACATATGCCATTTTCATAAAGGATTCGCCGTCCATTCTGTGCGGTTGCAAAAGTGTCTAGTCTACTCTTCTACACTTTATGGCTTCACTGGCTATAAACTCGCTACTTTGGCGGTCTGATTGACGAATACGGTGGTTAAGGGAGGCCATTTTTTCTCTCAGCGGGCAAGCAGGCTGGACATTTAGCGGGTGCTAATTTCTAATTCTGTATAATGATCTCTAGTTAAGACAGCAACAGGTATCAGCATTGTCTCTAGGCTCACTGTTCGAAAACTGATGGATTTTGCGATAAAATATAGGTACAGCATCGCTGGTACTAAAGTGAAAAGCTGATGTTGCATCTCTGTGGTGAGACTTCCAATTAGGTGCCTTGTGCTTCAAACTCCGTATGCCTGTGCCATGGCAAACTGTTCAACGTAAAACAAACACGCATTTTCCATTATTATACAGATTAAAGAGGACACCTTCGAAATAGTCACTGAACCACATGTGCGCTAAGTTCAAAGCAAAACTTAGATGAAAATAGCATTATCCCACTTGAACTACATTTTTGTGCAATAAATTTCCTAATAAATCCAACAACTACCAATTAGGAAAAACTTCGTATTTCTAGGCCCTTAGAGGTACAATTCGACTCGCAAGCCAAGGTTGCCGAGAAATTTTATCATCACTTTTTATCACGCGCAAATCAGATGGCACCCACCCTCTACGCTGGCCTAAAAAATGACATGTCTGCCGACATTTGTAAAGGGGCACATAGCAACTCGCAACGCCCACCGCAAAAGTGAAATGCCGACCCTCCTTGATATCGTTCGCAGTTTAGACTAAAGTCTACAAGGTGAATCTTTAATGTGACTGCTACTTAAGGGACCATAGGAAAAGTTGTTTCCAAGTCTTTTAAACAAAATGGGGTTTAAAGGCATTATAAACCGTTGAATTTGCGCCAGCCTTATGCTTCTCGGCGTTAGTGAACCTAGAGCACCGGTGCAAATGGCAATTCTGATCTTGTTGCAATGCTACTTTTTAACTCGAAATAAGCAGACAATTGCTTCGCAATCACTTTGGCTAAGGCCGTTTAGTGTGAACTGATGTTCCTTAAAGGAATGGAAGGAAAGGATCTTTGACTGGAGTTTGCCAGTGCCATTCGCATCGTCCAGAGTATTCAGAGAGTTCAAAAGTCCTTTGCATGCATGAACTAGTTGTTGACAAGTGCTTGTGCTTCTGAACCTATTCATATTCCTACTAATTATTTGCGAGGATTATCTCACGATTGCCATCTAATGTATGCATGCAGGCCTTAGATATCGCCAGGTGGCTTGTTGAATTGCTGTCATAACCAAGCAACAGACTGGGTTATCTATGGTCCTGCTTTCTGAATGTTGACCCACAGTGATCTATAGTGACGTCGGAGTATTCTGTTTCCTAATGTCAGACTCCTACTGCCAAGTGCCGCATACTTCATGCAACGATGTGTGATGGCAGTTGCCAATGCGGAAGAGACCGAAGTTGAACTTTTTGCCACTTGCCTTTCACACTTCGCACTTTGTGTTCTCTATTTGACATTTTCTTCAATGCAACTTTGTTGTGGTTTTGGTCTTCCTGCATGATTAATCGCTTGTGTTGCTGCTCCACACCCTACAGCCCGGATTCCGGATGAAGCACCTTCCTTAGATGAGTTCGAGCAAGTAGCAAACTTTAAAAAGTTGAGCATTTAAGGCAAACTGTCCGCTATTACCAAAAAATAGTGAGGCATCTTACACTTTGTCTGCATAGAGAGAAGTCATACTGGCAATGGATGATCAGGCACTGACTCGGGTGAAGACCATTCCGTGGCACGCTGGTTGCACGTGTAGGCATGGCAGATGCTCCAGGATTTGACCGATATCATTTACGACAGCCAATTACGGAAAAAGATGATTTAGTGGTCCATCATTATGTGCATGATTATTAACTTGGATTCTACGGCTTCCAACGTTGACGGCCACTGCATTTGGACTGCAAATATCAATGCAGTAGTGACACTTGGTATGAATGCTGTCATTATAGCGAAAATTGGAGCGCTGTATTGTTTGCTGCTCTACTGACAGCGGCCTAGTTGAGCGACATGCCTTGGCCTCGCAAACCATCACTCCCTACCTACACGGGTGTGTGATGGTAAAAGCGGGGCTTTGACAATGTGACTAGGGTCATTCACTGTTCTCATTGGTAGGCATGCCTAAACCGGCCGCGACTGATGCGTCATACAAAGCTCGTGAATATGTGGATTTGCTCACCGTGGGCTTCTAACCTCCGCTACCTTTTGCCTCCCCTCATACCGGTAGTACTTGCTGTCACACAATTACTGCTCCCATTTGTATGCGCTTGCGTGATGCGGACATGATGACAAGTTTTCCATGCACAGGGTGTCCATTTTCCGTTTATTTAAGAGAGCTGCATAAATACACATATGAATTGTTTCTTGAGTGTTTCGATTCACTTTTATTCTTAAACTGGAGTAGTATAGGGCTGATAGGCTGATCAATGGTATCCAAATATAAATCCTTTAGAAGTCTCCCTAGCCTGTCCAATGTCATACTGTTCCATGCTAGCCCTCACCCAATTGAGCTACATATCCAGCCCCACAAGGGGCGTTTTCGGATTGTCGTTTTATTCATAGGCGAGCACAGATCCGATTAACATCAGGTTATAAAACTCAGCAGTTCCGACACTCCGGAATGTATTCTTTCGAGTCACATTCATTCACCCGCCCAACAACATCGGGCAAATGAAGTCACGTGAAACAGAATTTCAGCATCTATGTGCTTAACCGAAGCCCTCAGCACATCTAAGATAGCAACAATCCATGGGTGCAGAAATGAATGCACCGAAACCACCGGAAGACGCTCTTAGCTCACTTCAAACTAAATCAGCAGGTTTCTTACCACAGAGGTACTATTCACTGTCACTTGTCATGCATGAGCGAAGGACATAACGAAAAATTTTATCAAGATCTAAACTGACTGAAAAATATGGGACCTGGTTCTTGCGATGCAATTTTATCTGGGAAGAAATGTTCTTCCTAACTTCTGATGAAATAATTGGGTTCATGTATAGTGCGAAGTTAAGGCAAAATCTACAAGAACAAGAAAGACGAGGCATTGGTCATTGGCTTAAGTATCTGCATGCACAAATTGGGAACCAAACAGACTACCAAAACTCTACGTTACCTCGTTGGCACAAACGAATCTGCTGTCAAGTTTTGGAAGCATTTAGACAGATTTAGCCAGCACAAAGGCCCTCAGAGTGCTTTCTGTATCATTACAGAAATTAGCAGCAGCAAAACAGTGCCTTTATTCGGACAAAATTGGTTAATTAATTCCCAAGTGCTTCCCTTATACCCACAGCCCAAAACGTTGACAACATGTGCTTACCATTTAGGATTCACAACCTTTTGTAAACCAGCCTGCCTGCACTCCAGAAAATGAGGGACATCCATTGGGGAGAGATTGGTTTCGTGACCTTCGCACGTTTCCACACCCACAAACGGTGAGCAGATTAATGGCCTGGAAATTAACCTACTAATGTTATTTAAGCAGCACAA
Source organism: Taenia multiceps (assembly GCA_001923025.3). Lineage (NCBI taxonomy): Eukaryota > Metazoa > Platyhelminthes > Cestoda > Cyclophyllidea > Taeniidae > Taenia > Taenia multiceps. The sequence goes on along the minus strand of CM010312.1, from coordinate 1,095,162 downwards.
CCTGTAGTCTGAACGTGCGTGCATTGATTCGAATACCTGATTGTCGAAGTGAAGCCTCATTCCTCCATCAGCTGTCTATGATTTTGCCTCTAATCCAATGAATACATCTGTTCAGATGTTATTTTCATTTTATTTCGAACACTGAAGCCCAGGACACAAGCAAGAGGACAAAATATGTTTTCGTGAAATTCAAATTTAGGTGAATTTTTTCGGAAATAGGTGGCGAAAATGTTTATTAAATAGCGTTATATTTTACTGAGTAGGAAAGAAGGTGTGGGAATCCCATAGCAGATTGAAGGATCGTGGACCCCATACACTGTATGCCTGAAGGCCTCGCGACCATTAATGGATTGCATCCTGGATGTTAATGGTACAAGTGGAGCTAAATGCTTATCATGGGAGTACCTGTGCATGTTTTAAAAACGATTTGTGGTCTCGCCTCGTTTTTATCGGCTTCAGCGAATCCTACACTCGCCACACACGAGGCTCAGATCTTCTTCCCGCATCTCGCACCATGAATGCATTTAATCTGACAAAAGTTGCGCAGTGAGTAATGATGCAGCGCGTTCGATATCTGGCATCATATTTGACTAGACTGCATGTTTCATGATAGTGGCAAAGTGCGGAAGAAATCGGTAATTCATGGGGTTCAAGTACTAATCCCTACCATTTAAGTGATCAGTCACTAGTTTTAGTCTGACGTCATGCTCTCAAACGTCTCTGCCAGAGATGGGAGCACCATTAGGATTGATGATGCATAGGTTCGCTTAGCACCGCTCATCGTAAAAAACATTTTGTACGATGAAAGTATTGCAAAGTCTGAGTGAATTACAAATAGACGGAAATAATATTGACGGCAATAAAAATTTGCCAATAAACAAGGAATTGACAGAGATTAGCACGAATGGATAAGGATGCGAAGCATGCCAGGATAAGCAAGGAGTGGGTGATGGCACTGCATGAAGTAGGTGCGGGCAAGGGGACAACGCTGAGTTATGCAGGTGACTGCCTACTGGAACGAAAATGAGTAGTGTGCGGAGAAGTGCGTGTGATTAGGTGAGAGTAAATTAAATGAGGATGAATGGGAGAAATAGAAAGAAAGAAAAGCGATGAACAGTCAGCAATGGTGGAGAGAGTCAGGCGTAGAGCAGATAGACGGCACGAAAAATGGGTTGCACTGGAGGCTGCCAGGCGGCAACTGTGTAGTGTGCTGAGAGCAAGTGAAAGTTACTAGCGGCTACAAATGTGGTTGAGGAGTGGGGTTATCGCTTCTCGGCTCTCTGAGCTAAGATCATGTGTAGCATCTATCTTTTGCAGTGTAATTTCTGCAATGGTCTCTAATTTGGAACCAATGAAATTACCTATATTTTCCAACCAGAACAGCTGCTATGAGATTGCTCAACCTCGTCCACGGGTCAGCCTCGTATTGCATTACCTCGAGGATTGGTCCACTAGTGAAAACTAATATAGAAGGTAGTGGCAGGAAGGTGTGCGTATCGCACTGGTCGTGTGCAATGCATGTGATGGGGAGGGGTGAGGTGGGAACTGCTCACGTTGCAGTACATTCCTTTGCGTCGTATAATAAGGCCGCACCTCAGCAGACAGGAGAGCACCGCACTGGATATCTGCCGTTTGGATTGAGAAGGCTGTCCACTAGTAGGTGCATTAAGAGGCTGGAGCAGGTGGCTTAGAACAAATCTCTCTCTGATCACTAGACCAGACACTCTTACTAAGGCTACGCGTCCCGAAGTCTGCGCTTTAAGCTTCATGCGTGATCTTCTCAAATATGGGGCTAAGATTCCATAAATCAACTGAACTTTACAGTTCGAGATGTCCACGGGCTCTTAAAACTAAAATGCCTTTCCATAGCTTTCTAACAAGCATTGAAGATGTAAACAATAGTGCACTAAAAGAAGGCATAAAGGACGATTTTTGCATCGCGCAGAGACTAATTGGGACCAGAGTATACCGAGACGTCTACCTTCTACAAATGCACGAACTGTACCGAAACTACCACCTCCCTTGGAGCGAAGACGCACTTTGAGTTTTGAAGTTTCATGCACCCAGGAACTACCTCGTCTGCAATGCGCAACCATGCGTCTAACCCATGACCATCCTGGACATCAAGATGCGTCCCTATAAAAGTACCCCACCAGTCGGATACAAAGCAAAATTTGCACACTATTAAAAGATAGGAGATCGACTGACGGAAGTTTAAAGACAGCTCAAAGTGTAGCTACGGACGCGGTGCTAGAAGAGAGGAAAAGGCTATGTTATGCTCACGCTCTTTTGAATGCACCAGCGAGGTGAAAAGCGGGCAAGCCACTGGGTTCTTGTGGTAGACGAGTGATTAGAAGCTCCGAAAGCAGGAAAGGGCTTAGTATCTCAGTCCCAAAATTCGCACCATTTCTAGCCGACCACAGTCAATCAACCTATTTGTTCAAAGTACACCAAGCGCTGAATGGAGGAGAAAAGCAAGGCACACGCTGCTTACAAATAGAACAGACATTGTTCACTTTCTTCACCTATCATTTTAATACAGCTTTAATGCTCCATTTCAGTGCATTCAGTATTTTATGAATGTAGGAAAGTAAATTACTTTGATGAATGCAGCACCTCTCTCGTTTGCTCTTCTCCTCTTCGGCTACTCTGAGACCAAACGGATTAATTAAACAATGGTATGTTTACTGCTTTGGAATTGAGTAGAAACAGCACGATTTCAAGGAGAACAGTGCGCTATGCTCCCTTCTGCATTGGGGCACTCGGGGTTCCCCTCCATTACGAGGCTTTAAATGTAGATGCAATCCCTTTTTCCACTCCAAATATAGCCATTATTTTCCAGTATTATATATCCGTTCGTCTTCAGAAAAGTGTCGTGACGCTACAACTGTGGTAGCAGAAAGCAAACCCAATCTTTGAGGGCATCGGTGCTAGTTTTTACTGTTAGAGCAATCGAAGTGCATGCACTACGAATGCGAAAGTCACTGACGATTCATAACTCAATGGTTAAAAATGGCGCCCTCTGCCTTCGACAGCTGCCCAACACCCAGGTTCTGCTAGAAGGCTATCAACTACTATAGTGACACTAACCGTGAACTGCCTAAAATATTCGCTATGCAGTGTTTGTGCATCAAATTTTAGGCATAGGTTCATGCGTCTGGCTGTAGACAGTCGCAATGGTCAGCAAAATTTCCCGTCCCTTATTTTCCAAATCCAACCGATGTGCCAACGAAAAACGTGCAACAGCGTGGTCAGTTATCTCTTCAGCCGCAGAAAAGTTTGATGAGTAGCACGACTCGCTGGATATAGTATGATGGCTGGAGCGAGAGGTTGACTAAGCCTCAGTGTCGATAGCGCGCATTTCGTTGACCATTCTGCATTGGTTGGGGCAAGTGGCCTTTGAGCTATGCTCGAAGCCCTCATCCTTTTCTGCTAGCTAAATGTCGATATTCTGCTCAAGCGTTACATATTTTAGTATCTTTAAGAATGTTCCGTGCGCCTCATTTAAAAGTAATGGGTTAGATTTCCTGTAACGCTTTGTTTGCTCAAATCGTTAGTATCGGTGGCTTGAGTAACCATCTTGTACTGTAGCGTCTCAAGACTTCCTTTAATATAAAAGAAGACATGGTGCTTAAATAGAATATACATTCTGGAAGCAGAAGTGCTAAGGAGCTGTTGGTACTACCCGGAGGCCGACCAGCAGGCCAGTACAATATGTCCGCCCAAGTGACCGAAACCGGCAGTTCGAACAAACAAAGTATTGCAGTACTAGCCAGTTGGCTGGCCTCCAAACCATGCCATCAGCCCTCAACCTCTCTATTTCCAGAATGTATGCTTTCTGCGCCAACACTATGCCTCATTTCATCTTAAAGGAATTCTCGAGACGCTATGTTTCTCTTTCCTTTATTGCTTTTTTATCGCCTTTGGTTAAAAATTCCTATTTATTTGGAGCTTTTTTCTCGTTTTAAATCAAACACATAATTACACTTCAAATAATGGTTCCACAACCTTGTGCACATTAAATGCAAATAATCACGCATTTTTTTACTTAACTGCTTAACTACCGGTTTAGGTTACTTGGGTGGCCATCTTGTTCTAGCCGATTAGTCGGCCTCCGGGACGTGCCAACAGCCCCCAGGCCCTCTGTTATCAGAATATATGTATTCCACCCCCAGCACTTTGCCTTCTTTTACCGTAAAGGGAGCCTCGGGACGCTACAACTGCAGTCTAAATATAATTGCAACAAAGTAGTAAAAACTATTTTGCGCAAACATTTTTTTAAAAAAAGTGATTTAAATCTACAATTTGTTGGTTAGCTTGGAAATCTCAAGGTCATCGTTGTGCGTTTTGTCTGTGGCATCGCTGTGTTCTTTGCCGATCACAGTAAGGCTGTGGCCTCGAATTGGGGGAAGGGGTTCAAATTGTCAAAAGAAACGAGAGAAACTGCCTAAAATCTTGTCTGTTTAGTGCTCAAAATGTGGCGGAGTGGGCGTTGGAAGTGAATGTGCCTGTCTCTAATGGTGCAGCAGATATGCTTCGATAATGACTCAGGAACATAAAATTTGAAGGCATGCCTTTTCATTGCTCCATGCTTTGCTCAGGTAGGTTCAAATTCCATTTCCTGAGCCGCTTCCATTTTTGTTCGACATGCACTGTTCTGATTGTGCACGTTCAAGGAGAGAAATCACCATCACTCTCCTTCCTCGTATCTTTTCATAATTACATCGTGTCAATTGTATTGTCCAAGTGGTTCTAATATTCATTTGGATGAAGCCTATCGTGCTTATGGAGCTTGACGTAGGTGCATTCGTGGCATCTTTCGAAAGGATGCCTGAGCACACTCCTTTAACGATGGTCTGAATCGCCTCTTCCGCAACATCACCTGGCGTGATATGAACAAACACAAGTAAAAGTAGTAAATTTTCTGCTGCGAATGGGGTGTCGATGCGTAGTGCACGTCATCCTCAAACCAGGTGTCAATTTGCTGATTTGGCTGGTGAGTTTGTCGCAGAACCTCACCATTTCGTCCTGCTTCCACAGGCACAGAGCCGTTTCCCGATTCAGAATCTCTTGGCTGAGGTGATACATGAGCTGAAACCCCGAGCTTCGCCACGGAAAACGGAGCTGACTACACACTTCATTCTCTCCCACGTAAAGTTGGTGGAAGTGGACTAGACGCGCCGCGCCGCGGTGCGGTGAGGCAATTTCCACGTTCATGACAATTTAGACAGAAAACACCAATTGTCGGTGCGAGTTGAGAGTGTGGATACGTGAAGGGAGGAACTCATCAAATTGTAAGTGTACTCAATCATGCATGCATCTGTTTGCATTGCATTGTATGTTTTGTTTCTAACTTATCTAGTTTGATTGGGCATGTCTCCTTGTCATTAAGTGTGGTCTTCTGTATCCACGGTAGATACTGCCGATCGGATGGAAGTCACACTCGGTTGGCTTAAGAACAACTGTGCCTTCGTTGGAGCCGCTTTTCTTTAAGCGACTTCTTATGTGGTCTGCTTGTTTTTGCAGATCTCGAGTGAGCGTTTGTGCCACTACCGATTCCCATTAAATAGCAGCAAGTGTGGTGTTTATGCTCTTTATTCTCTAATCATGGCGCTGGCCGAATTCACTCATTTTGTAATTAACCGTGTTACCTGCTTCGTTTTTCGTTCGAGTGTGCATGCGCATGGGATTTTTGGTAATTACGAGCGGAAGAGGTTGTCAGAGTGCTTACTTTAATGCTTTGGCGCTGCTGTTAATTGATGAAGGAAATTGGACGTAGATATGTATGATGCATTGATCGGTGTCAGAACTGTAATTCCTACCTCTAAACAAGGGTTCCTCTTTCTAAGTCATACCAGCATCTGATGCGCCCATTGGGCATGCTTCAGCAAATGCACTTGTGAGTAGAAAGTTTGCCGATGCTTTACCCCTTCTTGTGTGTCATTTTACACCCAATCCAATTTTCGAAGTCGTCAGACATTTTTTTCGGTTCGTTCGGCGGGTGCTACTGTGTTTGCGAAGATAGGATCAATTAGGATGCAAAAGGAACTGCATTGGTCGAATTCGACTTCGTTTGATGCTTTTATCGAAACCCTCGAACTATGCAAATTTGTTGTCATCAAGAGAGGTCTCTTGGGACGATTGTCTCTGAAATGTTCTTAGCTGAAGCGTTTGGTGAAGATGCGGTATTATGGTGGCTACCTTAGAGGCAATACACAAATCATAGCGTGTGCGTTCCCGCTGCCGCACTGATGTGGTGGCCTCTGCGTGGTTTCATTCCCTCTTTTAGCCGTAGTGGTACTTTGTCTTTGTTATATTACTTTTTTACCGCGAAGCTAATAGTATATTTACGGATCATAGGGCCGTAGACAGGATGCGTGCATTCGCAAGCACTGCATTAGGTTCTTAATTTACCTTTCACCTACCTGTTTATGTGGCTGTTTGATCAGTGAGGAACTGAGTAGATAGGCAGGCAAATGTAGGGGATGTTTTTTCTGTAAAGAACTCTCCATCATCGTTTTGATTTCCTCGACAAACGAATATTCTTTGAAGACTTCACGAGTACGGGCCTGTGTGTCGAGGATTTTGTTTACGAATGAATGTGGCAATTGATTGACAACTGTCTTCGAATCGTTGGCAGTCCACTTAGAGTACACCTCTGCTTGATTTAGACCAACCAAGCAAGGGAGATTATACTGGAATCTTTAGAAAACCGGACATGGATGTATGTACGGAGTTGCGTTAACCCCGAGGGCAGGCTTCTCACTACATTTGTTGCATAACACCTGAAGGCATAGCATGAGGCAGGGGAGTGCATCGCCTGAATGTGGGTGGGTGAGTTGCCCGAGGATGGCTGCATCATTTTGAGACAGATTCCGTGTTTCTCAATGATAGTAGTGAAGGATTGCATTGTCGCTGACGTGCTTGAAACTGAAGACTAACATGAGAAGGGCAACTTTGAGTCATTTTTGTCGTAGGTAGTGAAACACCTTGCTTACAACCACACCAGTCGTCATGGACGTGCGAATGGGTGCTGCACCCTGCATGCTTTTTTCATCAAAAGGCGGTGGGCAGTAAGCTCTTAAGACTGTCAATTTGCCATTCACTTATTTCACTGATGTTGTAGGGAGTGCCGTGGTGACTGGCAGATTACCCAACTTGTGACTAGAAGTGGCTTTTGTTGCGCTATCAACGCATTGCTCACTCCACGCGCCTGCGGTATGGGCACACCACCATCACAAGACTGTTGTTGGGTAGGATGGGAGTGCGCCAACGGACGGAATTTTTTGCGATGAATTGATCCATTAGTGAAGACCAAATATGTGTTGCTGAGGTCTCTCTCCTAAACTCTACATAGCTCTGACCCAAGTGGGAAGGCATTTCTCCAGCCAGCAATTAATAACCTTTTGTGGGGCCTTAACTAATGTCGTTTTTATTACTTTCAAATAGCTGTCGAAAACGTGGCTTAACGTTGCATACAATGCTCTGTTGCACCATCTCAACATGGACGTCCAACTTTTGGCAGATCTCATTTTGATGGGCTTTGATCGAGAACCGGACCAACCGGTGGTGAACATAATCTACTATCCGCTACAGGTAATCGTGAAGTAGACGTTGACTAATGTGCAAGGCCTTGCACCCACCGTCCTCATGCGTGTGGAATGTCAGGTGCGCCTGCTTGATCAGATTGGGCGCACTCTCCACCTGGTGCCGTACCAGTGGTACGACTGCCTTGCTGAACATCGAGAGGTCTGGTGTCTTTAGGAGCCATCATCGTCATCAGTCCTAGCTAGTGATTCTGCCGCAACTTGGAATATCAATCCTTATGAATTTGATGCCAGTTTGAAATGTACTTGTGATTGCTAAATGTATGGGTATTTATTTTGATCTTTTTCGTTTACATGGTTTGCCTGGTTGGTAGAATGCAAAGACGGATGTGCCTCTGGAGGATATTCACTCAGTCCAAATTTGGCGAGGTTAGCTGCATCGCCTCAACTGGATACCGGCCGCCCTGTGAAATGTTTATCTTCGGTGAAGAGCAATCTGATGGCAGTAAAAGTGCAAAAAGCTCTTCACTACCGTCATAATTTTGTTGGCAAATGGTTCCATTCTGAAGAGTGCGGGTACCGTCGTGTTAAAAACGTGCAATTTTGTTGCAGATACAAAATTTCTCGGTGAGGAAGTAGTTTTGAATGTGGAAGAAGACCTGACAAGTACGCAAATGTTTCCTACTTCTGCACTGTTTCTCACTCATTTTGACCTCCCTGCTGCATCGTCGTTATTATCGGTTGGGAGCGAAGAGGTGGCTTTTCCACTCATCTGTGGATGGTGATGGCTTATAAGAGAACCATTGTCAGAAGTGCAGAAGTATATGCAGTGAAGCCACCAGTATCTGGTCGTAGGATTGTGACCAGTATTGAGAGACCACGCAATATACCTGAGAAAAGTGATTGCTGGGCTATTCTCGTGTGAGTCGAGCATAATTCGCAGCAGTTACGTGAACTATTGGGAGGTTTGTTAAATGCTACAACTGACATACACTTTTTTTAAAACTAGGGGCTTTTGTCTGGTAGTAGGTGAAAACGCCCTCTTCACCTGCTTCTCCTAGCCAATATTTTCAGCATTGGATTGACACCTCATTCAACACAACCATTGTTATTTGCCGCATTGTCTTCTGGTGCGCTACATACGTTCCTGTGTGGCCACTTTTCAAATTCTCTTACTTACATTTGCGATGGCAAACACATTATATACTTCGTACTTCGAATTTCTTACTTTTCTGCATTGCTGGCGTTTGTTTTAGCTCTCCGTGGGGGACTTCATTGCTATTCCCGCTTATTTTCAATCGTCACTTTTGACAGGTCCTTTTTTCTGTTTCCGCAAAGGCAACCTGTTGCGATGGTGAGGATCGGGACAAATCGTCTCCACCTGCACCGTAAGTTGGAGCCAATTGGACGTCCCTTGGTATTCACTTCGCGTACCTTTTCCTCCTTTGTCCAACGTACCGCGCTGCGATAATTGCAAGGTAACCACCCTAATGCTCTCCTTTCCCCAAATCAAGGTGTCCACTTCAATCTGGAACAAAGATAAAACGTGTAGAGGAATCACAAGGGTAGGAATGAGGTGTCGGCGATATGTAGAGCTGAAACCAGCCGGCCATTAATAAACGACCAAAGGTGAGCTTACTTCTAGTATGCAACTGCCGATCTGGTCGTCTAGGTGGACAAGTTTGAAGAAGAAAATGAGCCAGCTGTGTCATTGCATCCATGTACAATTAAGTACTCACACACGTCATTACCTGTGTCTATGCGACCCCATCTAATGCGACTCTCTGAAAGGAAGAAAATGGGAATTGGTCAATGACACACGCACACACAAACCCTGGATAGATAGACAGACAGGCAAACAGAAGTCGACGCACGCAGTGAAGAGTGCGCAGATGAACTTAAGAGGGGAGGGCACATTCTTACCCCTTATAGTAGGGCGCCAGGCTGAGGCAATCTCCACGAGAATATAAACAGGATTAGACAGTGAGATGAGGAGGTGGGAGCGGGAAGTAGGAGCAAGGCGCTCGCCTTCGCTCTTGAGCAAGTAAGTGTAGGAGTAGGCGATGGAACTAAGGCGAGATGGGATAAGACAGGCTAAAGCGACAGCAAACAGAGAGAGATGGAAAGTGTTTGACAATCCAGGTTAAGCTATGCCTAAACAAGTGTTGATCTTTAGTAAAGTGTGACTTTTGTCACATTCAAGTTAGTCTGTGCTAGTCTATTCTACATTGTGTTCCTATGCGTTGTATAATCATGCATAATTAAAGATGCGACTGGTAGGTAGATAAAGAGAACTTACCAACAGGGTGCTGGCAGAGAACGAGGCAGGAAGAGGGGGTAGAAGCGACTTGATGATGAGTTCAAAGTAGATGAAAATAAGAGTAGCGTGAGGGAGCTAGAGGAACAAGAAATTCTTACGGCACCGAAGTGAAAAACAGAAGCAGGGAAGTGAAATGCATGTGACTACTCATTCTTCTTTATCATGTGGCATGAATGCATGAAGCACACGCGGTGTAGCTTAATGCAAGACGCAGTACTTAAGAGCACATGGATCGTAGTGTGGGACGAAGGAGACACACCAGAGACGCGTTGGGGTGGGGTGTGGAAAAGGAGGAGTAGGCAAGTGGGCTCCTACCCCTCCATTTCGAGGATTCCATCGGACCTAGTCCCTACGTGTACATTGCGATCCCTAGTATCTGAGAGGAAGTAAAGGGAGACCTCATTTTACATGGCAGGGAGTTGCGTCGGGTCGATTAGGAGGACCAAAATAGAGTGTTGGAGTTGAAGTTAGTGGTAATGTATGGGGACGCCTCTGAATATGAGGCATGCACAATCGACTAGGCAACCCTATTAGTCCACATGTTGGCTCATCTATCCAAGCCTTTTAGAATCTAGCCTAGGTGGCCAATCTAGTCTGTGATATTCCATTGCAATCTAGTCTGGGCTAGTTAGGCATGGTCTCGAGTACCATGTCACAGTGCGTCCAGTATGCCTGCTGCTTTTGCTGCTGCCGCTGCTTTTTCAGTGCTTGTGAATGCATGGAAGAGCCATTAAAAGCAAGTGCGGCTGAATGAACGCAGTTAAAGCCATGAATTTAATTAAAGGAATCGGCGACATACCCCTAAATATTTCTGTGCAGCTAACAAATAAACGCTTTCGATGCGTATTCGTAGTGCCGCGCCTGGACGAGTCCTTGCCTTCCATCACAAACTACACCGCGGTGCTTGCAACACTTCCGTGGAAGTGATGAAACATGCCTGTTTAGCTGAAAGAGACAAAGGGATGTTTACGATCGAGGCGAAGGATGAAATATAATGAGAATGGAAGGAGAGAGAGCGTGGAAGAAGAGAGGATTGGAGGTGGACACAGTAGGATTACCCTGTACGGCGCTGTGGTGAAGTCTTCTCAATCGCCTCCCTTTCTCCTATCTTTTTATGAGTTGCTGCATCCATCTTCTCCTCTCGCCATGTAACTGAGTTCACTATGAAAGAATTAGCTCGATAGAGGCCATATGAATTTCTTAAGGCATAGCTTTCCGTTTCTGTGTAATCTGCATTGCACATTAGATGCAATACTATCGAAATGAAGTAAAAAAAGAAGAGACGGAGAGGAAGATAGCACAATTAGACGAGGAGGGATTGGTAGTAATACTCACCCCTAATTTCTGTGCAATCTATCTGTTGTGGTCATTTGACGTCTTGAGAACGGCGGGATGGGAGGTGGGAACTGACGAGCAGTTGGGGATGGAGAAGACAGAAGTGGGTTAGAACCCGAAATAGGAGGGAGACGGTGACGAAGAACTGAATGGCGCGAATGAAAACGTGGAGCAAGTCGGGTAGAAGCGGACGCGACAACGTGAAGCACAACATAGCACGAAGATGGCTTAGCAATTGGCGTGTTTGCATCCCACACATGTAAATTGACTAGTTACACGTGTCACGTGGTGGCTTCAAATGCCGACGGTTAAGCTTTGGACATCATTTCCTCATTGGTGATTTTGCAAGGACAGACAACACTTGCCTTTGTGCTTCTCCTCCCCAAGCCGTTTTCTTGCATGGCTGTGCATGCAATGGATACGCGACAAATGCACTCCGATTAAAATGTGTCACCTCTTGCGATTGTCCGTCCTCCATACCTTTTTCTGATGATGTCCTTTGGGCCGGTTGACTTTTGGGCAACGAGATACTTCCCTTCTTCACCACGAGGTGCCTGCCTCAGTCCCAATGAAGGAGGAGAGCAAGAGGAGGAGAAAGTAGGCCAATGGGGGCGTATGGACTAGTGGGATAATGATGAAAAGATGTCAAGTTGTGGAGGCCAGATCTATAAATTAGTTCGCCTTCCTTGGTGTCCTTTTGACGGCGCGCTCTGCTAGGTTTACAGGCACGCATTGACACAGTGTGCTGGTGGAGGTGCAATGTGAGAGCTGCGCGGAAGGACGGCTCCAGTGGTAGCGTTAACAACGCCTTCGATGATATCGGCAAAGAGATGGCCATCTTGACTAACGCTGGCTTACGTTGGACTGACGACTCCACAACCTTGCTACTTCAAACACGCTCTCGAAGTGGATTGGATATGGACTGCTTCGCGTTACTCTGGCAAACACTGCCACACTCTACCCCTTTGGTGAAATAACCCGCAGCAAACCGTGACACAGAACTGTCAGTACGATACCTTGGAGAATGCCACTTGTTTGGCAAGCTACTTCAATAATTCATGTGTGGTACGGTGTCAAATGGCGCAAATGAAGGCATGTCATCATTAGCGTGGCAGCGAAGGCACGGCATTGATAGGCGGTACTACTGATTAGCTAGCTAGTATTTAACATGCTCTGCTATAAACATTGGGAAAAGTGAGGGTTGTAATTAAGCAAATAATTATGATTTTGCGTAGGATTTCTGCTGTTATTTGCTGTTATTTGGATGGTCCTGTGAGGGGTCTAGCAGACATAACAGCAGTTGAGAGGAAGCGGTTGGATTTCGGCCAAATGCTTGCTGTTGGATGGCTGTATTGCATGTCTCAATCGCTGCAAAGCTGTATGCTGTAGGCAGCCGAGCTGGCCCAAGACGACTGGCGTAAAAATGAAGCTGTCATACAGGGGAGAGTAAAGGTTCTCTAAGAGGACAGACAACTAGCTGTTTGTGCAACCGAGTTCCAGCATTTTATAAGGAAATGCATTGGTTTAGTTTGTAACATGTAGGACGGCTACTGACCACGTCTTGGTGTGTCGTATTATCGTAACAGTGACAGTATGAATGGTCATGCGTTGGGCTTTCGTTCGATCGCCTTGGTTCCAGTGACGCGGATATCTATACCAACAACTCCTCTCTCACCTGAGTCCGCACACAAGAAAGACAGCGAAACTCGGTCCACTGTGTAATGCCGTGGCAATCACGATGTTTTAGGCATTGTCGTTTGATTCATGCAGCGTCCACTGCGCAAACACAAGTATGTTTTAGATGTACTAATGCTAGTAACGGTACTTGTAAAAGGTTTTTTGGTCGTTCCCCTGTGCTGATTAGCCAAAAGCTTGACTGGAGCCACTAACATGGTCTATTGGTCGGTACTTATGCAATGTGGTCAAAAATATAGTGGCAAAAATGATTTTGTGAGCACTGCCTCAGCTATTTTCCTCTCGATTGCTATAGATTATTGGGCGCTAAAATGACTTAGGTGAAAGGCAGGCGTATTTTAGTCGCATGCAAGAAAGCTTGGCAAAATTTGCCATCAAGAGACGAGGACATTTCTAGTGTAGGAATTTTGATTGTTATTGTGTTTGGGGCGGGATTGACTACGACACTGGACCATATCCTTCAAAGAACCAAACTAATCTATGCACGCTAACATGCGCGACATGAAAGAATGCCGCAATTAGTGTATTTGGTGGACTTTAGGCGAATGAAGCTGGTCCAGACACTCAGAAAGCGTAAATCGCTAAATTCATTAAAATTATAACAATTTTTCATTTTCTCATCATGGTAGAGAATTCTTATTGATGCAAAATTGTCTTTCTGCTGTAGCAGTTCCGGCAAATTGATGTGGCTCAATCTGCGTTAGCTACAAGTGCAACGCTCATCATCGTCTAGGTAACCAGGATTTAGATTCCACAAATCACTTGGCTAAGCGGACGCCATCGCCTTCCAGGGAGGAAAAGAAGGCGAAGGTTTCTTCCTGCGTGAAAAAAATGAAACAGTAATAGCCAAATTATTAAAGTCAAGTCTCATCTGATAGAATATAATTCGCTGGTTAATTTGGGACTGAATTAAATAGGAAACTGAGGCAAGCATATCATTGTGGAGGTAGCGACACGCATCAAGATGGTTGCCTTTGTATGAGCGTGGGTAGCATTCACAATCCTAATTTTTACTTGGAGCGACCCGAAAAAATTAGCCAAATGATTAAAGAAATGCCTTAGCGATGCGATCCAATTACTCCATAAAGTTGCTATGTGAACTAAATCAAAAGTCGCGAAATGCATACAATCAGGGGTGAATGTGGACACTGCAGGTTACTATATAGAAGTGAGTTGTACCGATTTTATAGCGACAAAACCAAGGCTAATTTTGAACCAAATATATAGACAGATGCCATAAATACAACAACGCGCACAAAATTAGATGCACTACGTTCATATTCAGGTCAGTGATTAACTCAGTTTTGGAGACGAAGAGGAGCAGTAAAATAATCGGGGACAGGTCTCTTTAAATGCACCTTGTTACTACTCAGAACCGTGGTTTGTTTTATCTTTAGGGACTGAGTAAAAGAGCAGCCGAAATGTTAGGGACAAGTCTCATGCGATACCCTCCAATTGCTCCGCTAATTTTTGCCTTGAATAAAATCGGTAGTCAGTGCAATCTTATCGACGCAAATGAATTTGGATGCGCTATGTTGGCATGCAGAACTGTGGTTTATTCCCTTTAGGAAACTTTGATAAATGGCAGGTGAATCATCGAAGAAATATCTCATGCGATGAACTCCATTTCCTTCGTTATTTTTGGTTCTGAATTAAATCAGCTGTCACCCCAACTTTATCGACGCGGGTGAATTTCGACTTTTATTGTTAGTGTTCGGAACTGTAGATTCCTAATTAACAGGGGCTGAGTAGGAGGGATACTAAATGAATGAAGTCACGTGGCGATGCTTTTCATTCAATTTTATTTCGCTTTGCTTTAAAAGAGAATTCCAGCAATCTTTCCCATCGCAGAAGCGTTGAGATAGGACTGGTTGCATCTATTTTACTTTTTTCTGTTTAGTTGCATTTTTGCTTGCTTCTTTGCAAACAATTATTCCGGGTCTTCATTTTTGACTTTGCATCCCCGCTAGTTCTGCGTCGTTGCGGTCGGCAGACTTTTTGTTTCCGCATTGGCAGCTGAGAACGCTAGTGAGAATTGAGACAAAGCATTTTCACTTGTGCCGCAAGCTGACACTGATTTGGCGCCTCCTGTTACCTAATTTGCGTACCTCTTTCTCTCGTCCACCTAATATATCCTGCTCCCATAGTTGCAAGCTTTGAACCTTGATGCTCCCCTTTTCCCAACCTGATACATCCATTTCAATCTAAAACAATGGAAGAAAGTTGTGGAGGAACCACAAGAGTAGAAAAGAAGTCTCAGCAATGTGTAGAGCTAAAATCAATTGGCCACCCATCAAACCACCAAAGGAGAGCTTACTTTGTCCAGTATGCAGCTGTCGACTTGGTCGTCTAGAAGGACGTGTTTGAAGGGGAGGATGAGATGAATGTGCCCCCGCAATCGCATGCACTCAAATGCACACACGCTCCTACCTGTTTCTTGTGTGGCTCCATCCAATGCGACTCCCCAAAAGGAAAACGTAGGAGTTGGTCAGTGACACATGCAGACACAAACTCGGACAGACAGACAGACAAACAAAAGGCGGCACACCCAATGAACAAGTTGCAGATGAACTCAAAAGAGGAGGCCACATTCTTACCCGTTATTGCGGGGCGCCAGGATGAGACAATCTCTACAAGAACAAGTAAGAGAGTAGACAGTGAGGTGGGCAGGTAGAAGTAGGAGGTGAATGCAAGGCATTTACCTTCGCTCTTGAAAGAGTAAGTGTAGGAGTGGGAGATGGAACTAAGACGAGATGGGATGGGGCAAACTAAAGCGATGGCAAACAGAGGGAGATGGAAAGTGTTTGGCATTCCAAGCTAAGCTATGCCTAAGCGAGGCGGTAGTCCTCAGCAAAATGTGTCTTGGTCACCTTCGGGCTAATCTGTGCTAGTCTGGTCTAGTTTTTAAATCTTTGCATTATTTAATCATGCCATAATCAAAGACACGACTGGTAGGTGAATAAAGAGAACTTACCAAAAGGGTGCTGGACGAGAATTAGGTAGAAGGAGGAGGCAGAAGCGACTTAATATACGATTTGATGGAGATGAAGGAAAGTGAAATATGAGAGAGTCAGAGAAACAAGACATTTACGTAGCACTAAAGTGGAAAATATAGCCAAAAAATGAAGTGCAGGTGACTACAAACTCCTCTTTATTGCTTCAGAGGAGTTGATTAAGAGCATACATGCAATGGGTGAGTTGATGATGGGGTAAATGGACACTTATCAAGATGTTGCGAGACAGGATTACGAGTTGAAATGTTAAGTGCTGTTGACTCAGCACTCAGCAATGATAACAAAAAAACTGGATTTTGTGCCCATGAGTAGCCAAACAAACAAGCCGACTTACGAACCGTCCCCGTTTTGTCCAAATCAGTAAAACGCAATATCACAAGTGCATCAGATATTTCTGTTTTAAGCCATAGTGTGTTACCGCACTGTTGCATTTTTGCCTGCATATTAAGGCACTCACTAAAGCCTTCACATACCCACAGTTTACTTCGATTACCCTTGCCATTTGGGTAGGCGCAAATGTGGTCCTCAAAATGTATGCATTGCTATGATTATAGGTAGGCATAGTGGGCAGAAAAACCCAACAAAACTTTGCTTACCAAGAGATTTGCTTCAGAAATTCACATTTATTAATTTTTACAGCCTCAACAGATGAGGCGTATGTAGTGTGCATTAAAACGAATGCATGCTGAATACGTAACATGCATTGTGAACAAGTACACCTAAGTAGCAATCAGCGGCACGATGCGTGGTAGGACAAGCCAAATCCACGACAAAAAATCTGCAACGAGACAACACCGAACTGTATAAGTTGCAAGCAATCTCACGCTCCACAGAAAGCACGAACGAAGTATTCATGTAACTTAAGGCAACGCTGCATGTTTCTAGAAGTGGTACCACTCATAAATAGGCATTAAGTGCGGAAAAAATTTAACCTTCCTGCATATCGGTAGGCTATTATAGTTTCATAGGCTTTGCCAACCGATTTGGAGGAAAACGATTTCAAAACCCTTACAAATATAGACCTTTTAAGGCAACAACTCGAAAATTGGAGAGCATGATAGTATTTAAAAATATGAAGATTTGGGAAGCAATGCAGGACAAACTCTGTCCGTTGCAGCAAGTTTGACTAATGGTTCAAAATCCATTGTGGAGAGGTACCGTATACCAATCCCCTCTAGCGTTATGGCAGAGATATTTTTTTCCATAGCCTAAATGCCTAGATCATTTAAACTTTTTCTCTGTTTACATGACATCGAACTCGCTATTTAGAGGTTACGCATTTTAATTTAATAATTGTTTGAGGCAAAACGGCATTTAGCTTAGTACTGTTAAGAAGGAAATCGCAAACCTGACCTGAGCTGCAAAGCTGAGCATACAAACGCCAATAATAAAAAATACCTTAAAATTGCAAATTGTAAATCTGCCACAACGCGCAGTCCGCGTACTGATGCATACGATTCCAAGCAAATCTCTACAGGTTGCGGAGTCATCATTCTTCTATTTTGGGACTGCATCTAACACCGCATTTTATTTACAGACTGTAAACCATGGGTCTCCAGGTCCTAAAAAAACAAAAAGAGGGCCTTAGATTTTGAACGATTATGAAACTGCGATGACAATGGAGACTGGCTCTATTTAATCATATGCCACTTATTACTTCACCACGTATATATTATGACAAAAAGGTATCCACCATTTTCTACGCTACTATGCACGCTCTGAGGTGAATGCGTAACAGTTTGCTCCAGCATTAGTCGACTGGAATAAACGGTTGACAATTAACAACTGAGTGCTTATGTAATATACCATAGTTCATATCTTTGTACCCGGGTTGCGGCACCAACCATTGACATCCTAGTCACAGCCACATCAAACCGATGAAGTCCAATACATGTGCATCTGAGCCCAGTTTACACATAGTAGAGGTAACCGGTGTCAACTGCAGGGATTTTCCATTACTTTACTTGCCTGAGGACAGTTATTTCACTAAAGCACTTCAAATGTAGTTGCCTTACAATGCTTCCACAAATCCCACCTGAGCATCCATATACTCACGAACGGCCACCGTCATTACCGTTACAATATAAAAAAGACGGTGGGCATGCTTCAGAAGTCAAGATCAGCATATACATGTGCAGCTATTGCAATACCTAGAAAAGAGAGCGTGACTTGCAGGACAAGCATTAGATTAACTGAAGACTCCTGCATGGACTGCCACATTTTTTGTAACAAACATTGCATTCATTTTCCAATGAGTCAAGTATTTTATTTCGTCCAACTATACTGCTTAATTCTAATCGGTAGCGAGTAATTCGTAAAAGGAAGTGATATGACTGAGAGGCAAGAGAGCGGCTTCACTGGTAGTTCAAATTTCGTCATCGATTTGCTTGGCATTGGTGTTGATCACGCGATTGCTTGGCAGTTAAACTGTCTAAATGCCAGCAACTATGGCGCCATTTGCAATAATAAAAAGGTAAAGGATTGAAGAATTTCGGTGTACTCATTAATAAATGACAGAATGATACATTGTAAAAACAATCTGCAATACTTTGTTTATTCGAACTACCGGTTTAGGTCACTTGGATGGCCATCTTGTTCTAGCCGGTTGGTCAGCCTCCGGACCGTGCCAATAGCTTTCAAGTCCTCTGTTCCCGGAATATATATATTTTGCCCTAGTACTGCGCCTTCTTTTACCGTGAAGGGAGCCTCGGGACGCTACACAATCAGTGTCGAACTAGACACATATTTCGGTGGGGAGATTCCTCCTTCTCTCTTACAAAAAACGCCTGGTTGAGGTAGTTGGACATCCGAACTCGAGGACCACGATGGAATGAGCAGCAGTAGTAAGTGCATGTAACACTAATCTATCTCTCCATGACCAGTAAAAAGGAGGGGTGAGTTTGATATGGCCCAACTCAGTAAACTCCACACACTGATAGCAGCAACACAACGCCCGCGACCGCAGCCCTACGTTCCAGGGCAGTGCCGACTCCAACACCAACAGTCCTCATAATAGGCGAACGTTGAATGACAACAACGACAACACATTTTCTATCGAACAATCCAGACTAAAATAGCTATTTGCCAGAAAGCTACTAGTGCACCTATCTGTTTCCTTACTACAACCCGGGAACACACTTACCACCATCATCTCGTGTGCATTTTGAACAATTTTCGGCCAATCACCCTTAAAAGCAACTGCAGTAATGCTTAGACACAATTTCAAAACTTTGGAGTCCCTAAATGGCAGAAGTCTAGCCACTTACAACTGCTGCTGCACCAAAACTATTAAGACGTTTTATTTCACTGAAACAGGCGAACTTCAGCAATTGACAGATTATCGCACAGCCTCAAGTTGCTATCACTGTCCCTTACAGGGCCAAACAGCAAGATCCGGAATTGTACGCAAATCGACGTCAAATACGTCCAACCCGATTGCAATCTGGAGGCCAACACTACAGCTAAACAAAGCTACCGAAATAGATCCATAAATGCTACTTAAAACGATGATTTACAAAACTGCAGACCAAATCATCGTGGACCATAAGTTCTGAGCTTTCCTGGGGCTATTTAAAAGTGACAGCAGCTAATATCACTTGTACGCTTAAAGAAAGACTAATCTCATGCCCCCTTTTGGTCCTCCTCGTTCCTGAGCACGCGTCAAGCGCCTCAAATACCTTTCATGTAAACAATTCCAGACAAGATGCTAGTAGTTACTTGTGTTAAATCCGTATCTTGACCAAGACAATCGATCTTTGCCATAGCCAACCACCGACAAATGCCCATAATTTCACGGAAATGCTGCAAATGCTAAGTAAACAAGACTTACCGGAATCTCGTTGCATTCCATTGGAGAGCAAGGTGCTAGACAGCAATTTTAAGAAGGAATCGGTGTCTGCAGCTCCCAAAATTAGCGGCCAAGGTAGGGGAGACAATTTACATACCTACTCGAGGTTTTACCGAACTAAATAGGTACTTTCTCCAGATTCAATAATTTGGTGCTAATCTCACTGAAATGTGTTCTTGTTTGCAGGAGGGGCAATCAAGTCCTAAGCACATCCCATCCTGCACCTCTTTTATTTCCAACTTATTAATCTTGATTTCCTATTTGATACTTTAGGGCAGGAAAGAGGTGGTGACGCAATGAGGAGATTAAAAGGGTAGTGCTAATGATGAGAGGAAGGTGATGACTGCATTTCATAGCGAAAGCAGAGCCCTCCTACATTTGCCATGGCAAGGCAGACACCACTGCCACTTAGGTAACTCTCCAAATTATACGCTTCTTATTATGCTTCAGTTAAGCAAATTTCATCAAATTCTGGTGGCATTTTGTACTGCAGTTTTGGAGCGCAACAGGTGGTGACACTTTATTATACGCTTTGTATTTCAGTATAATCGTTTGAATTTGCGCATGTTCTACCAAAAAAATGGAAATAGGTAGCCGAGTTAGCTTTCTCAATCTGCAACTAAATAACTATAAGGACCATTTTTCGCAGTGGAACTTTTGTAAAGGATCAGCATCCATTTTATCCACTGTCACTTCATAGATCTGTACATCTTTTTTAGGGTTTCATCATCAGGTTCACTACTGCCAAGATCTTTGCTTGTATATGAACACACGACTATCGTTAATACATTTGTACTCTTCGTGCGTCTTGCATGCTCAATATAGAGGTCCGCAAGTTTAGGACTTGGCTCTTCGTTATTATTAGACTTCATCACACACTGCTGCATTCATGCACACATTGTCACTTCTCGACATCTTAATATGACATAAAAATGATCTTCGGCACGTGCACCCTGCAACATTGCAATTTTGTTGTGCTTAAATAGCATACACTTTTAGCGCGGACCCGAATGCCTTCCTCCTTACATTGCCGGCCAACGCACCTCTGATACACGCTCACCTTGGTAATAGCCTCAGCGCAGTTGGAGTGGGACACAGAGGAGGGGGCTTGAATGTTTATCAGAGTGGTATGGTTAAGAAAGCAGCGCGTTTGGGCCCCTAGGCAGGCTGTAGTGATGCTAAAGGCATTCATTTCTGCGCAGAATTTGGTTCATTTAATCACAGGGCTAGTTACGGGTAAAAGATTATGTGAATCAGCAGGGCTGATTAGTGTTAGTAATAAGCTGTAGGGATTTCTGTAGTCGTTGTCACGGTTCATTGGATCGGTTCAATATATCCTCGTCACGGAGGCGTGTTGGTATTGCCGACGAAAACTGCGTTGAAGGCTCGGGAAAAAAGACCAGGGTAGATGGCAATAATTTACCAAACTAAAAGGCAGGGATTTTCTATTTCCACCTTTCGGATTAGTTCTAAGCTCGAGATACTATCCAACCCAATGCAACAAAATGCATATAATCGATTAATTTAATGCCAACTCTATTGAAACCCATAAAAAGAGGTGAAAACAGAAACAATTTACAAACCATGATTTGTACGGCTGAAAAAAAAGACTAGCGATTAGGGCAGAGAAGTACGAAGTGCAAATTAGCACAGGCAAACCTGGATCCGAACTCACCTCTGACATGAGTGAGATACCATCTGCCGGTGCATCGCAGCTGCTCTCGCAGGTCTACTAGCAGACGTTGGCAAATAGACATTAATGAGTCGATGGGTGAGCAGCAATGGAAGGAGGCAAGCGGATCGGTCGGTTGACAGATGGAGTACTTGTCGGATAATAGTGGATAAATGAGTGAGTACGGTGAATGGCCGTGCAAAAGCAGGCAAGCGAAAGCGTGTTTAGCTTGAGCGGTGCCGGCATAGAAAGGAAAAATGAGAGTGCCGAGGCTTGACACAGGAAGAATAGCAATGGATGATGGATAGGGAGTGTACGATAGATTAAAAGGGAAGAAATGGATTGCATTGAACGGTGTGGTGTTGCGTCGTACTGCGAAGCAACGGATGACTGGTTGCGCTGATGAAGAGCATGAATTAATGCTTGCAATGAAACAATGCGTTCTCTTCCAAACTGCAACCTTCACGTCCTCTTGTATGGTAGTATGTGCTGGTACATAGGAAAGGCGCATTATTCCCTTCTCAGATGGCAGACAGAAGTATTCAAATTGATAGACCGTCATACTAACATGCAAGTGCGACTATAGCTGCAACAGCGGTGACA
The DNA here is from genome assembly GCA_001923025.3 of Taenia multiceps. Classification (NCBI taxonomy): domain Eukaryota; kingdom Metazoa; phylum Platyhelminthes; class Cestoda; order Cyclophyllidea; family Taeniidae; genus Taenia; species Taenia multiceps. The sequence goes on along the minus strand of CM010312.1, from coordinate 1,073,129 downwards.
TAAAAAGGCCACCCAAGCGGTGGTTTAGCCCTAGTGTGGATTGGTCAAAAATATGGAAATTTTTGCTTAGAAGGCTGTGGTTCTTAATTACGCATGGCAGCAATGTCATCCGAATTTCGAGGCATAACGTCCATTGAGTTCATTTTAGTTAAACTTTGGCGTAATTAAAGGAATGGCAACTGCGTGCTAACAAATAAACGCTTTTTGTGATCTGCCACCTCATACCACATGCGCATGTCTTGCACCGAATCACTTATGACATGCACGATGTTGTTTACACCAGATATGTATGTAAACATGAAGCTTATCGCATTGGAATGTCAAACCGTTTGCAGTCCACAGGCAAGCATAATTCTGACCTAGAAGTAGCAGTACGATTTTTGATTATAGCATTTTCATTTCTTTTGTGCAATTTGATAAAAGTTCAAAAGAGATCAGAACAATTGCTGGCCAAGTTTTTGTTGACTTGCGCATCTGTCGTGTAAACCATTAAGCAAAGATGCGAAAGGCGTGGCCATGAAGGGCAGGCATGTGCTGGAGGAAGTGAGCAGAGAGGCAGGGGAGCATTGGTAAGAGATCTGAGGCACAAACTGGGAAGCCTGTTCGTATTCATCAGAAACAGTGCTGAACAATTTCATCTAGATGTTTTCCCCTGCGTACTCTACATAACTTTTCCCATTTCACGCTTATGCGATACGATTAGTAATAAGTTGTTGCGGTAGTAGATATCCAAATAGCAGTTGTTTTAGAGCTGATTGTTTTGTAAAAATGTGGACTCTGGGCTGCTATTTGACAGGAGTTAGAGTTAGTTTGTGGACTGTCGGCGTTGGAGTTACAGTTGCTCCTAATCATTGGGATTTGCGTGTGCATGGCGCATCGCTGCTTCTTGCTATATACTTGCGTCTGTGATGTGATGGATTATTAATACGTGGGGCGGCGGTTTCCGTCAAAGCACCTTAAAGCCCGTCTGCCTATATTTGCAGCGCCACTGCTGCCCATTTTTCAACCACCTCAACTGGGTGTTTTACATGGAAGGCGTTGATGAAATCTCGCCCACTGACGCGTTTGCTCCAATCAAGGGTGTTTGCCTTGTATTAATTTGCTCTACCCTTATATGCTGCAATGGCTTCATTTCAATGTGTTACTGAGCTCCTGACACGCTCTTACATTTTTGCGGCTAGAAAAGCAAGAGGCTGAATGATATTGATCGGATATCTATCGAAAAAAACTTGGGAGCTTGCAGCGAATGGGTGGTATGCGAACGGCATGGGGATGGGCAGATGGTTGATTAGGCCGGTTTAGGATTCGGTTAGGGTAAAGTTTTCTTACCCCAGTGATGCACATTTATATTGAGATATCACAACCCTGTGAATACACTTGCACCTCCTGTCTGAATGTCTCGCCACATCCGAATGGGAAGCATCCTTCCTCCTACTCCTGTCATCGCCATTATCATTAGCCTGATGCTAATGTTGCAGATGTATCTCAGTTTCGATGTTATGCAGTTGATATCACGCAGGTCCATTTCCCATGTACCTCCAGGCTTAAGTCTCTCACATCGTTTTTTCAGTGGAGCTATCCGTTTCTTACAGCATCTCACTACACTACTGAAATACGTTAATCGTTGGCGTTTCTACCATGCAGAATCCTGTTGATTTTTATAACTGTATCAATTCAATATAGATAGAAACGAAGGTCAAATGAAGCGCGTTTTTTTTCTAATCAGATATTTCAAGGAAAACATGCAAGATTGCCGTGCATGAAGCCATATATGTGCAAGTACTGCTAAGCAGCACACCCAGCTAAAGCATAATGGTCAGTCTGGCAAACCAAGAGCCGTACAAATTATATGCCTAGTACTCAGCCTTCTCTTCTTTTGAACCTTTTTCGGGCTCCTTTACGTCAAAAATCCACAACAGCCATGACAACATAATCAGGGCGCAAAGGAAGCGCCACCAGCCATCCGCGTCAGTCAGCACATTCCTAAGCAGTTAAGGATATAGTTAGTCGCAGCCTCACAGATTCCTACTGGCAAATTAACTAAATCAGCGGTTGCATTTAGATGTAAACTTTATTCAGAGGTGGAGAATTTGGTGTTAGCTAGGCGAAGAAACTCTGCTGTGAAAGCTAGCATATCATAGGGAGAACGCAAATTGTAGCCTTAGAGGCATGCGGGAGTTCCTGTTTACTCACTGGCGTACATCCACCAACATCGTGACCCGAAGCCACCAGACTGCGGCATGAATGAAAGCGGTCACGCACGCAGTGTCAGCGGACCAGTATACCTGTGAGAGCAGACGCAAAGCGTGCCAAACGGTGGTGCCCCAAACATTGTCAGAAGTGGGGTCCAAACCCACGTGGAGATTCCTCCAGTGGATTTTAAGTCTACCATCTTAACCACTCGAACAACCTGGTGACGCGTCCCGTTTTTGTGGCTTTTATCAACCACCCACTTATCCAACCCTACTTTACTCACAGTCGAAATACTGAAGAAACTTGCCATGCAATACGCTCCACCACCTCCATCCATTTTCTCTTGAAATTTTATCAGCTGTTGTTACAAACATCCTGACAAGAATGAATGTGTTTGCTCCCTGTTGCTATGCGGAACTGTAGTTTACTCTTTTTAGGGACTGAGTGCAAGAGTAGCCGTATTATTTAAGGCACGTCTCATGCGGTCCATTCCAACTCACTTTTATTCTCGCTCCTAATGAAGTCAGCTGTCGCCACACTCATGTAGGCGGCATGGATACAGATTGGCCTTGTGGCTATTTAGAACAGTGGTTTATTCATTGTTAGGGACTGAGGACAGGAGCAGCAGCACTATCGAAGGAACGTCTCCCGCGATGTGTTCCACTTGTTCCGTACATTTTCGCCTTGAGTTTTATCGTCAGGCACCACCATTATATCCACGTGGATGAATTTGAGTGCGCATTGTTGCTATGTAGAACTGTGGACAATCCATGCATGGAGACTGAGAAGGAGAGCACCCGAAATACTGAAGACACTTGTCATGCGATGTGCTCCACCTCCTCTACTCATTTTCTCTTCGAAAGTTATCGGTTGCTCCCACAACATGTCGACGATAATGAAAGAATGTGCTTGCTCCCTGCTAATATACAGAACTGTAATTTATTCTTTTTAGGGACTAAGTACAAGAATAGCCCACCTAACGGAGACATGTCTTATGCAGTTAGTTCCAATTCCTCCGTTCATTTTCACCTCCGAGTAAATTGGCTGTGACAAAAATCATATTGACGGGGATGGAGTGGGATGCGCATTGTTGACATTAAGAAATGTGTTTTATTCAATTTTGGGCACTGAGAATGGTGGCAGGTGATTTATTGGCAGCACTTCTCACGCAGTGCCTTCCAAACACCCCGCTCATTTTCCCCTCCAATCAAATCGGCTCTAGCCACAAACAATCGACGCGGAATAATATGGATGCGCCTTGTTGCTATGCCGAACTGTGGTTTGTTCATTTTTGGAGACTGAGAATGTGCGCAGTCGAAATGCCTTATCAATAATTATTTCGGCCCCTTTTTCACACTCCCTTCACCTCCCCGCCTTCTTTGTATCGCCGCCATCAGCACACTCTTTATTCCTGCTTCCGCATTGGCAGCTAAGAAACACTGGTGAGAATCGGAACAAATGATTTCTACCTGTGCCGCAAGATGACACCAATTTGACGCCTCCTGTTGCCCAATTTGCGTACCTTTTTCCCTTCTCCACCTAATATATCTAGCCCTGCTAATCGCAAACATTGCGCTTTGATGCTCTCCTTTTCCCAAATCGAGCTATCTATTTTAGTCTAAAGCTAAGGGTCAAAGTAGAGGAAACATAAGTGTAGAATTAGATTATCGGCAATGTGTAGGGCTGAAACCAACTGGCCACCCAGCGAACGACCAATGGAGCGTTTGCCACTTCCAGTATGCAACTGTCAATCCAGTCGTCTGGATGGACAAATTTGAAGAAGGAAGCGGGATGAATGCGCCTTCGCACTCGCATGCACTCTAGTATGCACACGTTCTTATCTGTGTCCGTGGGACCCCATTTATTGCGACTCGCTAAAAGGAAAACTCAGGATTTGGGCAATGACTCATGCAAACACAAGATTTGGATAGCCGAACAGACACAGGGAAGATGACATATGCAATGAACAAATTGCAAATGAATTTAAGAGGAGAGGGCAAATTCCTACCTGTTGTTGTAGGGTACCAGGCTGAGGCGATCTCTACAAGAACAAAAATGTAGTAGACAGTGAGATGGGGAGGCAGAAGCAGGATGTAGGAGCAAGGCGCTCATTTTCATTCTTGAGTCAATAAGTGTAAAATTAGGAGATAAAATAAAGGCGAGGTGGAGCAGGACAAACTAAAGTGACATTAAACAGATAGAGATGGACAGTGTTCGCTAATTTAAGCTAAGCTATGCCAAAACAAGTGTTAGCCCTCAGTATGGTGTGAGTTAGTTACATTCAGGCTAGTCTGTGCTAGCTTAGTCTAGGTGATGGATCTATGCATTACTTAGTCATGTCATTATCGGAGATGAGACTGGTAGACAGATAAAGGGACTTTTCAAGATACACCGGCTGCGAATGAGGTAGGAGGAAGGGGCAAGAAAGACTTGATGGTGGGTCCGAAGGAAATGATATGTCATACGCGGCCATAGAAAAAGTTTAGATAAACGAACTGTTGTATGACAGCAGGTGGTTTTGTGCGATCATTTTCTCTTTCCAATGGGTCCTGAATAATTTAAGGCTAAGTAAATGCTGCCCGAAAACAGGGAGGAATGAGAAATTTTAGTGAAAAACGCGCAATTATATTTTGCTTGTTGGGAGGTGTCACTCTTACACCTCGAATTCATTTGCGCTTACTGTATGGAACGAAACGCAAAATAAAGTTAATAGTAGCATCCAACATAGGCATTGCGGTACTTTTATGCAAATGCAAACAAGCAGCTAAAAATAGTGACCAGTTTTGGGACGTAATTGCTCGTCAATAGCAGTGACTAACAAAGAGAATAATGCAGTGGGAGCTTAAACTACTTAGCCGTAACATCCAATTCGTAGGAACAATAGAGGCCTCAGCGCAACACCAGTTAGGCTTAAATGCAGAAAATATCGATGTCATCATGGAACGCGTGCCATCTGTCCCCTCCAGAAAGTGGTATAATTGAAACAGGGACGGTCCTAATCATCGTACCTCGTCTGCTGGTAGGTGAACCAAGTAAACCTCACGCAAACAACTACAATCAGTAGTTGTCAATCATGTCTTGCCTCAATCCAGCAGGCAATTTTGCACTTACCTCAGACCAAATGCAAGCAAAGACTGCAGAGGAATACCCTGGAAACATAGCGTAATCACTCGCGCCATCAGCGAATGCATGGGCGCTTGCACACTAATCTTTCCATCTGTGTTCGCAATATGCTGAAGTTGCACTTCTGTGCATGAATGGTCGTCCAAAATGCACTTTCATGAGGACATGGATAATATCGCAAATTTGTTTGTTGATGAAGTTCGTGGTCAAGAACACTCAGAATGCCATGCTTACTGACATGACCAACCCCAATTCCCAAAACCTTTGCCTGTTTGAGACGCACTGGCATGCATTAATTTTGGGTGAGAATAAGGGACTAGAGGACATTGCGAACAAAGTCAGAGATGGTTAGCGGTGCTAAAAGATAAAGTGGGAAGTAGGTAGACAATATGGCAGATTAATTGACATAAGGGATCAATCGGATGCGTCGACAAGAGGCTTACGACTTCTGTAGGCATAAAGGCATATACGACTCGAGGTGTGCGGATGCGTGGTCTAGGAAAGAACTGATGCAAAAATGGATGAAAGCTGCAAACACGGGCTAATCGCAGCCGCATGGGCAAAGTCGCCAAGAAATTGTGGGTGGGTTACAGTATAGAAGGACAAAAGTTTGGTAGAATTTCATAGATAGAGCTAAGCGTTAAGCATAAGGGTAATGGAATGCCAAGCATCCAGTAAATTCACACCGTCAAGACGTTATCTGTAATACTAACAGTTGCGTTTTCACAAAATTATGCATTATAGCAAACCCTGCACTATCTCAATCTTCACACGCTGTTCGATTTTAACCTACATGCCAATTAACCTGTAAGTATCTTGCGCTTTTTCGTCCTTTACACTCTCTCCACCTATCCGACTATGATGCCTTTGCATCGTAGACCGGGCTCTGCACCGTCAGCTCCTAATTTTGCAACGGTATTCATGAGATATGAAGACAGCGAATCCGAACTGTAGAAAGTTGACCCCAAACAGGTTGTGGGTCCTAAGCACAGACCGAGGAGGATTCCACCTCAAACCCTCTGACTCGATACAGTAATGGTACAATTTCGGCACTGAAGTTTATAAGGATCCTATAACCGTAAATGCCATATAGTTTTTTTTTGTCAAAGAATATAACTAGTGTATTAAATCCACATTAGCTTAAAATTAAAAAATGGCTTCATTACAAAAAGTGAAATCACAAAATAATTTATGAGCAAATTTTGTCGCTATCTTTGGGCAATGATGAATAATAAATCGACGATGAACCACTACCTTAAAACAGGCAAACATGGGTCTTAAGCAGAACCCGACGGTTATTTATAGCCTGCTAAAACAGCTCTAAGAGAGAGTTGATATCTGTGCTATGAAGCTCTCAAGCACAGTGAGTGGTTGAGCTTCACGCTCGAACTAAACGCTAATTCATCCTGCGATCGTAGTTTGAATGGATCGCAAATGAGTGGTCGCGTACTTCGCGTCATCTTCGCATAATACTTCTTAGCATTGGCGTGGCTCTACAGCAAGTGTCTCCTCTTTATGGCACGTGTCCTTCTTGAAGGGAGAATGCAACGGACCTGGTAGCGGTGTGAGAGGGTTGGTATCTTCATCCTCCTAATCGGCTTTCATGCCCTGAAAGGAGCTGGGATTTTCCAGTGTAGTGCTAATACCTGTACGTCGGAAATCTTGCGTACATGCGCCTTATACAAGCACAATGAATTGCACAAACTAGTCGCTTATAGAAGTTGAAAATCCATAGATGGCACACTGTTACACCTAGAACACCATACTCAATGCAGCAATGCATCAGGATGATACCGGACGCTCAGCGTCACTAAAGTTTACGCAGCAGTGGGATGGATTTGTTAATGGAAACCAATTTTATGGTGTTAGCTGCATTCATCTTCCGATTTCACTTGTTACCATTGAGTCGAAAATACTAAGAGCCTTCATATCCATTGGTCGCGAAACATTATCTTAGAGTTGGGTAAATTGAGGGTGTGATTAAGGCAGAATGCCTACTTTTACTGCAATTCCCACGAAGCAAGGCATAAAAGGTGAAATTCTTCTAACTATTCTATAAAGTAAGATGTCCAGTACCCTCCTGAGACATAAAAATTAAGAACTTCCCACTCTGCTTTACTAGTATCGAACGCTCGCTCTTTTATTCAAAGGACGACACAGTGACTCACATCCATAGCTCAGTGGAAAGATCTCAGATTAGAAACTGTTTGACCTTCGAAAAATGGAAGAAAATGGTACCGATTGTGTGCAATGATAATAAAAAGTTCAACAATTACCTATTTCTCTGTTGTGAATGACCCTTAGAACCATAAATGTGTTCTACAGTCCAACCAGCGTACAGGATTAGGAACCTAGGTGCAAGGTGTAAAGGCTATGCCATGCGCGGAAGCACAAGCCGCGAGTTACTTAGCGCTAGTCTGTTCTGCTGCAAACCAAACAGTCCAGAGCGTCATGCATGCTTTTGCCCTGCACAATTTACTCTAAATGTAGGCGAACAATGTTTCCCAGCACATGAATGGAGTGTTTTGAAGTCTGCTGAACAGAAATAACAAAGGGGCTTAATGCGTAATGGCCGATGCTCCAAAGCACTCGAGCCCAATAAACGGCGAAAACAACATGGCAGTTGTGATTCGCTAATGCATCCTCTATACTTAACAAGAGAAAAATCAATAAGGAGACCTGTGTAGGTAAAGGTAGAGATGTTTATTAATTTATACGGCAGTTGCAAGCTATACTCAGGAATGACAGCATGCGCTGCGCGTTCGAAGCACGATAAAAGTGGAGGAGAGCTAGCTCCTCCACCTCCATGGCACCAAGCGGCTTCTTCGCAAGCGTCGGTGTGAGCACAACCCCGATCGCGGTTGCTGTTTACTAACATTGTTACGACCATCCGCACGGCTGCGCACATTGTGGCACCACCTCATGCGACCACGCACATGGCGTCCAGCATTGCGGCTTCTGCTCACACGGCAACGCACATGGCGTCCAACATTGCAGTTTCTGCTCACACGGCAACGCACACGGCGTCCAGCATTGCGGCTTCTGCACAGACTACAGTGCCAACTTCTGACCATATTGTGAGCCCTTCACAGCCTCACCCCACGGCGCCCACTTCCACAGATACGAGCACGGCCAACTTCCACACTCCATCTTTCTGATTGTCTCTGCGTCCTTTCAAACTGATTTGTGAGCTGAGTTGTGTGCGCCTATATACTAGTCGCCTTGTCTCCAACCGTTTCGCGTGATGTTCGTACTCACCGTGCCCTCATTTCTGCACTCGTGCTTGCCGGTCTCCAACAATGCTCCCTTAGTCCGACTACTTTGGGTGATGCCAAGCACAATATTTTTCCCTTATACGTAAGAGATAATTAGAAATCAGTCAAATAATTTTATGGATGGTGACTGGACCTGCCAGCGTACAGCTCGCAGAGCACAAACCGACATCAAACTATGCCAAACCACTAAATGCGGCTCGTCTCTTTTCCATTTGTACCTACATTGCACTAAAATGACCCGTTGGCATCATATGTCCTCTCGGAAGTAGGTAATTTATCCCGCCATCAACCGTACAGAGGTTGGCCTTCGTAACACTCAGTGAGTGGCGATGTGATGATCAACCCAAAATACGCGACCATGAGCACAGCGGATTCGATATTCTTTTGACCGATCGATGTGTATGGTGGAAGAGGCAACGTAGACATTGGCGACTGATATGTAGCAGGATCATAAGTGGGAGACGCATGGCTCTTAATTGTAAACGTTCTTTTATTCCTCATGTGTTTTTGGGATGCACCAGTCACTAAAAATTTCCATGTGTCCGTGTACCACCACAAGCGTTAATTACGTCCATTCCTATGGACTACTCTCCGCGTAACATCTTATCGCAACTGAGATTTTCTGCATTTACCAGATTGGTTTTAGTTTGCGCGTCACAAGCGCAAATATATTAGCACTTTACTAATGAATTCGAAATAAAGTTGTGATTTTTATTCATGGGATGTAAGAACTGTCGATGGATGCATTTTTACTGGCACATTTTTGAATAAGTATCATGAGACTTCCCTTTACCCTATCAAATTTTCAATTTATCTTCTTTTCTTAACCTCTGCTTTTCCTTTTAACCGAGATATTCTTGTACCATTTCAAGCAAATACTTGTAATGCCGTCTTGTTTAAGTAAAGTTAACATTAGCATCGTCTTGATCATTTTCACTTTGAAAAGCCCAGAATATCTAGCTAACTTAAACACGATTCTGCTACTACATTCGGTCGCACGACTACTTAATTTGAACAAGATTTGGTTGTCACAAGTAATATTAGCCTTTAGTTAAAAAGTGCCGGCTCTACGTCGCTTAAACCAGGATGCAATTTGACCACTATAAAGTGCTGCTCTTTAAATCCGTAACCACAAGCGGCATTAGTCTACTAGGTACTACACTCATTAGTGCTCAAATCTATGGCTAAGTACGCATATCTTGTGATAAATTCAGAGTGATTTCGATTGTACTGTTTGAATAGGGGTACTTTTATTGCATCCCCGATTTCGACTTTGGAGCCCTAACTTTTTAGGTGAGCATCCGACTGAGATCTTTAATATTTTAATGCCAAGCGCTGCACAAATCACCCCCACTTCTTATCATGGGCAGGTGGATTACTTGCGAATGGGCAGTGCGAAGTAGAAAGCTCACCAAGACAGGATTTGTTTACGTTGCCCTTTTGCCGTTTCATTGCTATGCTGCCATTCTTGAACAATCTTAGTTGGCGGTCTCTCAGAAACTACTGATTGACGTTTGCGGAGTGAAGCTAGCTGCTGCACAACCAAGTTAACATTGCGTGGGCTGGGCGGAAATAAAAGCATCAAAAGCAATTATGCCTAAGACACTGTAAGACAAAGAGCTGAAAATAAATTTGCCCTCACCTTCTTAAACACACTGCCTAACGACTCTTAAACTACTCCCAAATCTTCAAAACATTAACATTGCTGATGCAGCACTTATGTTCCTGATTATCTAAAGGGTGAGCTGGGCAAATCAGCACAGAGCTCCCTAGCCCGTCAAGGCGATAAAAGATACATGAGACAAGATGCTGTTTAGGCAGGCTAGTCTCTCCAGTTACCTGAGTGGGCCCGTATCATATATGCCCTTCTTCCTTTCTGTAGAAGAGAATGGGCATAGAAGAGGTCACCAAAACCATTTGCGTGGTATGGATCGGAGCACTTAAATTTCCGCAACTTTATGGTAAAACATACTGCTTCAAGCCATCCCACCCGCACGTGCGTGTGAGCGACCACACCACTGCACGAATTGCCCATATATTTGCTGTATGAAGAGCACAACTCACACAGACTTGACGCAACAAAATGCACACCCGACTTAACAGTGTCCAGGTGGAAGGGTGTGGAATCGTAACAATAAGTTGTGGTGGATTGGCTATGTCGGGTCGGGAGGAAAAGGTCTTAGGCAGAGACGTTTGGTTTCAAGCACACAAGAAGATTAAACACAGACTTAAGGTGCACTCACAGATGACTTGCACCACCAATAGCTCGGTAGATATAAAGTTCATTAACAACAATCGACTGCCACATTGTATGTGCAATGCTACTTCGATGATGCTGCATTCACCACAAAGGCGATATCAGTAGCTGCACTAAAACCCCTTGAGCATTGAGCGCCTCTGCTCCAGAAGCACCCAGTAAACAGCGTGGAGAGATGCAACGATGCCACAGGAAGAAAGGCAACTAAAATGCCAACAATGTAAGGCGAAAGGTGTAGTGGAACTTATTGAAATTCACCAGAGGCATTGCTTGATATATGCACTAATAGTAGTCTATATCGGTGAGATAAATGACTCAGGCGTAGTGCATTTGTATCATGCGTTACTCCCTCTATCATGCCTAGAATGTCGGATTGCGCCATTCTCAAGACTGAGTGGACATCAACTCCATCACCTAAAAGCGATGATAAAGATTTCCCTTTCTCCCTCATACTTCTGGCATATTCGCCAACGCTTTCACCCACTCTCCTGTGTGCTACACAACCAATTATGCCCTCTTTCACGCAATCGAGTCAGCCCAAGACTCTGACACCAAGTGGGGGGATAACAAAATTACTCACTCCGCTGCTTACTGTAAATGCTTCACGTTGCTTTCGGTGCCGACCGGGCTGCTGGCGCTCTTCCTTATGAGGAAGCGTTGACTGACGCCCAGTGCGATTAACCTGCATGTGTTGCTCTGTGTTCTAATATGCCCATCATCTTTTGTACACACTTCGCAGCAATTTCGTATTACAATGAACGAATAATCGCACCCAAATCGCTTTCTCTATCACACACACATATCCCAGCATACAAGCCAGCGCTCGCAGTTCCACTGGCACCAAAAGAAATGCAAAGCAATCATACTCAGTGGGAGGTCAATTGGACGATTAATAGCTGATTCGTAGCAAGAGCGCACAAATTAGAGCTTAAATGAACTAGTACTCTAAGTTCAAGCAGATTTTGGGCTAATGTGAGCAAAAGTCCCAATCCGCCCCGACTTGATGCATTGCGATACATTAAACGCCAATTTCTTCACGAAAGTAGAAAGCAAAAGTGGCTCTAAGAATTAGGCTTTGCAGATCATCACAAGGGATAAATAGATAGGTCCGCGAAAAGGTACTTTTCAATTTGGCTTTATATTGAATTCATCGTGTTGATCGTGACTCTTGCTTAAGCAACGTGGTGGGAACACAATAAATTCGGCACAATTAGTCGCCGATTAAACTGCTGAATTATAGCATAGAAAAACCGAAGAGTAACCTACAAATACTGATAGAGTAGCCGAGTCTTACCAACTTCCATTTCAAAAAGCGTACATCAGAGTCGTAACACCAGTGGTACGCTGCTCCAAGCAAACTTAATTTTGGGTTTCACCAAGTGACTTAAACTATCTTCTCCGCTCACAAAAGCAGATTCTTTACACGGTCTCCTATCCAACTCCTCGCCATGGTGCCATATTTGCTTTGCAGTTCTGTAATTTGAGAGCTAAAATGTTTCTGTTGCTCGATTGCTATTCGTGACCATAATCTCGGGTGTCCACAGTAAAGCGCTTCTCCCATTCAACGGCTTGCCTATTCATGGCTTCATGGAGCGCTAGTGCTTACGCCTTGGTTTCAACACTACCTTGGCATCACATTTTGTCTAATAGGCATTTCTTGCGAAAAATTTAGTGATTTTATGCTCAAAAGGGAGCCAAACAATAGGCTTCCAAGGAGCGACCAAATCGAATAAGATTCTAAGTGTTTTTTACTGAATGCGCATTGGATATTTTTATATGCTGCTGCAGTTGAGCTATGGTGAGTTTGGACAACTGAATCCACTGCACCTGGCATGCGCATTTTAGGATGCAACATTTTGCATTAGTCCTTATGAGCCTGTAAAACTTGCCTCAACTTGTTTCCTTTCTGCTAGTCTGTAAGGTTCATCTTGACACAAAGTGAAGGATTGCAGGTCTCATCAATTATAGAGTCAGGCAAATTAGTCCGAATCGGAAGAATACAGATTGCATATTCCGATCTATTTCTGGGGTACTCCTTCAACAATTATGAGGAATCGTAAAAATAAGCCTTTATCGACATGGTTCCTGCAAGCAAAATTACAAAGAGCAGCATGCGATATGAAAGATCCGATTGCATGCAGTTTTCCCTGCAAAGCGCATGTTCGAACAGTAGTCCGCGAAGGTGAATGGAGATGGCTCCTTGGCCACAACTAAAGCACGGACAAACACGGATTGTTTTAGTCTGCCAGACAAAGGTAACGCCTTGGACAAACATAATTGCTAACTAAAGTGTGCCGCTGACAGACTGAAGTTGGTTTGCCATTGTCTTGATCTTACGCACAACTATTTAGGTGCTGGTTTTTCAAAATGTCTAAAACAGAGCGATTAAAAGCAGCACACAACGAATCCTCATGGCTTATACGATCATTTCTTTTATAACGGACCACAACTTTGTAGAAGCTCACTGACAACCTACATTGCTATGTACTGAAGTCATCCGGTTCCACTAGGGCGAACACACTGAGCCAAACACCTGAGAAACAAGGACAAGGGGATTAAAGCAGACAACCAAAAATGCATAGTCATGAAAAGAAGAAATGCGCACTGGGATGAAATTGACAGTAATGAGCTTTAAATGACTCCCACGTTGGTTAGTTCTCATAGCACTCTATACAGTAAAAGCGTACCTCAGACGACTCCGTGACTTGAACTGCAACATATAGCAAAGAAGCGTGTTTTCATGGGTAGTGCGAATGCGAGCCAAGTTAAGGGGGAGCAACGTAGCGACATCGAGTTGACTGAATCGGAGCACCTGCACACTCACCAACATGGGTTTCATGAAAATGTTTTGTAAGTGATTCGAATTCACCAAATCGCTTACGACACATGGGACACACAGTGTGTTTCGAATCTAGATAAAAGAATTGAATTAAAATTGCTGCCTCGCTGTCAAGGGCATGCGAATGCAACAAAGTATCACTAAGAACTCCTTCAAATCCTCTTACGCCTTTCATGCACTAAGACCATTCCAATAGTACCTCGCGTTACCTCGCAAACCGGACACTTTCCGAGTAGGTTCTCTGCAATATGTTGAAAATAATTAAAATAACTGTAAACAAGTTGAAAACGGCTGCAACAATGGCACTAATCTGCTTAATTTAAACACTTTTTGTGATAGCTAATTCGAAACTGGAGCTAATTTGCTAAACTCTATCAAATCACTAATAGATTCAGGAGGATTTGATGAATTTACGCAAACGCAGTAGATACGAACGGGGCTTACTATCGTGCACACGTGCCATGTGTGCTCGGTACAACGTAGCGTTCATGTGTGTCGAAAAGCATTCTGGACAGGTGTAGGCTTTCATTTTGGCGAGGAGCTGGGCGAGGTGTCTACAATTCGGCAAACCACGGAGCTGAGTCAGATCTGTCCTCAGGCGGAAATATGACCGGCGCGCGGGGATCACTATTCGCTTAGTGGGTTAGATAGTAAAAAGCAGGCCTTTCGGTAAAACTGTTTCACGCGGTTTGCTTTTGACAGAAGTCTCATTTTTTGGTCCTTGTCTTTCGCATTTTGGGCCCATTGAGGAATTTAAGGGGACTGCGTTTGGTAAGCTTTGCCATGACAGCAACAAATTAATAACCGAAAATGTATGCATTCTTAGGTCACATTTTGAAATCATGTTGATTCTATTTTACAGAGAAATTTCGAAGTACTCATTAGACATTGCCTCTAGTGAAAGTGATCAATCGGTATCAATCACACTGGATAAAACCTGAGTACGATCTTCCGCGATAAATCTTAGTCCAACTTAACACTTAGCGGGCCTTCCTAAGGGAAACGCCATACAGGAATAGAAACCTAATCATTCGTAATGCCATTGCAAAAGACCATCAACATTAGTAGTATTTGTTACACGTTCAAATCAAGCAAGAGGTAGAGGAAAGCCTATACGCCACCGACTAGCTCCTCCATCCCGACGGCGTTTGGAGGCTAATTCACCAGAACCGGTGTAAATACAGCCTCAGTCGTGGTTGCTGTCTATAAGCATTGTTGCGACCATACCCAAAGCTGTGCATATTGTGGCACCACCATAGATAACCAGGTATGCGGAATTCTACATTGAGGTTTCTGCAACGACCACTGCACGCACTTACCCCCACCTTGTGAGCTCTTCACAGCTTTGGCCCACGGTGTCCACTTCAACGAATACGAATGATTAAACCTCTTTCTTGTAAGACTCTTCCTAGTTCCGTGGCAGTAGTAATGGGCTTCTGGGTAGACGTGATTAAGGTAATCTGAACTGAATCCACCGAGGAGTACAATGTACCATATGAGAACATTACAAACATTTGTTGGTCGTTATTGCAGGCATGATTTACAGTTAATGCACATGCTACCCTTCTGTGCTTTACATTCTCTTTTGCTAGACAGTGCGTCTATCTGACATTAAATTTGGAATTGGGACCCGAGCCTCATTTTCGTCAAAATACAAATTTTAAATATGGCGGTAAAAGTGAGCGACAGCACGATTGTTAGTAACTTGAAAAATTCGATTTTATGTTTGCTTCATTTACGAAAACTGAGGCCTTCTGTAACCAACCTTGAATCGCTCGAATGCTCTTGCAGACTTTTGCGCGAATTATGAATTTCGAATATTAAAGTCAGCCTAGTTGCACTTAGTCGCCATTGGCGTTTGGTTGGTAGCCAACAGAATGAGTTAAATGAGAGTGTGGAGCAGCAGGCACAGAAAGCAGAGGAATGCCAGTATTTCTGTGATCGAAATCCAAATGATGGAACTTAAAGCGGCTGAATGGAATGTAGGCACCACCTATGAGCTTTAAGTTGTTTTGCTACCTATTATTGTGCTTGACCCATTTATTTGCAAACGCATGAAATGCATGACACTGGAAGTTTGTCCCACTGCTACTTCACATTGAACCCTGCAAACCAATCAAAGGTTCACTACGAAAGTATAAACCACTGACAACTTCCACTGATACCCCTAGGAGAAGACAGCTGCAGAGGCGATCTGCGAACACATTAGCAATGCGTGGGTCAGCGACGAAGAACTGAAAGGCGGAAACGAAAAAGCAAAGCAAGATGAGTAGATGCAGGGCGTGCCAGCATGAAGTGCAGCATAGCTGGAGAATGTAGTGGTGAATAAAATGCTTGGATTCCACACGTGTATATCGATTGGTTGCGCGTGCCATGCCGACTGGTGTAAGCTTTGAACCTCATTTCTTGTCGGCTGTTTTGCAAGGAAAATCATCACTCAACTTTGTGCTTTTCCAACTTCAAGCCATTTCCATGCCATTCGTGTGTGCAAAAGAGACTGCAATAATGCGCTCTGAATAAAAGGTGACACTTTATTGAGGTTGCCAGTCCTCGGTTTCTTTTTGAATGCTGTCTTTTGAGCTGTTCGCCTTTTAAGCATCGAGAAACGCGGATGATCTGATTTGTTGAATCAAACTAAGTATTGGATAACCGATTTGCGCAATGGTGAATCTATCACATTAAAGTGTTACTTTGTCTTGTTGAAATTTTCAATACATGTTTATGGCAGTTCCATTGTGGCTTCATATTTTGTATAATTTTACAAGTATACCCACATATTTCCAACGGGATTTTTAAGCTTAACTAATGGGCTTACTTTGCAGTCGAGAATGAACGCTGTGTCTAAGGCAAGGTCAAGTTTACGACCCTCAAACAGTGAGATTGATGCCCTGATTACCTGCGTGGAGCACATTTTGAATGGCATCGCCCCTGTCGTTTCTTTGGTCAGTATGCCATAATGCGTGGTTGACCTCCTTCAATTCGAATTTAGTTCTGCAAGCAAGTGCATAGTTTTATCAACACACTCAAGCGGGTGATATCGGGTTAAGGAAAACGTCGTAATAAGGCTTCCACTGTCAAACACAAAACCGGCGACTTCTACGCGAGACCGTTATTCAGCATCCAAGTCACCAACGACACCCAGATTTGACTCAATTAATCCAGATTCAGAGGCAAGACCACAAATCGGTTTTTAGAAACATGCTCAGCACCACTTGCATCGAACACTAACCTCCACATTCGTGATTATAACCCAGGACGCAATACATGGGTGATCGCAACGACCTTCTGCATGCATTATATGCAGTTCATAATCTTGTAATCTGTTATCGGATTCTCACACCCGTTTTTCTGCTCGATTAAAACATAATGCTGTCCAACAAAATTTATCACTATCTTTTTTCGAAAATTTATCTAAATTTACGACGATTGCAAGTAAATTGGTTGTCTTGTTGTTCGAGGGAAAATGGGAAGAATACCTTGAGCAGGCGTATTCGTTCAATTAGAGGCGAGAAGTTGCACGGCCGATGGAAGAATAAAGATCTAACTTGCCGATTGATCATTCAAGCCCACGTGCCCACGTTCAGACTACAGGTTGTGCAGCTTCAATAGCATTAGCAAGTTGGTCTTCAGGTCATTAATCCGCTCGCCGTTTATGGGTGCGGAAGCTTACAATGATCACGATACCGATATCACCATTATGAATGTCCTTCAGTTTCTGAATTGCAGGCGAGTTAGTTTGTGGACGGTTAGGCATTAAAAATGGTGAGCATATGTTACCAACTTCTTAAGCTGTGGTCATAAACGGGTCCATTAGGAGTCAATTACCCATTTTTTCCAAATAAAGGCAGTGTTTTGCTGCTGTTTTTCTGAGATGACACAGAAAGCACACTGAAGGTTATTGCGCTAGTTAAATCTGGCTGAATGTTTAAAAAATTTAAAGACAGATCCACTTATGTCAACAAGACAATGTGTAGGTTTTGGTAAACCGTTTCGTTCCTCATTAGTGCATGCAGCTCCTTCCTACAAAGCAGGAATTAAAAGGTAAGATTCTTCAAACTATGCAATAAAGTAAGGTGTCCGGTGCCCTCTTAAGACATGATATTGGGAATTTCCACGCTGCTTTGCTGGCATCGGATGCTTGCTCCTTTTATTCAAAAGACGATACAGAGATTTACGTCCATAGCTTAGTAGTGAGATCTCCGATTAGAAGCTATTGGAACTTTGTAAAATGAAATAAAACAGTACCAATTGTGTGCAACGATAGTAAAAATTAGACGAATACTTATTCCGCCGTTGCGAATGCCTCTTAGTACCATGAAAGTGTTCTACAGTCCAATTAGCATAGAGGATTAAGAACCTAGGCGCAAGGTGTAAAGACTATACCATGTGCGGATGCACAAGCCGCGAGTTATTCAGCGCTAGTCTGTTCTACTGCAAGCTAAACAGTCTGATCATCAAACATGCTTTCACTTTACGCAATTTGTTCTGGATGTAGACGAACAATGTTTCCCAGCATATGAATGGAGTGTTCTGAAGTCTTCTGAACAGAAATAACAAAGCAACTCAATGCGTAATGGCTGAAACTTCAAAGCCTTCGAGCCCAATAAACGGCGAAAGCAATGTGATAGCTATGGTTTGCTAATGCATCCTCTATACTCAACAAGGGAAAAATCAATGAAGAGACTTGTGTGAGTAAAGGTAGAGACGTTTGTTAACCTATGAGGTGGTTGCAGGCTATACTCGGGAATGATGGCATGCGCTACGCGTTTGAAACAAACTAGAAGTGGAGGCGAGCTAGCTCCGGAACCATCCAGATGATTTTCACAGTGTATTAGTGAGGCTAAACAAGGAGGGCATATAACTCCCTCAAACTTGGCTGCAAAGGAACTTCGTCTTACCACAGAAGATGTAAGGTGTAGCCTTAATATCCAAAAAGAGAAAATGTTACCTGGTGTGACTGCAAAATATCTACTCTAGTCAAATTTTCTAAAATACTATTAGACGAATCCATACATGGGTTTCAGTCAAGTCGGATCGAGAATAAAACACAAATTGTAAGGTCAACTTTGGAGGAAGTAAATACTAAGTGTAATACAATGAATCCTTTCTTGCTATTCAATTCCATGCATTTTAATTGTGTCGCAGAAAGGTAGGTGTCAAAACAAGCGGCACACATGTATCGAAGGGCAGTTCAGATCAGCTCACAGTGACCGAAGCTGCACCAAGGACTAGTGGAATTTTGTGCGGAGGAAATGCCTAAGTACTTTATTTTCTGCAGACTGATGGTCTATCTGTCGTGATCGTTGAGCAAAAACAGGCAGTTTTGCTCTAAAAGACCTGGCTAGGAATCGGCAGATCCACGGAAGTGCCAGAATGTCTAGCTTTAGGGGCTGATGTCAAATGCTCCACAAAATCAAATTGACCAATGAATTGGCCATTTTACCATATCGACAATGAGACGGAATTTATGTCCACCATGATGACATTATTTTTCGCAATGCAAGGTAAGCTAACGAAGTTGAGTGCCATAGAGGGAGGATAAGGCTCAAACTTGGAACTTCCTCAACAAATATCTGTCACGCGGGTCGACAATCCAAATCGGAGGGACGAATAAGGTCTATTTTATACCAATGAGGTGTAAGCGAGTTAGTAGGAGGTCGTTTGAGAATCAGAGAGAAAAAGCATGAAAAGCATTGCAGGGAAGAGAGACGTTTGTTCCGTCGGTTTTGTGTCTACATGAGACATGCACCAAATGAGGAGACTTTAAATGTTTACTTCAATAAACTATTTACACGGATAACTGCTGCGATCTTTGAGCAGTACAGCAACGGAGCCATACCAGGTTTAAAAATTACATCAAATGTAAGGCACAGAAATCAGTGTTTCAGAAACAGGATTGTATTAGTCATTGCCAACCATTTATAGGTGCTTCAACATTTAGCCACTGCCTAACATGCTACCATCCATAGGACGTTATCAGTAAAAGAAGTCAATTACTGGCAACATCAAAGGGTGATAGTTCAATCAGAGTGCATTAGTATTGTCTCCTTTGCATACGCGACAGTGCAAGAAAGTGGCTTAAGATGGGAAATCACAAAGGAAAGTGATGCCTGTCCTTGCGAAACCGCCAACGAGAAATGATGTCAAAGCCCACACTAGTCGACATTGGAAACCGCCACGTGACACGTGCCACTAATCAATTTACACGTGAGGGGTTCAAACACGTCAATCACACAGCCAATCTGAAGACATGCTCTGCTAGGCGTTGTTTCGTCTACTTTTACCTATCCCACTTCAAGGTATCGTTCCCGCCATTCAGTCCTTTAGCACTGCCTCCCTCCTGCTTCGGTTCCTCCTTGTCTCTTGTCTTCTTTACATTCTCTACGTCCGCCTTCTCTATCTGCGACTGCTCGTTAGTTGCAACATCCTGTCCCGCAGTTCTCGGGACGTCGAAGGACCACAACAGATAGAATGCATGGCACCTATCTACGGCTCTAATTTTTGTGCTTATTAACATCCATTTATCGTACTGACTCAAATTGCCCAGTTTCATAACCTATCATTGCACTCGTTTTTCATCTAAAATGTCAACTGCCATGTTTTTGCCCATTACATTGCTATCCTGCTCTATACAGGAAAAGCCATATTTGGCGGACTTCAGTGTGTTTATGTGCACTTTAAGAATTATGGTTAAGGCAACATTAAAGTATTCGATCCGCAGTATCCCGGAGCAGCTGCCTCCGGACTGAACATAATGGATGTTGATAAGTGGGGTGCCGTGAAACGTAATTCTAACCCCTCACTAAGTTTTCTTCCCAAGGCACTTGAGCAGTCGAGACACACGTTTCATTGATTTTAGTTAACACCTTTCCTTTGCCAGTGTCCAGTAAGCAAACGTACCAAACACCTTGTCATTTACCTTGCACGCCTCATGCGGTCCATCAAATCTAGTCACGAGTAATATTTTCCCATCAACTTACCACTATTGCAACTCATCATCGACACGGATGGCAGGTCCAGATGCACCTCAAGGCTTTCTTGCTGCATGCATTGATGGGATTCAAGTTAAAGAGGTCCGTTGGTACTGTTGATTTGTGGCTAAGATGCGGTCCAAATACTAGTGTTTGAGAGTGTGTCAGATGATGGTAGACGGAGTGAATGCTAAGGGCCCTGAACTTTGCCACAAATGGGTTTCAAGTAGAAGAGCATTAAGGTTGCATTGTGAGAGTTCTCGTGGGAAAAGGAGAGGGGAAAACAGCCATCAGGTAATGACTGCAGTTGCATCCGCAACAGTAAATCATTCTCGACCTCCTTTGTTGTTCACTGTCAAGATATTGCACTGGAAGTCAGAGTTTCTGTCTAAAACATCCGCTTTTGCCCGCAAGGCTGCAGCATATGCGCAGCTGCATAAACTCACCAACAAGGGCAACGGCAAGTATCAATTAACGTCAAACAGCGTGTAAAACCAACTAGAAATATTTTACATTATTGTGACTTGGCTTACACATGTGCCGATGATCAGACTTTTAGCTTTAATGAGAATTTCCCGCTCATGCGCTCGCCAAACTGCAGTCACCAAACTGAACCACCTTCGAACATAGCAGTGCACAAGTGTTAGTAAAGTTGAGCATGCAGTATGGTTGGAAACATCAATACACCTAAGAAATAACGACAAGGGGAAGAATCAAGAATGACGCTTTAGGCACTCGCACGGTCACCGGCAAAACCCCATAAAAATGTTGACAATGCGCATGATTACGACGTGCGGGACAACATAAAATATTACTGCTATTTAGATTAAAGCAGTATCAAATAGCGCAGTTATAAATAGTTGTTTGACTGTAAATAAATATAAAGGCGGGTCTGCAAAAGAAAGAGGTCGAAAGAATGAAGAGATGCAGAAAGGAAGAAAAATACTCCAATCCTGATCAAATGAACTGAAAGGCGAATATAAACCAAATGGGACATTAATTGAACATATCTGCGGCTTATTAAAAGATTAACAGGAAGAAAAATGGCATGTTCTATGACTATAACAATCGCAAGACAAATATTCCGCTGGTCGAAATTCACACCTCCCACCCTATCACCCATCACTCACCTCTCATGCCCACTCGCCTGCAGTACCTCTATCCATACTCGCTTCTGCAGCGCGGGAGCGCGTGCGCCGCAATAGCATCGTCTCCAGCCACTCCTAGCCTCCAAGAAGACTAAAGGAGACACAATATTTAAGCAGAATGCACATCTGTCCCGCTTGTTGACAGCCCACATAGTGAAAATGCAACGGCGAGTAAAATAAGTAGCCCATCATTAACATCCAGCATTTTACAAACTACCGATGCGTCACATATTGCCCCACTCCTCTCGGTAATTATGCTGCACCTGCAGTCTCTTCCCAGTTCCCTGTGGTGGAAGGGAATTCCGTAAGGCATGGTGGAAATGCGCTAGCAACCACGTTCAAAAGCAGAAAAGTCAAAATTCTGTTATTGTTACGGCCTCTAGACCGTGATGTCGACAGAACACTTAAAACCTGTTGTGGCTATCAGTACAAAATTTGTTTTCTCGTGGCCAAAATACGACGAAAAGCCTATGCAATTGCCTTAGACGGTGGCAACACCCAATGCCATCAGCTCTGTAAATCGGGCACCTGGGAAAACTGCGAGATGATTTTAGTGTGCTAATGCAGAATTCTTCGAGAATAGATTGATGGATTTGTGCGCATTTTGGCTAAGTGTACAACTGTGTGATTTCTGAGGCTCTACAACACGTTTCGCAACGATAAGTGCAACGTAAAACAATGGTCTTGAAGACAATAAACAACCAAAGTGATGAGCGTCCCAAACTCTCAATCTTTCTTTTACCAATGCAAACATTGTTGCTATGAGAGCAATAACATTGCACTGTACATTAAAATACGTCAGGACCTCCGGGTAAATGCAAAGGCATGCCGTTGCACAAAAAGCGCACATCGAATCTGTCACTATATGAGAAAGTTGCAACTCATGAACTACAGTCCAATTATACCTGAGGAATGTAATGAGCAATAGCGAGGGCGGGTTTGTAATGCTTATCTAATAGTGTTTCACCAAATTTTCGCACTTCTGCCAAACCGAAAGCTAAAAGTGCAGTGCTCGCCACGTGAAGCCGATGCTCACAGAAATTTCCCAGTCCACACACAAATAAAGCCTATTTACCTAAAATCTGAGCTTACTCGAAATTACCAAGAGCCAACAGCGTAAGACCTGTTCGGCATAACAAAAGAAAGTGATTGGGCTGTGAATTTATGAAGTGGGAATTAATTTCAAAAGTAGCATAATTTATCTTTGATACTTAGCAAAGTAAGCTTAATAGATAAGCCTAACAGTCTCATTATAAATCTACAGGTATGCTCACAAAAAGTTACAAAATGTAAAACAACAGTGGAAATACTATAAACATGCATTGAAAAGTAAAACAAGGCAGAACAACACTTTAAATTGGTAGATTTACCACTGCACATGTTAGCTATGCAATGCTTGTTTTAATTTGCGAAATTGGGGTATCCGCGTTTCTCGATGCCCAAAAGGCAACCAGACTAGCGCTGCCTTATTCGTAGCTTGCGCTTCCGCATACGGCATAGCCTTTACATCTTGCACCTAGATTCTTAATCCTTTACACCGGTTGGACTGTAAAACGCATTCATGGTACTAAGGGACATTCACAAAAGTGGAATATGTGGTTGCCAATTTTTTATTATCGTTGCATATGATCGGTGCATTTCAAACAGGCAAAGTTTTTGAGAATTGGGGTTGACATTGTCAGTAAACATATCATATTGTTTGTTTTTGACCACAAACTTCATCAGCAAACAAATTGGAAATGTTGCCCTGTTCTTATGATGGTGCATTTAGAACGGTCCTTCATGCTCAGAAGCGCCATCAGTTATGCTTTTGCTAGTTCATTCCTATAAATTACAGGCAATGTCGGAATACTGTAACTACTGCACGCTTTGAGACAACGTCTGTCTTATCTGAAGCAATTTCGTTCAAGTTCTTTATTGTCGCACACGCAGAGGGTGATTTTTTAACTGAGTTGCCACTTCAATTTCTCTAGTAAAGATTATGCTTCTACCTTATCCGTCAGTTGTTTACTACAACTAGTTTAAACGATCTGTGAAGATTAAGTGATCTGGATATTGGAGGAAAGTGCCTACGATGTAAAATGGTGCATCCGTCAATACAATGTTTCACATTTTTGACAATCATTCAGTGAATATTGAGGCTAGCAGTCTTAACGACTTCTGGTATTGGTCGTCATCCCACGCGAGGAAAATGGCGTCCGTGAATATTGGTGTATGTGGTAGTGTATTTATTTATATTGGACGTGCGTTCGGAGTTTCTGGTCCTTATAAAATCTCAATTGCAGTTCTGTACGTTTAGACTTTAGTCTCAAGCGTAAGGCTGAGCTAATGTTGGATGTGAGATCACGCTCTTATCCACCGCACTTAATTTATGGTGAATCTTATTGCGTAAATGGTGTTGTACTTGTTTGCACTTCTCGATTTGCATTCGGAATTCGCATCGAATCGCTGTTTTCTCTCCTCATGGCTCCAAAACGAAGACTGCAGCCATCTTGGTCGGTCTGCTGCTAGAAACAAGGGGATTTTTACTTGCACAATTTGTGATGAGTGGGGCTTTCTCAAGTGCGCTCCTGCGTCGCTGAAGTTTTTTTATCTCCTGCGAACTATTTTTCCTTTTAAATGACATCTTACCTTTATAAGTTTTAGTGCGCTCTATATTTTGCAGAAAACCAGTTCCGACCTCCAGAAAGACAAACTTAAATGCCACAGAAATTCGGTTTACGCAACAGCGCAGAACAAACGACAATTTGGCCAAAGTAAATGGCATTTGTTAAAGGCAACTGGACTGGGCATGGCGTCTAGGGCTCTCAAAGTCATAGCAAAACATATAAAAGGGAAAGAATGGTCATTTAAAGCACGCAGCAGTGAGGGCTAGTTTAAAGTTGCACAGCTCCCAACTAAGGTGAGTGATTAGGCAGTCAGCCCTCTCAGTTTTACGTCCTGTTCCGCTGTCTCGCTAACCGCTATCGTCAGAATGACAATGTCCTCTTCACCACTGCAGAGAATGCTGCGCCTCTTGTCCTTCATCGACATCAATGTGGCTTGTGGGGTCTCTTCGCTCACGTGCGAGAGTAAACGCTTAAGTCTACTCTGCCTCTAGCCGTCGATGTGGTGGCCGCAGGCGACACGGGCAAACTCTTCTCCTACAAAAGGTCTCAAACCAGCGACCAGATTTTGTGAGTTCACCAGCTTGCCTTAAAAGAACAGTGGAGAATTCTGCGTCCCCTTCTGTGGCGTAGTATATAAACAGGTATGCATCCTACCAGTTAGTTTCCAGATCCATTGTGTCTCCTGTGGACACAGTATCAAGCAAAGTCGTGTTGCGATGCCGTTGATCTTAAGACAGCCCTTCAGGATTAGCAATGCAGTGAAGACCTTGATAAACAGGCGTGCAACATGTCTTTGCGACAACAGAATTATGCTGAATATGCTAGCCATCTTTACATCTCATGCTATGAACTTGCACTTCGCGGATGAAATTTCAAAGCTAAACTTCAGGAAAGCGAGATGCTATTTAGCTACATGTGCGACCACAGAACACTGAAACACGCCGCGCGTCAGAGCAGCATGACGTAAAGCAAGACGCCTGGCATTTATTGTGACTGCATGGCACGTACACATTGCATGAAGGATCGAAAACACGAATGGAAACCCACCAATGATGATGCGCCCGAACGGGGACTTGAACCCTACACCCTCAGACTAAATACCTGGTGCTCTGCCGACTGAGCTATCCAAGCTGTGGCTTTGACGCTTGCTTGGACCAATGGTTACCACGCTTAAGTCCGCCCCCATCTGACGCGCTTAAGTAGGCACCTCTCCCCCGTCATCTGCCTCCTTGTTTCTCTTACCCACTTCTCCTTCCTTACGCGAATCCGACTACCGCTGCAGACTGCAGAAGCATAACATAAAAGTTGGAAAGGTTTAGACGCTATTTCACTTGTGGGCTATAGGGTCTATCATGGCCAGTGGATTACGATACCCTTGTATTGTCCACATGCTTATGCTTAATGTTTGGCTGGTAGGTGTGGATATGTGTGTGTATGTGAATATGAGTGGTGAGAGTGGGGGAAGGAGGAGAGCTGCAATGCGAGATGGGTAAAATGGAGCAGTGTAATATCTTCGTAATGGCCCAGCGGTTGGGAATCCTGGATCTGGATCTCATTTAGGTGGCGCGTGTCCGACTCTCGGTCAGGAAGTGCTCTTTATTACCTCACATATCGCTATTGGCCGTGCATTTACCTATCTGCGTGGTCAGTGGTCGACCCGTTGGGAATCAGCATGTTAGCATATTGTCAGCAGAAGTGGGGGCAGAGCACTGAAGACAGGTGAGAGTTGAACAGTTGGTGTATCAGCTTTTTGGGCCAGGTAAGCGAAACATCGTTGCAGGACGCAACCAAATGTGACCATGCGACTAGATAGAAGACCGACTAGCAGAGCGCGGCTTCGATCCACGGACCTCTGGGTTATGGACCCAGCACGCTTCCACTGCGCCACTCTGCTCTGACAGTCGTATGTTCAATCTATCCTACCTCTTACCTGCGGGCCGTCACAAACAACATGCCAACCAACGAGGTGAGCCCCAACAATCGTATGAAGCCGAGGCGTGTGTGTGTTTGAACAATTACTGAGTGACTGAGAGACGCACAGACAGCAAGGTAGTAAAAGTAAGGAAGAAAGAGAAGGAAAATAAGAAGTGGGTGTGTGATGCGGCGCAATACGGCACAACTTCTAGCAGGGTGTAGAATAGAGGAGACCGGTGGTCTGATTTCTAATCCCAATCAAGTAGGTGCCCAGTCACCACTTCAAACTCACCAAAGTGCGCCACAATTTGTTGTGCGCTCAGGTAACATGACGTTGCACATTGTGGCTACATTTATGTGTACACCGCATGAGGTACCGAAGATAAGGAAGTAAAAGGCGATTGCGCAGGCGACAAGCCGATTAGGTTGTTGACACAGGTGACCATAGGCCGTTGACATCAAGTCACTAATCTGATCATTCAAATGGGACTGGCTTGGTCTGAAATGAGTTGGCATGTCTCTGTTAATTATTAAACCCAGTAAAACTGCTATGCTTTTTATCTTGTGTCGTGTTCTAATCCTTGCATGTGGTTGACTCGGGCAAGTGTCGCCTTTGGTGGACATGCGCTGTGACACTTTTGGGACCGCTCTCATATGTGCGCGTGCGGTTATGTGAAACGCCTGCTTACGCCGTCACCCGGAATGGGTAACGATTTTGCGGGCGGTCATTGCTTACCGCATCGAGTCGAGGGGTCTGTGTGGGAAAGGGATAGGTTCCCATTGGAGGAAGGTATGAGGATAGCCAGGCGTAAGCAGTCCGGAAGTACGATATAACTGACTGAATGTGCAAGGCACTATATGGTTCAATACGACGCGGATTATCTTAGAAGTAAAGAGACAAGTTGCAGATAGGTAGTGACATGCGAACACAGCAAAGTCCCATCATATTTTAGCGATTGACTTCGATATCTTCCATTTCGACTTTAGCCGTTCGCTAGAGAGCTTTCTTCTGCCATTTTCCTCGATTAGTGCGGTTACTTGTTAGGTTTCTGGGTGGCTGAAGGACTGGCGGCAAACGCACTGTGCATTCGGTGGCAAGGTTCGTGCCAAAATACTGACAAGTAATAGGTCATTTCCAAAGTGTGGACGAATGGACGCACGCATACGTGCATCGTAGTATAATTAATGTAAAGGCGGCAGTAATTGGATAAAAGCCAAACACGAAGCTAAAAGTAATACACCACCCTGTAAGTCAGGAGGCTGCACTGGCACATGCATAATTTACATAAGTACACAAAAACACATTTCTTAACCACGCCTCAGACAGTACGCCCAACACAAGCAGGCGGTTGGACGAGAACACTGTTAACTTAGTAGTGCTGATGCAAGGATGCAGGTATTGCGATGCAGTCTTTTGCAACCTCTGCAAAACCTTTAACAAGAGGCTCGCGGTGATTTGTGAACCCTAGAAAGTGAGCGGCAACCTCTCTGATCGGTTTGTAATGACCACATCCTCACTTGCATTTTAGAGTATCAGTAAGAATTATCCTGCCTTTTAAAGCAAGCATGGTCTGGGGTGTCAACCGGGCCCAGCAAAATCGGTACTTGTCTATAACAGGACCAAGCCCAACTGAGCACAAGTTTTAGTTTGGCTTCACACTTCCAAAAATCATAATAGAGGTGAGACATTATCCAAATAAGTTGTTTAATATTTGGACCGAAAACCAAATAATGAGTTTGGCATTAATCTGCGGATTGTGGACGCTGCGTAAGAGTTCAAAAAGTATCATTTGGATTGCATGGGGCCTGTCTGGCAAAGTAGAAGTTGTCCCTTTTCTTTGATTAGATTCCGCAACTCGACTAGCCAGCACTCTGATTCCAATTCCATGATTTAAGACGAGTTTTGCCCTTACAAAGGGTCTAGTGAGCACGTAATGCTAGATACTGGAAAGTTGTCCAACCCTTAATCAGTTACGCATCCAGCATACTTTACCAGAA
This sequence comes from Taenia multiceps, assembly GCA_001923025.3. Classification (NCBI taxonomy): domain Eukaryota; kingdom Metazoa; phylum Platyhelminthes; class Cestoda; order Cyclophyllidea; family Taeniidae; genus Taenia; species Taenia multiceps. The sequence continues at coordinate 1,044,802 of CM010312.1, read as the reverse complement.
CAATTCGGAGATCCGTTTTGGATTAAATAGGTTTATTACATCGTCTCTATACCTCTTTTGACTAGGCTATTAATATTTGCTAGCATTGAAGGGGTTTTGAGTCTAGATCTGCCAGATCTCTCGTGCGCCTTACAATGCCTATTTGTCCCAGGTCAAAGCCTTCGCACGAGAATATGCCCGAGTTCATAATCAGCAACTCACAAGGTTCATTCTCCTTGCCGCTGGTAAGACGGACACACTAAGCGTAGAGAGCACCTAGACCACTAAATCATTTCGCTGTTGTCTTAAAAGATACCTTACAAATGTCATCAGCGCCTTTCTTTAGTAGTAGACAATGCTCTTTTGCCTCCAGTGCCTTGTTGGGCAAAGAAGTCACCGTCTCCTAAATGTAGGATAACTTTGAGCTTGAGTAGAAAACCACTTCTAAAAATATTACGACTCATGCCATTGTTAAACACATGCCTAATTTCCCGGTCCGAGATTCTTTGCTGATGCAGACCCTTACCCGATCCCTTTTCTACTGCCACCTCCCTCTCTTCCGCTAAATACAGTTCTGCAGACGGTGAAGCCTAAACGTATGAAAAAAGCTAACCGCACCAGAGTTAAAGCAGAATCCGCCGCACTGCGGTATGTAATGTATCGGGGGCCAATTACTTTTAAAATGCCTAGACCAACTGGTCATTTCGACTTGATTACTCTTGAGTGAGTTTCTCCTGTACTAATTGTACAAATCGTAGAGGACTCTAAGTTTACCGAGCCAAAGCTCTGGTTCAAGAGACTGAGTGACACAGAGCTCACGTACGACACTGTGCTAGGCATGCTATCCACCTCTGAATTCACAACATATAAATTGGTGCTATTTACCTTAGCAGTAGTTACAAACTCATAGCTCACTAACCCGTCAAGGCATTTACTGTGTGAAATTATGCTTGACTAGTAAACAGAAGCACAATCAATCAAGTGACAGCTTAACTTTGGTACTCAATGTTAGCGGATGAAAATATGGGCGTTTCGATTTCCGCCAACAATGGCACTGACCTAAATGCCACTTTGATAAGCGGGATATTCTCTGGCTCAGTGTGGCTAATTCCCACCGCAGGTGCTGGCACTCTGACTTGCTTAGGCAACAGTACTCACTCACTTATACAAGCCCAAAAGTATTTTGTACCACGAAGAATAAGTGAACGATGAGTTTGAAGGCATCAAATATTTATGTCCACCTACCCGTCACCTTTGTGCAGTGATGGGGAATGGTGTTCGACTTTTGCCACCCAGGTTTATGAAAGGATCGCCGTATTCTTTTGGTTAAATAAGGAAAATAAACAAGGTGTCAATCCCTTTACCATGCTCTCCACGCAATGTGATTTGATTTGAGGAGAGTGTGATTCGATGTTCACACTCTCATTATTTGCATTTATACCAAGAAAAGGAGGTACGAAAGATGGATGAAGATGTTATGATGTGTGGTTTGTAATGCTGCATGCAATATCCATGCCTCTTAACTGGATGGATCCGTTGTGTGTTTTCGAGTTTGTCTTCCAGTCTCTATTGGTACTTTTGTGCTTAAGAGGCAATCCCGCATTGAGGTATATTTCGTCACTTTATTGAATGCAACCGCACTCGGGTGTCATTGGAACCGCAGCTCAATGACTGTATATTGATGAAAAGCGTATAGACTCTCAAAATTTTGAGCTTTGGTCCTCTGGCTCCGACAACCACTGCCTCCAGGAATGGAAACTAAGGTGCGATGCACTAAGCATTTATCTCAGCCGGTTTTAATGATGTCTATGCCTTTTCGCTTTCGCTCGCCAACACTGTAACATTAGACTACGTCTCTTTGGTGGAAGGCCTTTTGTATCTTGCATAATGACTTGCAGACCAGCAGCAAACAATTGACGGCCTTGGACACGACTGTCGCCTTCGTGATCAAGTAAACGAGCAGCAGAAAGCGCTTGTTAGTCACACGTCTTCATTAGGGATCTGTGTTCCATTATAGCTTAGTATCAAATGGTTCTTGACATTTCGGAATGCTGCCATGACATAGAGAACAGCGTGTGAACTATTATCTCATCATTTTCATGGTCTGGCAATTGAACCATAAAACGTGATTTAGCAGCTATCTTATGCCTATCAGATTCTGACACGGTAATGGTATAGATTATTAAAAGCATCCAACCCTACGACTTATGGATGGGGTTTTACTGAAGGTTAGATGTCCCAGCAACACTTCGGCAATTTTTTATGATTTAAGAAAAGTTTTATTGCGAGACAAATGTGTTACGAACACATGACTATAGCAGAAATAGTGTTGCGCGAAATTTCTATTTTTGGGGTCTATATATATGTGTAACCCTGCCTTTAGAATCTTTTGAAGCCAAGTAAGGTTGGCACTAATTTGAGTTTGACAACGAAAAATCAGAATGCACTTTGAAGGGTGGGAGCCCATGTTCAATTTCGACTCACTCCGTTCCATATCTTGTATCCTTTTGAATCAGTGAGCACTGATGCGGACAGATTGCTTGCTCCACATCAGTTGCCTCCTTGTACTAGCACGGAGAAATTTAATTCTGCCTTGAGTTGAAGAGTGGCCATGACACGGGGGATAATGTTCTTGATTGTGTCAATACGCGACAAAGCGCAAGTCTTTAAATGCTTCCAGCACAAAACAAGTATAGGGACGTCAGGAACATGCAAAGTATAAGTATATTTTTCAACAGAGCGCTCCAGGCACCTGATAAATACTGCACTAAGAAAAATCACACGCAGCTCTCATTTCTTACATCCATTCATTTCTAGCATAGACGCCCTTATTTTCTGCAAGAACTTGTAATGAACAAAAGCTCCATGGGACCTGAAATCAAGCTATCGTTTAATCTCGTAAAGTAGGGCGTCAAAGCGTGGGAGATTGCCAATTTTTTGCAATTGAACTGTCATATTGCAACGTATTGTTGCCACCGTTTAATTAGTTCGTTATCAACCACTTGAACAGGCAAGTAGGGCGCTTTGCTTCGTGTTTCTTTCCCAATCCCTACTTCCCATTCCCAGCTCCCCCTCCATCCTCGACTCCTATCATCAGTCCTTACTAAAATCACTTATGTGCACGCACACATCTGATTTCTGATCTGGCCCAATTATAAGTTATGCAAGAAAGTATTTGCCGTCTTGCTAATTTTCGGTAGGAGGGTCTCTAGCGTTGATGGCAGCCTCCTCCGCGGGTTTAGCTCTGAGGTTTTAAGATGTTGACATTCGACAATTCCGTGGTTCACCACTGTCAGTGAATCTTAGGTATGGCGCAGAGAAACGCGAAGACATTGGATATTTCGTTTATGCACTTTATGTGATAAGTGAATTTGAGCGAGATTTTCCTCCTGGTCGTGAGAGAGGATTTGATATCGCTTGAATTATGAGGTCTGATATGAATTCGAAATGTCAGGTGAGAGTACTGAGTAGAGCCGGTATCGCGACTCCTCTCAAGTGGTAAACAGCACATTCAAATTTGGATTAAACTGTAGCTTACCTGAGTTCGAGCTTCATGTATGCATTTGAAACTCGAGCAGTGCTAGAAGATATTTCATCGATTACACAGAATTTGGGATTGAGCAATTCCTTTGGATTCAATGACAATTTAACTGTAAGTTCCAGTCTCGAAAATAAATGCTAACTTTCGGGTGAAAAAACGGCCTTCCCAGCCACCTACACCCTTTTCATTCGATTTTCATCTACTTTACTCGTCATGACATTGTAATTAGTATAATATATAAATTGCAGATTAACAGAAATATGTGCAGGTTGCGTTGCATGTGAATGAAGTGGCATCACTCACTCATACTAAGTGAGGTCCTATGGCGACACTAAACCATTATGTGGGATTCGATGCTTTATAACCACAAAATGGGAAAGGGTCGAGGAACCACTAGTAAAAGTTGTGGCCAGCTCCGGCCTGCTTCAAGCAGGCTTCATTCCAGAGAAAAGCCTAGTAGATGTTTTTTTGACCGACTACGATTGTCCGTTGGAAAATGCTGATTTAGTATGTACAAGCTTCCGCATATGCTTTCTTTGGAAACGAGGGTAGATCGTTTTGGGACAGCCACAAATATTTTTGTCCCTCTCAGTACACTTAGGAAAACACCGGAGAAGTAAGGGACCAACACGAAGACTTTACATTAGTGTAAAGTGTAAGTAGTGAGGATGCCTATGAGCACCTGCTATTGCATGCAAGATGTGCCCTTCATTTACGTCATCTCACAATATAAGTGACTTCTTTTGATGCAAGCGACTAATTTTATCACTGGCCCAATGTTGACCAGTCACTCTCGATTCGATGCCTCAAAATGAGCTGATTCTCTCAGTTACATTATTAAAGGATCATTTGCAGCGCAACGCACGGCCAGTGATCATGGATTAGTCCACCAACAGCACAAGATACATCTTTTCCACTGAATTCGAACAGCGAGTTCTGCAAATCCAGCCCATGCCTCTCCCAAAAGCTTTGCGGCAAATAGAGGAAGAGGTTTGCGTGCTTTGGAACCAGCCGTGTCAAACTAGGCTTGCGAAGCTGACGAATTTGAATCGCACCCACCATTTTTGGCTGGCACTATATTTGGGGTGCTTTTAACAGGAGGCTAAATTTTCGACTTAGGTGGCTAGTGTCATGTTGACAGGTGGTCGCCCATTCTTGCTTTGAGAAGTGCAAATGCCTACAGTCTAATGCATTAAGTAAGTCTCAAAAATTACAACAATGCGCTGAAGTAAGAAATAATCATAAAAGGTCTTTATATAAAGTAGTTAAAGGCAATAACAGCAATTTTTTGAGCGAACAATGCTTCCACTTTGGGCTTTGGAACGTGCTGGGATTCAAGAGGAGGTTTTACCCTGCTTTGCATCGACATTTCTTTGTAAGTGTCAGGTGTTATAGTGCTAGTAAAAGAATGAGATAATTGGCCTCGTGTGGCGGCATGCGTTCATGCGTCAGGATGAGAAAGGAATGGTTTTTACTCAGGTCATCATTGCATACTTTATGTCAGAGGTGTTAAAATACGATGTTTTACTCCATGTTTGTGTAGTTTTGACGCATCCGCGCTGCCATCCGTGACGAAAACTATTGTTGCTCTGTCGAAATCAAAAGTGTTTGCATTCCAGTCCTAATTTTTTGTCCTTGTAGCTGTACCGCTTCATTCAAGTTTCGTCAAATGCAGGTAAACTCATCTCACCCCTACTACTGGCTGACACTACAGCTAAGCCGCCACCCTGCGTTAATCAATCACTGTTCCGAGACGAACACACATACTCAATTCCAAAACCCAGATTACGTGTTATCAAATATTCGGATCTCTAGGATTAGAGAGGTCAACAGATTTGCATTTGCTTCGCCTGGCCACTGCGTTTATCAGAGATGGTGAGTGGATCATGTAAAGTCTGTCGAAAGGCAATAAAATCCCTTATTATCCGATGAAGTCTATCGTGAACGACTTTCCAAGGCTTATCTTCCATCGTTTACCTCTTCAAATGCATTACAGTATCGTGCGAATCAAAAGATTCGGATTTGGGCTTGCTAATACGATTGCTCATCTGTTAGGTAATCTGTGTCGTTCTTCTCAGTCTTGGGCTAGAAATGTCGGACGCACATGCTCTCATGCCCACTTTTGCGTAGAAAACAGTAACATTCGCCACTTTTCTGTAGAACGTGGTAGTGGATTGAAGGATGAGCTAACAAATGCAAAAACACAGTAACAGCGGCCGGAAGAATACATAGGGCAGAATTTTATCCGAGCAGCGCTGATTGTTACTATCAGCCCTATAACACTCCTAAAGGCTAAGTGCATGTAACTCTTAGTCATATTGGGTTTGCTCTTTTTAAAACACACTGAAAAGATAGCCAAGCTTAATTAAAGGAAACACAAATACATTCTTATTCAATCGCAAACATTATAGAATGCCCTTCTTACTGGACCCCCCTCAGAGAAGTTTTCTACCAAAGAAATGTTAACTTTAGACATCGTAAGTTGTATTTTGGCTCATTAAGTACACAAAGCCTGGAATGGAAAATCGACCTTGTCTCAACGGAATCTCATTCCTTTTCCATTTTCGCTCTTATTTGAAACACTTCTCGACACCTACTTCCTATCGACGCTGCTCTTGTATGCAGTATTCATGTCCAACAATTCTGCTTTTTCCATCTCTATCACATTCTGATAATAGCCACCAAGTAATACTGTGATACCCGCTTCAAGGACCGACAAATGGCTAATTGCATTCACGTGAAACAGTGCCTATTCCTCGCTAATGTAGCAATTGGTAAATGTAGCTGTAATGTTGACATGGGGCGGAACTGACTGTTTCGGTGCTCGCAATATATTTCAATTAGTTTATATGTCAAATTCCGTTAGGTAATTATGATTTTCTTGAGCAATGTGGCATTCCGTAACCTTGATTCGGTCTCACACACTATAACGTCTTTGGTGTGCTATATTTTTTTCCTAAAAATGCTGCTATTTTTCACAGCTTTATCTTTCTTCTCTACGCTACGGCTATTCTGCCTTATTGAGTATCTTAATGTTCCACTTTACAAGTGTTCTAAATGATTTTCACCCTTACATTTAACAATGACCCGGACGAAAGTAGCAGCAGTATAGACCATTTTCTCTTATATTAAATGGACGTCTGCTTATTGGATACGTGGCTGAGTTTACGTCCGTGGAGGTGATTAGGCATGCTTCGTTGGATTGCACTAAAATACAGAGAAGTGAGTGTGCAATTATTACTGTCGTACTCAAACATGCAATGCGATTAAAAATCCAAGGGTCTATGCTCTCACCCTCAAGCGTTGACCACGCATTATAACTCTGCCGCTGTCTAGAACTATGTAAACTACCAATGTGATTAGACGCAATGCTTGTCTTGTCATATCAACCAGGCAGTGCTCACCTAAACTCGCACTGCCAAATCCGAGGATACCAGAGCTGATATGACCACTTTTCCTCACCACACATGCGACCTCCACACATAGGCAGCCCTTACCTTATTAAGCTAACAATTCCAACTGAAAATTTAACTAATCTGCACATGATTTACTTAAAACCCACAAATTTTGCTGAAGTGATTGAGCTTCGTTGCGTTTACCCATGCACTTCATACCAGATGCCTGCAAAGCAGAGAAAATCAAGGCGTTATAATAAAAATCATGGCGTAAACGCCTTGTAGATGGAGGCACAACTACCAATATCGTGCGAATCCATGTGTTCTTGCAAAGTCCTCATAGCCGCATATACTGCATAGCATAATGGACAGTATAAGCGCAGCCCTAAGTTTGCCATTCTTGCGGCTGTAGTGCGGTCCACTAAAGTATGAATTCAGGAAGAGTTTGTGTGAGATATCAAAGCTACGACTAAAGAACAGAGCAGATTGAGTCGGACATCGGCAGACGCAAACTCACATATATGTTTCTTGTGTGATGACGTAAGAGCAAATCAAGTTAGCGAATAGAACGAAACACTGGCCGCATACATTGCGGTTCGCAACCACAATTAAGTTTCAAAAGCGCCTGTGTTACTTTTGACATGTGATGGCGTAAGAGAAGCACAGTGGCGAGTTTTTTGCTTATCTCAACCCTTTGATGTCGTAAAAGCATCTCGGAAGTTTGGCGAAACGTGGCACACGGGACAAAGCAGATTCGATATTTCTGAAACATGTTAGAAGTGTGTGAAATGAGATTCAGAGGCAGTGCTATGCGTTGACTAAATTTGCCACTTGTTGCTCAAGTTTTTGTCACTCACATTGCATAATTACTACGCATGGGCCCACATATCTGTACACAGGGGTACACACTTACTTATGCGTTGATTCATAGGCACAGTAATGTATGTGCGCATAAAGATGCGTCTTAAAAATGAAACCTGCCTACCATGATGCGCGAGGTCCAAGTGTGGAGGGAAAAGATGAGGCCTCTGAATGTCTCCATGCACAATGTACAAGTTTTGGCACACATTTTGGTAAACAGGAAGCAGGTTGCCTCAGGTTCTGCCACTGAGCTTGTGGCGAAATCAGTGAGCACGCAAGGCGATTTTTTGAACCTGTCCTCAACTTTGCATGCGATAAACCCAAAGGAGCAGTATCCGCACATTTGGCCGAAACTCTAAACCATATGTTGGCTTCTACGTCCTGTTTTTAAGTGGTGAGCTGCTCTAATAATTTAACTGCTCTTACAGTGTCTAGGAAGATGCTTGCAAAAAATTTTGTGTGTTAAGCAATCCGTAATGCTAATTTAGCATGCTTGAATAAATATCTTATCATGTTTTTGTCAGCAAGGCGAAAAACTGTTTTGCTAATCAGGTAGGAAATTTATGATCATTGGCAGCTTCTCGATCTTCTGACTGCTCTTAAACTAGTGTGTATTAAGGGGGTAAGATTTGCCTCAATAAACTTGACTCCTGTAAGTCCAATGCAAGTTCAAACGTGTCATCTGCTTTGGTAAATTTATAAGTTATGGGCATTGAATGCTGCTAAACCGTGAAGTAGATGCCTCACTTTACTGCTTGAAATGCGCTCTCGGTCTGTAGATTGCTTGTGGATAAATACTACCCTCTTTCAGTGACTGAAACCCAGACTTGCGAAGGCAAAGCTTTGTTCTTACAGCATCAACCTCGTCGCCATGGCAATGTACTCGTCTATGCTGCTCTCTGTTGTAATTGTCCTGCGGCCCATTGTCGTAAATGAGACCTGAGTGAAAGCAAAATACAAATGACTAGATATGAGCAGAGACAGCTGAATAAAGGCTAAAGACTGCGATTGCTGCAAGTGATAAGGCAGAGGAGTCAGTGAGATATCCACTCACACACGAGTGGTTGTCTTCTGCATAATCATCTTATCGAAAGCAGCTCTGTGATGTCGGTTGGAAGGGCGAGAGGGTGCAGAGAATCTGCGAACAGCCTTACTACAGTTCGACATCCTCAAAGGTGCGAGTAAGCTACAACGTGTGGGATAATGGCTGCTTCATTGGTGAGTCCAAGTAAAAAATTGACCAGTCAGTCAGTAAGGGACGGTGACCTTGAGGATTGATGGGTGCCGCCAATCCCATAGCTGTGTGTCGTTGTGCTTGTAGACGCAGAGTGGGAAATAATTTTGAGTGTTAGTTAGTTTGCATGGAAGCACAGAGGGTGGAAGAGAGTGGGCGCAAAATGTGCCACAATAGTAGCAAAGGCTTTGTTGTCCGTCTAATCGCCTCGTCGTTTAATTCGAGGGTTATTTTAGTGACACTGAAATCACTCGCGGATTAAAAGGATAATGAGGAGAGAAAGGAAAGTGATTGGGATTAAGTGGAAGAAAGGAAACAACATAGTGCTGAGCGAGGAGGGAGTAATTTGCTGTCATGCCGAGTTAATGTTGGATAAAATGATCTACAATTTGTACGCCGCACTATTCATGCAAAGGGATAAAGTTGGTGTAAGTAACTGCACTTTCCAATTTTTCGGGTGTAGTTGTCTCGTCATCTGTGCCAACAATCAAATTCGACCCAATAAATTAAGCGTTTGCGCATCTGCTGAAGCAAAATATGCAGCAAAATATATCTAGTAGTCACACAATTAGGCTACAACAAACAGTGCTACAATTCCTGCTCTAAAACCTCCTTCACAGTCTCACACGTATGCAAAAAATCGACTTTAGCCGTTCCAAGCCCCTAAGAAGACTAAATGAGACACAATATTTGGGCAGAGTTCACATCTGTTCTGCTTGTTGATGATTCACACGGTGGAAGTGCAACGGCGAGCAAAATAAGTGGCCCATCATCAACATCCGGCATTTTACAAACTACCGATGCGTCACATAATGCCCTACCCCTCTCAATAATTATGCTGCACCTGCGGTCTCTTCCCAGCCCCTTGTGGTGAAAGCGAATTCCGTAAGGCATGGAGGATGTGCGCTAGCCACCACGCCCTAAAGCAGAAAAGTCAAGATTCTGTCATTGTTACGGCCTCAATACCATGATAATGACAGAACACGAAAAACCTGTTGTGGTTACCAGTCTAAAATTTGTTGTCTTGTAGCCGAAATACGACGAATAGCCTAAGCAACTGCCTTAGACGGTGGCAACACCCAACCTACAGCCTTTAACTGGACCACCATCTCTTCAGACACTTATACTTCAAGTCAGGTTATCAGCGCGCAACTCAGTTTTGCATATGACTCCCAATATGGGATGCTCACATGTAGACAAAAGAATTAGAATAATATTAGTTTAAGTTTTATTTGATCTAGCGTTCGAATTAAGCACTAAACCTTCCAGGTGGCGGCAATGCCCGCTCCGTGCCACTTCCTTCAGGCAAAATCACACATCCACGAGCTGTCACGCTCGCTGTTACCGAAATCCTCCTCACACCACGCCAAAACACATTTCACCAGTCCACATTCTACGGTACTGTGCAGTGCCTAATGGACAGAAGATAGACGACATTTGAAACCGCCCCTGAATCACGTGGCCTCAATGATTTAAAACATAGGCCATTCAGCTGCCCATGTGGGTGGATTTAGCCATAGGGAGCACTGACGGATCAGGAGTGATGGGTAATGAGATGGCGGTGCCAGGGCACCTGCAGTCGTGCACAGGCCACAGTGAGCAAAGTTGGCGGCATGAGTAAGGCGTGAAGAGTGCACAGAGTGCAGCATCGTAGCCATTGATGAGGTGCGTGGTGTTAAGTTGAGCAGGTGTGAAAGCGGTGATGAGATTATGGGGCGGGTGAAAAGGGGACGGATGAAAGTGTGCGTGAAGTATGGAAAAGTGACGCGGTAGACAACGATTAAGAAGATAGAATGTTGATTTATCTGGTATGTCTGTGTGAATTTAAGTCTCACGTGCGTTGTGGTAGCGTTAATCACCCTCTAGTCAGACCATACTGGCAGTCCACTTCACTACACCCTAGACACATTCGCCGTAGTCGTCCCATCACCGCGTCTACATGTGCAAAGGCGCATGCAAAGGAAGGGTTGGGAAGCAAAATCGCAATAATGGCATCTGCTGCGACCCGGGACTGAACAGGGCGCATTCAGATCTTCAGCCTAGCGCTCTTCAGGCTGGTTTATAATTGTTAACACCCACAAGGCCCAACATAATGTGCTGGAGCGTGTCGATTTCGCACCAACTTAGTTGCCCGCAGTCATCTCTCCAGTGACCTAGAAATCGTTGTCATCAACAACGGTGATGGCTGCTGTTGTCATACTGTGGTGAGCTCAAGCTGTGCAATGACGTAGGGCACGTCGGACACTGATGACAGGAGATGAGAGAGTTGCAAGTGCACCTCGGTGGCTAAGTGGGCGATGCTATAAGCCGAAATTCAAATGGAAGTTTCCAGTGCGGATCCGGGTCCTGCCTATGGTGCTTGTAGATAATCGCAAGCATATTCCCTTTGGCTTCTTCGGTTCCGCTAGCTTCTCTTCAGATCATGGGTGCCGTGTTTCCAC